>JAUAMA010000001.1:53750393-54350393 GCA_030819835.1 Acmispon strigosus
TCACTATCGCCACCACTGCCACTGCCACTGCCACTGTCGTTGACGTTGCCACCACCCCCACCACAACCAACTCCACCACCACCCTCACCACCGCCTCCACCGCCATTGTCTCTACCATCACCACCACTCTACCGCCACCACCCATCACCACCACCGCCATTGTCTCTACCATCACCACCACTCTACCGCCAGCACCCACTACCACCACTGCCACTTCCGCCACCACCACTACTTCCATAACCACCACCCTTCGCCATCACCACAACCGTTGTCGCCCTAAACGCATTACGCTATTGCCACCACCATTACCGCCACCACCACCATACAACACTGCCACCACCACCATCGTCGCCGCACCACAAACTCCACCTCCCCCTCACAATCGCCTCCACCACCACCACTCTAAGACCACCACCACTACCACCGCCACAACTTACCACCCTCCACCACTGTCATCTCTACCACCCACCACCACCACCATCATCACCACTCTCTACCACCACCCTCCACCAAACACATGATTGTATCAATTTAAATGATGTGATAAGTTATACAGTTATGACTAAACGCTGTATAATATTAAATTTTTATTAGGTCTTATCCTATCAGGTCTAATACTATCAGACCTAATATAGTCGAACTTTATACTATACAACGTATCAAATGAGCCATAAGTTACCTCAACCCGCACTAACATAATATCCACCATCACCAGACCTTAATTTTCAAAAATTCTTGAAATGTATAAAATTCCAAGAATTAATTTCTTGGATTATGTTTGCTTTTTCCAAAAAAAATTATAAAATCTGAGAAAAGATTCTTTTCATAATTTAATTGCAAGGTGTGAGAATTAACTCTTATATTAGAAGTATGAGATTTTAGTGTGCGATTTATAAGACATTAAACTCTTCAACTACAACGACTATCTTTTATAGTATGAGTCTGTCAACATCTCTATCAATTAATGTTAGAGCATTTCATCATGTCCCTCAACTATAAACAGTGTTTGCCAGCAACTAATCAAAGGCTAGTTTGGAAAAAAAAAAAAAAAAGTGGTGTGGTTGGAAAAGACCAAGGTTCTAAAACTAATCTTTTATTTTTTTGTCAAAGTAATTCCTTAGATGTGTTTCTAGTTTCAGCCAGCCAACCGGTAGGCATTTTTTTTTGTCAAAGCAACAGGTGAGCATGAATATGCTGATCTTTTTTTTGGTCAACAAATATGCCGATCTTCTTTATTTTTTTTTGGTCAACAAATATGCTGATCTTCTTTATTTCTGGGCTTTGTTGGGCTGGCCTTGGGCCTTTTTTCTTTCCATTCCACTGTTGACCAAATATTACTAGTTGGTATTGGCTCAAAAAAAAAAAGGGGTGACTAGTTACTTATTGATATAGATGAGAATTTTTAATTCAGTGACAAAAAAAAAAGATGAAATTCAAAAAGATGTTTTATCAATAAAATTATTTAGCTGATAGTAAGGATTATATGAAAAATATAAATTCAGCATGAATTAAAAACACTTAAAATTGAATTAATGATAACCCTTTAAAAAAAGATTAATGATAATGAATGATTTTATGAATAATTTATCAAATTTATCAATATCCCTTTATGCATATAAATTAACCATGATGGATGTAAAAAAAAATTGTCTAAAAGACTCTAGGCAAAAAATGCGTTAAATTATCTAAGGCTAGGTGTCCCAATAGTATTATTTATGTGTCTTTTAAAAACTCCAACTCATGTTATATGTGTCATTATAAAATCTAATTCTTTTCATTTTTTTTTTATATTTTCATCAAATTTACTTTTTTTAAATAATTTATTTATACTTTCCATCCATCAATACACAATGAACTTTCTTCCTATGCAACCAGAAAGAAAAAAAACTACACAATGAACATATTTTTCAAAAAACAAAACCAAAGACCCTAATCACCATTTTTCTTCAAGCTTCCATTTTGATTTTGTCATCTTCCCAACACATTTAGATTTCTTCAATTTACCTTTCCAAATTCACATTCAGCGTGGTAGTGAATGTGAATTTGGAAAGGACCAACCCTTTCGACCTTGATTGTCATGTTGTCTGTGAAAAATCATAAGTTGGGTTAACACATCTTCTTGCTATTGATTCTAAACATTTTCACTAAGAAGACACTACGACACGTACAATTTGTGGCGCTTTTTCAAAGTCCATAAAAACCGCCACAAACAGAAAGTGTCACGTGTCCCGAGGCTTCACGAAACACGTTAGCAATGAAGAATTACTTGAACATCTCTAGTGTTGTTGGCAGGCCAGCCAACCATCCAACTAGGCAAGGTTATATCATCATTCATCACCATCATCTGATCATAACGGGGTAGTAAAGCTAAACAGCAAAAGCGAAATTGTAGCATGTTAGACAAAACATGTTGGTCTGTGTGGGTCAGGGGATTCCAACCGAAAACCAGTGAAGGTACCTCATGGATGCAGATACAATGGCATGCAGCTAGCTAATGTCTTCAGCAAAAACAAAACGAATAAAGTGAATTAGCCTCTGCCTGCTGCACATGATGACTGTGAGAGCAAATGAACCCAAAAAGATGTTACATCACATCTCCTTGCATCTCAGGGCAATACCATACAAATTTCTTCTCTTATTTGTACTCCATAGACATAGACAGTGACTTCATGTCCATATACACTGCAAAACGTGCTTATACATGCCCAATACACAACCATGTTAAGTTTATATAATAAGTACATAATGCAGAATGTGAACCTACATTTCCATCAAGGTGACTGAACAATGGTTGATTCGTTCTTGTTTTATGATCTTCAAACGAAAATTCATATGGATTTGAATCAATCCCATTAGAGCAAATCAAGCTGCAACTGTTTTTAGATGCTTGAATTTGATTTCATTTGACGCAAACTGATGCATTGATTTGGTGCAGTAACATACAAAATAAAGGATTTGATATTATACTTTATTATATGATTAATGCTCATTGATATTTTTTTGTTTCTTTCTCTCTCTCGCTCAAGTTAATACTCCCTTTCTTCCAAACCAACCAATCCCTTTCTTCATTATTTTTTACATGGTAACGGGTATAGCCTTTTAATGTAGTGCTCATTAGTGGTAAGTGCAGAGATTAGAGAATTAACATAAATTCGAATATTGTTAAAGGCGAACGATTTTCTTAAATATCATTTGCGGTGAGAATGTGGCTTCAAGCAGCTTCCTCAGAAATCCAAATTTTGTTGGATAACGTTAAGACTCCGATTGATGAGTCAGATGCAGAACAAACACATGTCACACACGCCGAATAGGAATGGCTTGAAAAATGACTACATACATGTCTCAAGATTTTTGTGTGTGTAAACCATTCGGATGTCGACTATTTCTGATTTGAGATTTAGTTATCTCTTTGAAGAGAATTGTGCAGGATCGAATTTAAGAGTTATTCACACACTTAGTTTGTGTTATCAATTGAGCTTCTCCTCGTGGGTCTCATGATACTCCAAATTTAACTCATTAAAAAGATAAATATTTTAGACAATAAAATAAGCTATTAAAATAATTAATTGATAAATTAATGATTGAAATTTAAAAAATATAATAGTTTGTTATACATGTATAAGTATATGATCACATTCACAAATGTGAATTTCTTAATCAATGTTTATAATGCCTTAGCGTATGTTTGGATCAACATAGAACCTTTGCAACCACGTTCTCTGCGACTTTCTCCTGCAAATTCTTCACGCTTGGTTTTTATAAAAGATGGTGCAGATTAATTTTAAAAAGTTTAAATTGGCCAAAAAACTTGAACACTTATTATTTTGTTGTTGCAAAGGCTGCAGGGGTAGCAGATGATCTAAATTCATGTTTGGATGTCTGATGTCAATGTCAACATACTTTAGCATACCCATAGCAGATAATCTAAATTCATGTTTGGATTTCCGATGTTCATCAATGTCAACATACTTTCGCATATCCACTCCAAGTGAAAAAATGAACGAAACTCTTATAATGAATGTGGTTTTTATGTTAACTTAATTAATATTTAAATACACACTTATTAGCCCTATAAAGTGTTGAGAATTAGACATATATACGACCAACTAAATTATGATTGAGCGTAGAATAACCCTCTCCGAGCGCTAAGTTAACTGGGTAATGCTTAGTCTAAATTGTAAGATGGTACCAAATTCATTTATTGTCACCCCATAAATAAGCACCGGGAAGATCATATCCGGTCCATAAACTTGACATTCTCCATAACGTTTGTGGTTGAGTGAAACCTAACACAATTTTAACACACGCAAATTATTGATTAATTGTGTGATTAAGAAGAATTATTTGCATGTAATGAAGGGAAGTAAAGAGAGAAGAATAGATCTGGCAGTTGATCAGTTCCATGCAGGGAATGTGCAGAACATGCTGTACATTTGATGCTGCCTCACTGTCCCCCCCTTCCTTTGTCACATGCTCTCTCGTCCTCAATGGCTCCCTCCCTCCCTCTATCCTCGTGTGCACACCATCACCATGTGCTCTCTCTTCCTGTAACGGAGCTTTGCTGGCCCATATCACCTTCACATGCACCCTTTGGGGGAAGCCATACCATACCCCCCACTATGCCCTCTTTCTCTCTGGTTAAGTGACTCAATTGCCCTCTCATTTTCTCCACTAGTTAAGTTCACTTTTCTAATTTCTATTCATGAGAACCTTCCATTGTGTCTTGCTACAATTTGTGAATGATCCCATATCATATCATATCATCTTATATTATTATATGATCCTTTTGTCCTTTTTCAATTCCTGAACACTGGATTTGTAGATTTGGTTATTCGATCGGCTGCTTGATTCAACACCTATTGCCCTATAACTTTATTGAAATCTAATCATAGTATTATAATCAAGGATAGAATTTGATCATAAGCTACATGTGTTACATGCATGTGCAAATATCACAATTCACGACAACAGCACAAGCCCTTTCTAATACATTTAATTTGTACATGTTGCTTTTTTCCATTTTTAATTATTTAATTTGAGTATAATAGAATACAAAAGCTATTATATGTTTTTTAGAATGTGTCTCCCGCCGGGGGAAATACAGAGTATATGCCACGGAGAGAAGAAAAAGAACACATCATATTGATTCGTTTATCTAATTTGTGTATAATGCAGTGAATCAATATAATCATCTTATTTTCTCAATCAAATTTTTGTATAGGTTAATGCAACTTAAAAAACAAATTTCGTCTCAATACTTAGCTCGTTGTCTTAGAAACTTATGAGTTGTGAGCCAGAATAAAAGATTTAGTCTAGGAATGCAGAATTTGAGTCAAACATGTCGAATGAGGGGCTAGCTACTTAGTTCTTAACGAGCAATCTACTTCACCATAAGAGATCTGGTTCAACTTGGATGATATTGTTCAACAAGAACGATCTACCTATTTTATCACATGCCTCGATAAAGAACATTGTAGTTTAGATTATTATTTTTATTGCGTAGCCTAGATATTTTTATCTATGAATGTGTTAAGGTGAACTACCTACAAACCCAGCACCAATAGTCACATTGGAGGGGGGTCACACAATAAACTAGGATTTTTATGTTTATATAGAGGGGAATTGTCATAAGAGATTATGTTCACTTCAATATATTAGTGTGATTTGAGCTCGATCTCCTTATTCACATCATGAACATTACGTGAGTTTAAATTCCTTTATTGGTTCAGTACGTGAAAAATACTCAATCTCTTAACATATTGTATTTTTCAAATTATAATTGAAGGCTGTGAGATTGATTTGAGGAATTAATTTAATTATTGAAACCAATGTGTTTGTGATTTATTAAAAATAAAAAAGGGGCAAAATGGTAATTAAGAATGTGAAGTTCCCGGGACCTTCACATGTGCCGTTACAGAAGGGCAGGCTTTTGTGCCTGTTGGCTCGCAAGTTGTGCCTCCTTTCTCTTTTTCAATTGGGTCCGTCCGTCACTACGTCATCAAATTACAAACATAACCTCCTTTCATCAAAATATCCAAAATCTTCATGTTCCTTGGTCCCACTATTTTCCATACCTACAATGCTGCTTGTTTCGTCAAATAGATGCCAATTAATTCCACTAGACCTTATATTTGCTCCCAGTAGTGATTCATAGACATTTTTATAAATCCAAACACTTATTTTACGAGAGTTTACAAATTAAAAAATATAACAAAATATATTTTGTAGTGGTTTAAAACTGCTACAAACAAATGTGTTAAAGTATGTTTTTACTGTTTCATAATTTACGTATCTTTTTTGATTTGTTACTTGTGTTTGTGGGGGAAAAAATGTCATACTCATGTCATTCGGTTCACAAGATATTTTTTTAAAATTAGGTTTCACCAATTTTCAACTTTCATTTTCATTAAATATTTTATAAGAAACCCTCGTGTGGCTAGTTAATGGCTATAGAGAGGTAAATAAATGTGTAAAATATTTGTCACAATAACTTGGCAATTCCAATTACAAACAAAATGATTTTATGACCAACATGTAACTATATTGCATAATTTAAGATAATCATTTCACTCCTTTTGTCTATGATAATAATGAACCTAGTTCCTAGAATTTGACCATGTGTGTACCTTCTAGTACCATTGATATTGATGGAGAAAATTCAATTTGATTAAAAGCTAGAGTGAGGGGGTTGATTTTCCCCTGGTATGTAAATAGCAAGGGTAAAGAAAGAATGAGTTTAGGAATATAAATGCCCACCCAAACCTAAATCTGAGTTGATAATCAAAAGTTTAATAATGATTAAATTGATAATTTAGCTTTATATTTATGTTCGGTAGATGTCTATATTGATAAGCAAAAGAGATGTGTTGATCACACAACATTGAGGACACCAGCCTACACTCATTTTTTTTTTGGCTGTTTTTAGTTGAAAAATGGCCGCAAAGTGGACAATTTAAAAATAACATATTTTTAATTCGTGCGCGGTTAGAATCTATCACATAAGTGAGTGTAGATTGGTACTGGTGGCCGTTATGTAATTTACTTATGAGACTCAGAATTAATCATGAAGTGTGATGTGATAGTTTTCTCTAAATCATGGTGATGAGATCCATGAAAAGTAAGCACATTTCTTAGTGATTACTTGTTTACCGTTTAATTTAGTACATGCATCGATGGAGCCTTGATGGCCACAACAGAAAAAAAAAACAATGATGAACAAATATTTTTACACATAAATAAATATTTGAGAAGTTTGATATTTATTTTTTCTTTTGAAAATTGCAGTGGCATTTCCGTAGTAACCTATGTGATCAAGTGGCAATCTTTAAATCACCCATTACTTAAACACAGAACATCCCTCCTCTGATCACAGTGACCCAAAAAAACAGAACACCAAACTCGTTTTGCTTCCTCTCTTCTTCAAATTTTTTTAAGGTTCTTTGTTTCAGTAGCCATGAGCACTAACACAAAGCAAATTTACAAGCTCTCTGTGAAAAGAGCCACAAATAGAAGAAGAAGACGACAACAACAGCAACAACAAAGAAGAAGAACCAATTCTCCATCAATTGGTTCTTGCTTCAAAACCATGGTGAGGGTAGAGAACAAGTCCAAGCTCTCACAAAAGTTGCAGGCACTGAAGAATTTAATCCCAACACATAATGGAGAAATGGTGAAACCTGATCAATTGTTCAAGGAAACTGCTGATTACATCGTTATGCTCAGGACCCGGGTCTTGGTTCTGCAGAAGCTCATAGAGTTTTATGGGAACAACCCTGAGGATGAAAATGCTCTGTTGATATAGCTTCAATCTACTTCATGGTTCTTTTTTCTCTCTTTTTTTTTTCTAAATGTTCTACCATTTTATTTATGAAAAGAAATGGATCTTTGGTCTAGTAGTTTTTCTTCTTCTATGATTCTTATTAGATTTGGCTAGGTACTTCCTTTGTTAGAAGAGAAAGTGAGATGGAAAAAATGGAGAAGTAAGGGTTGGAAATTTGTAAAGAAATTCCAATGCATGTAACATCTTTTGTTTTGTTTCTGATGTTATTCTGGCCTTATTATTATTGGCATTGAATATTTGAATGATTAATCCTTCAATCTCATCATCCCAAAAGCAAAATTGGGATATTTTAGCAGTAAACAAAACCGAGTCAAGGTGTCAAGTGAAGGAAGAACAAGGAGAGCCAACCCTGAAATAGGAATTTTAAGCCCCTCTTATCTGTTTGATTAAAATACTAATTAGAAGCTTATCTGTTTTCCAAATCAAGCCTTATTTTTCAGATTTCTGAGTCTTATTTTCTGTCAGCAGCAAGTGGACTAGTAGCATATTAAGCTTGAATTGATAGTTACAGTTAAACACTGTTAACAAATTAAAAATATATACATTATTTGTCAAATTTCAAAGACCAAGGGGTAAGCATATTGGATTTCAAAATTAAATCCTGACACATTTGTCATTTGGTAGAACTGATTCTAACAAATTGAATATGGTAAGAGTGATTTAAAATAATGTGATTTACGTTTGGATATCTTTTTATGAAAAAAGTGAGTTTTGCACTACAATGTTATGAAATTCAGTTGTATAATTGTATAATTGATTATGTTTAACGAAGAAACAACTATTTGTTGTGGAGTAGAATTGATTCTGCTTTACTCGAACATCATTTCAACCGGTTATAATTGATTTTAAATACTCGTAGAGATAACTTTATCATTTATAATTGTCATACTCGACTCGAACATGATTGACTCAATAGAGTAGAGTATTTTTGTGGTTTAAACCAAAAGCAGGTGCTAAGCATTTGTCATAAATGGCAGTCCTTTTTATTTGGCTAATTTTGTGATGTTCATTTAAGAGCATGGTAAGAGTCAGTCTCAGTAAAAAGGCAATGAAAATAGACAGTGCAATAGCATATGACTCAGAAGACAGTAAGTGCAGCAACATCTGCAAAAGAATATGGGGAGGGAAAGGGAGGGAGCATGCGCTCATGCTGAAAATTTCAGATATCTGAGTGATATGGACAGCAAGGCTCTCTCTCTCTCTCTCATAACTCATTCTTGAACTATGATGAGCATGTTTTGGTTGTCATGATCTTGACATTCACTGGAAGGAGTCAATGAACCCATGTGCAAAAGCCAAGTCTCAAGGGTTGTTTTTTCTCTTCTCAGCAGTATGCATGTGTGTGTAATTGGAATTTCACACCCCACTTGCATTTCTGGCTCTAGCTCAGGCTAATTAAAACCCAAAGGTTCAGCAGCAGCAGCAGCAAACATGGATCATGTGGGCTATCTATTTCCATCATGTACGTTTGTCCCCATCCTTTATATGTATGCTTTCTAAGTTTTTGTTGTTATTGTTGTTTGCTTCACTGACACACTGTTTTGTCATTAAAAACTATCAAATAAAATTTTGACTTTAATATGGTTTTAGTCCATCTAAAAGGAGGAGCATTTAACTTTGGTCTTTATATTTATATTTTATTGGTTTTAGTCCTCATTCCTCAATTTGTAAAAATTAGAATTTTAAAATTACCAAATAGGAGTTAACTATATATTTCCTTTACTTTGCAACCAGCTACTTATATGTTCAAATTTCATTTTGGAAAAATTTGAATATTTCCTTTTAGTAATATCACTTAAGTTTGAAATATATATTAAGTTGTGATTGCGTGTGTGTGTATATATATATATATATAAATGAAGGGTTAAATATATTTTTAATCTCCGTAAAATAAGTGTTAAATATATTTTCTCTTCTTTTTTCTCGAATAGTTTTCCTCTACTAGGGTTGCCTCTTCCTCTAGAAAATTCTACACCATTTAAGTGCCATAAAATAAACAATAAAAACTAACTTTCAAATGTAACCAAAAAATATATGAAAAATACCAACAATATGTTGGTTTAGGTGTGAGGAAGCTAGACCCCCGTAACATAAACATGATAACACAAGTTCCAAACATTTGTTGTGAGGAACATCTTTGGTAAGAGCAATGCCTACTTCTGGTTGTGGGGATCGAATCCCTCTTTCGTAAAAATATAAAAAATTTAGGTATACAGTTTAAATTTATATCAGTTAGTGCAATTATATTGTTGTATGCGTACTCCGCCTAGTAGTAAGACTTGTTACACCACTAGCGGCTTCTTATTCTCCACTTGGGCACGTGGGGTTTTGATACATTTACACTTTTTTTTTTCTATTTCAGTAACTTTCTTATCATATATATATCTCTTCTTTACATATCACATTTACTATTATATCCTTTATTTCTCTATCATTTCTTTCTTTATTTTTGCAGTGGAGATGAGATTGGACTCTGAAGATAAGTTTTTTTGGGGCAAGTGCCACTTCCACCCCCGTGTCTACATCAGAAACTAAGGACACTATGGCACCAGCAGGACTAAGTCCAACTTAGGGCTTCATGAAGTTCATCCTAACACCTCATGGACCAAAGAAACATTAATGAAATTATATGCTAAGACGATGTTGTTATTGGAGTTTGTAGGGAAGCACCTTTTGGTGCCATTTGTCATGTTTTGATCATATAGTGAAACATTTTTGTGTCTAGTGTTTGGTCATTTTTCCATTTAAATCATGTCACTTTCTCATGTATGGTTAATTATCCCAAGTTTTTGAATTTAACTTATTTCAAAATGAACAATTAACACTAATTTTGCACTAGGAGAGTACTGAGTGCTTGCCTGCTCAGTATTACTAGAGTACCCAAAGTTTTTTCATTACACAATGCCTTAGAATACTGAATTCACTACACACGCTTTCAAGCTTGGATGAATAATCATTCTTCCTCCACATTTCATTCTCATTTTCAAAAGCTGAAGTTTCCTCACCCGTATCAAGTAGTAACTATCTGGCAAATGCTTGTGAGTTGTAACTATGTCTTTATCCACGTGATGAAACTATTCAGATTATTGTTTGACAAACCACCTAGTCTAGTGCTAATTTGAACCTTCACCATGAGATCTTTAGCCCTTGCTTTCAAGTCTTCATCATTCAAAAGTTTCTCTATTTTACTTCTGATTTCACATTGTGTGACTATGCCACTCCCATCTCGTTCAAGCCCCAATCCAACCTTCCAAACATCACATATATAGTTCCTATTCAGAAATTGATCAGCAAAGTAAGGCCAGCACAAGATAGGGATCCCATTGCTGACACTCTCCAATGTGGAGTTCCAACCACAGTGGCTTATGAAGCAAGCAACAGAAGAATGGCTCAGAATTTTCTGTTGTGGTGCCCAATTCACCATTCTACCATGTTTACGCACCCTTTCCTCAAATCCTTCTGGATATGCATTTTTTATCCTTTCTGTGATGTCTGGTTGCACAACCCATAGAAAAGGTCTATTGCACAGTTCAAGGCCTAAGCACAGTTCTTGAAACTGTGTAGGACTGAAAGTTGTGAAGCTTCCAAATGCAACATATATTACTGAATTTGATGGCTGATGATCTAGCCATTTCAAACAACTCGGGTCTTGTGGCAAGAAACTTCCTGCAGAGTTTTCAAGTTGATTGCTTGATAAAAGTGGCCCAATGGGTGTGATTTCTGGAGCCAGAGAAAATGCAGCAGGCTCAAGTTCATGAGTGGAATTGCAAAGAAGCCATTCAGTTTTCTGTGTAGACTTTATGTTTTTTACCATGAGTTGAAAAATATGCTTCTGAGCAATCTGGTTCCCCAGGCTAACCCAGACAAGGTTTTCTGTACTTATGCTTGGCATTGTGGGTGATAGCTGAATGACCTGTTTTTCCAGTGGAGTTCCTAGACAGTTCAAACTTTAGTTGTCAGAGGCATGATAATTAAATCAATAACATCTATCTTGATGGTATATCTATTTCAAGAGTCATGAAACATGCTGTGATTTGAATTCAATGAACAACACTAAACATTTTAGCATGACATATTTAGTGCATGCCTTTGGAAGGATTGAACTTATAATAGGAAGCATTGAACTTATAGATATACTTGCGTGTCTAAGATTATTGACTCAGGAAGGAATTGGAAAATATTGTGGACATTCCCTCTTCCTTTGCTATATAGAATGATGTGTTTTAGATATGGCATGGCAGGATATACTAGTCTTAGATTTACTACTTGTTTTCCCAAGAAAGTCCATTTTCATATAACATGTTAGAGTGTATTTGCTTTCCCAAGGGAAAGCCAGAATCAGTCTGGTGGAATAAAATCAATTCTTGGTGAAAATATTGATATTTGAGAGTCATTTTGAAGAACTCATTTCAGACGCAAAATTAACTCTGGTAAAAGCTAGAGATAGTGGTTCCTATGTTGCAATTGTGAGATTTTACAACATAACCCAACAAAAAACACTTTTTCATAAATGAATCCAAACATAAATCACTTCATTTTGAACTCACTTTTACTTATAATCAACTTTACCAAAATCATTTGTGACAAACGCTAATCCAAAGACCACACTTAAGCTTCTCACTTTTATGCACACGAAAATGAATATTCAGTCCCCAGGCTCAGCTTAAGTGTTTGGGAATCCAAGTTTGTATTTCAATGTGAAAGAAAACAAGAAATGAATGTTTTATTGTATGCTGCAGCTGCTGAGAATCAGTGAAGTATGACTATGAACTCACCATCTTTGTCAATGATCCCATTGTCAATCAATTTTGGGATGCTCAATCCCAACACCAATTGTGCTGCTGATGCAGGACAAAAGGCTGCTCTTTGAATTCCCTTCCTCTCTGCAATTTCAAGGGCCCATCCAATGCTCTGATCAGCAAGAACACATGTAATCTTTTCACTTTCTGTTCCATTAATGCATTCAATAAGCTCCTCAACTTTCTCTGGCATAACCTTCAAGACTGCTTCAGATGACTTCCCTGGCCTTTTCCTCTCCTCTGAGGATTCTAATCCATCAGATACCCAGACTAGGCAAATTTGAGATAACAAATCATTTCCACTTGGAAATGAACTCACTATCCTCTCATGATTTTCTTTAGTGTTTACAAAAGTTATTTTGATACCTTGTTTAGCTAAGTAAAGAGAAAGTTCCATTAGAGGAATCACATGTCCTTGTACTGGGTAAGGGACAACCATAACATGTGGCCTTGCCATCCTAACTATTGCCTAGCTTTGCACATTCACATAGCTCTTGCTATATATATTGTCAAGCTGAAGTTAATCTCAAGATTCTTGTTGTCTACTTGTCTTCATGTGCTGTACATACTACAATGAAGACAGGATCTATCATTTCCATAATAATATCAAATAAGTGACCAATGCACAAAACATCAAAATGTCCATTCATTGTTGGATTTGAATACAAATTTGAAATGACTTTCATTGCATGTTTCAAATCATTTACAGATGAGCTGTCCCTATTAAAGGATTATTATAGATTCTGAATGATAAGTTGTGTAGCTGGTGATTTTGCAAAATATCGTACCATCAAATAAAAAAAAAGAATAAAGAATCAATCCTTTTTGAATGTTAATGTTTTGTACTGTTGTTATCTATTTGTCTTTAGATTCGGGGATAGATAAAGTTTAGATCATTGTCATTCTTATATTTAATTATCTTTATTCTCTTTCTTTTGTTCTATTTTGCTAATCTAATCTTGCTTTCTGTTGAGTGCGGAAGCAGAACTCATAGGATTCGTTTGATTTTTCCTATATTTGCTTGAATGTATATTGTACTGTGAGCTTTGGACGAGAGTGAATGAAGTAGAGTATTGGATTTTGGAATTATTGTTGGACTAACAATGAGATGGGTAGAGGTGCGATTGTTACCACATTGGGCTAAGAGGCTAAGACAACAAGTGATTGAACATAATTCATATAATTTCGTGTAAAAATCTAATATGACATCAGAGCCTAAAGCTTAACTAATGGCTCATGATAAAAAGAAATTGAAGAATGAGCTCAATAAAAAAAAGAATGGGCACAATAAAAAAAATGAACAAGCCTATGAGGTCCCCTAGACTCAAGACAGAATAAGAGTTTAAAGAGGTTTCACTTGAGTACAATCCTCGACAAAGCAAGCCATAAGCCTTCTTCCACTCAAGACAAAAAAGGAGTACAAGAAATTCCGCTTAAGTACAAGGCTAGGCGACAACAACACCAACAAAAAATTCAATAAGTCAAGCTATACTTGAAGCGGAGTATTAAAAAAGAATATACAGAAAAATGAATAAGTTAATTCACACTTGAGAATGAGTGTTGGAGTTCAACTATAGTGTGAACGGAATGAAGTCCAACATTAAATAGATAATCAAATGTTGAGTAGTCTATAAGTGTAAAAACTCACTCATCATAACTTACCGGTTTTGTGGTGAAAGTATGTGGAAGATGTTCAAATCACTTGTGTTCTTAGTCTGTTAGCCCAATGTGAAAAAAATCACACCTTGACTCATTTAGTTGCAAGCCCAACAATAACTCAAAAATCCAATAGTGAGTTTTGAATGGATCCAACGAATACTGTTGATGCTGCGGTTGTTGCTGTTTAAAAAAGTTACCTAAATTATGACAGCTTAATGATCTGAAAATTTTATATGTATTAATTTCATGTTAATATAAAATATTATAATTTCTCTCTCCATAGTGCTTACCTAAGACGACCAGTGATATATATGTTCCATTTTGCATATTATCCTCTTTCATATGACTATTAATTTTTTTTTACTATTAGTTTCAAAAAAAGTTAGTAGTCATTACAGGATGTTAATAAAAGAAGTAGATCAATGTAATATTCTAACTCAGCAGATTGTCTGGCTTTGCCGCTTTGCTATGTTGTTAAGAGGTGTCCTATTTTGGTTCTGATTTTAGAGATTAGGGCCTTTTTTGTGTGTTTGTGATCAATTTTAGGGTTTAGGGTCAATTATAATGTTTCATATTAATTTTAGGGTTTTAGACCGATTTTAGGGTTTGTAGAGTGTTTAGTGTCAAATTTAGGGTTTGGGGTCGATTTTAGGGTTTTGGGGCTGATTTTAGTGTTTGGGACTGATTTTAGGATTTCAAAGCCAATTTTAGTGTTTAGGGTTGATTCTCAGGTTTAGAGCTGATTTTAGTGTTTAGCGTCGTTGATTATAGAGTTTTAGGGCTGATTTAAGTGTTTATGATCGATTTTCGAGATTAGGGTATAAAGAGGGGGAGAGAGAGATAATGTCTTGCAAATTAAAGGGGTCGTGAGTTGACCATAGCTTACTGAGCTTTTGGGGGCTTTTAGCTATGGTTGATTTTCTTTTTCTAGGGCTTTTAGGCTTTAGTGAATTTTTGACTCTGACCCACGTGGATTAGGGCTGGCCCCGAGCCATGGGCCAAATTGAGGAACACGTATTAATTACACTCGCATTTCATACGATGCAACATTTTAGTAATAAATATTTATTTAAAAATAAATTAGCAAATCATGTTGTTTATATTGCTTACTTATTATGAATCTAATCTAATTTCGAAAATCAGTAAAACAAATTTTGTTTTTGTTTCTAATATTTTAAAATATAAATAATTAAAATATTAAGATCATGTTTCTAATTTCGCCGAATCAATCAAGATCAATTTCAAAAAAAAAACATACAACACTAGGATTCAATTTCAATTACCTTGAACAAAAGAATCAATCAATCTATGTTAATTTCCTCGTGAATAATAAAAACGGTAACATTTAATTTTAATCAATATTGGTGACAGTGACACTCTTGTTGATTTGTTTCTCTTTCTCCTTAATTTGTTTCACTTTCTCCTTCCAATTCTTGTTCTGCATTCTTTGTCTCTTGAGTGGAAACAACAACGTTCTGTTGTCAAGTTTGGAGCTTTTTTGCTCTGTTGCGTTTTCTTGTTCTCAAGATGGATGTGGGTGAAGAAGATGTTGCCGGAGACCATTTTCCGGTGGGCATGCGTGTTCTGGCCGTTGACGGCGACCAAACTTATCTCAAAGTGTTGGAGAACCTGCTTCGCAAATGCCACTATAATGGTTCGTTTCCCCATTCTGTTTTATCTTATTCAGTCAATTCGATTTTGCTATTCTCTTTTCTTGTGAATGATGCTTATACAATGTTGATGTTTTAGGGTACACAAGTTTCTTGATTTTCAATTCAGAATTAATTTCTTTCTTTCTTTCAAAACTCATGTGTTCTTAATCTTCGAAAGTTGAGATTTTTAATTATTTGGGTTTCTTGGGTAGCACGTTACTGTAATTAGAGTTATCAATTCCTGGTGAATCCTTTGTTGCTCTAACCAAATCTTTCATCTGGTTCATGTACTTAATTGTTGCAGTTACTACTACTACTCACTCAATTATGGCTCTAGAAATATTGAGGAACAACCGAAATAACTTTGACCTGCTGATTAGTGCTGTAAATAAGCCAGACATGGATGGATTTCAACTCCTTAAGCAACTGGGACTTGAAATGATGGACATACCTGTTATAGGTAAGTCTTAATTAATTACAGCTCAATTGATATTATTTACCATAATTAATTGAATAATGGGATGAATTCATTGGTCAGTCACTGAGCTTAAAACTAACTTTCGCTTTTTCGTTGTTGTTTATGTTGTGATCTAGTGTTGTCAGGACACAGTGATAAAGAGCTGGTGATGAATTGTGTTATGCACGGCGCGTGTGTCTATCTACTGAAACCTGTTCGCATCGAAGAGCTGAAGAACATATGGCAATATGTAGTGCGGAAGAGGATTGATTGCGGTGACAGGAATCAAGCTGCCGATAAGAAGGAAAACTGCAATATGGTTGGCGAAGGTACTGGTCATGGCAGCATCGTATCAGAAAATAAAATATTGGGCCAGAAAAGGAAGGAACTAAGTGATGAGAAGGTAAAAGATGATGACCAACACTTGTCTTGGAAGAAGCATCGTCTAGTTTGGACCGCTGATTTGCATGGAAAATTTGTTGCTGCAGTTCAGCAACTTGGTTTTGACAGTGAGTTTATTTTGTTTGACTTAGAAAACATGGAATTGAATTGTGAACATCTGATACTGATACCTCTACAGTATATTTTCCTAATATGATGCTTCTTCAACTGTTATTGCAGATGCTTTGCCTAGGAGAATAGTTAAATTGATGAATGTTGAAGGGCTTACGAAGCAACATGTAGCAAGCCATCTGCAGGTACAAATTCTATCCTAATATTTATCATAAATCTTTCCATTACTTAGTTAAAATGCAAATGTTCTCTACCTTTTGGTTTCAATTTGGTAATTTATACTTTAACCTCAGTTTTAGGACAAATGATAATCTGAAAATCGTTTGGATATCTTAACTGATGAAATTTAAGTGTGCATATATACTAAATAAATAACTCTTCTCTTCTTGTGATTTTTTGTAGAGATTTAAACTCAGTCTCAAAAAGTCTCCTAATCGGGCTAGTATCGATCCTGCATTGGGAAGTAACTTGATGCCTGTGTCTAGCTTGAACATGGGAGGAAGTAGTTCTTATCCACTTCTCCAGCCTACTCAGGCTGCAAATCAGAGCTCAAGTTCTATAGTTCATTATAATGCAACTCAATTACCTGATTATTCCGTAAACTTGTCTCCATTGAGTGAGTTTTGCAGTGATGATCAACTTGCAGACAATAGCTTAAAGTTTTGCTCCTCCAGTTCTGGTGATTTTTCTGCCACAAGTGGTGTTGCTGATCCTTTACAGAATGCTAGAGCTGATGAGATTCCATTCCAAGATAGTTTACTTTGGGAGGAAATCTTATTTGGGAATAGAGATTTAGTAACACTATTTGCACTTTAAAATCTTAATGTAGAAGCACTCACCAGTCATTCTAGGATGATTTTTTTAATCATTTATTGGTTTTTGAAAAGTGCAGCTTAATTTGCACTTTTGATTTTGGATTTAAGTATTATAACCCCTCTAATTGTCATGACCAGTAAGAAAGACTCGGGCTCTTAATTCTTCTTTAATGTATCTACCATTCTTACTCCCTTTTCAAACTTACTTGCTTGGTTCATTTCTATACCATTTAACTATTTATACTGCACCTAAATGTAATTAATATATGCACATCAGATTACTTGTGAGACAGAACTTATCTGTTTATAATTACATGATTGTGGAACAGAACTCGATTCAACTATTTAATATATCTCATCTCAGAGGAAATATAATGAGTACACCAATTTAATTTAAATATTTCAATCTCATCTATGAACTAATTTTATTTCTATTATTGGTCATGAATGGACACATCAAAAAACACATGGAAATGAAAACAAATGCACTATACTGTGAGATAGTTTCCAACTTTGCATAGGCTATTATAGGTGGAGTTTTGATACATTCACACTTTACTTTTTCATTTATTTCACTTTTCTTCTTATCTCATTTCCTATTACATTACTTATCTTATCACTTCGTTATCTCTCTTTTCTTCATATTTCATTTAGATGCGAGTAATTGAAGTGTGAACATAGTTTTTTTCCTTATAAGTGTATAAGTTTGTTTGTCTATGGTCAGTTTTGCTGTTTTTTTTTTATAGCAATGGTCTATTTGCGGTTATTTTTATCAGTTTGTTCAACACTGTCATGTTGACCAAGGATGAGCGCAAAAGCATTCAATTCGCGTGGTTGAATAGCAGAAAATATGGAAGAGATAATTAAAAAAAATCTTTTTTCCAAATGCAATTTTGGTGAAGCGCAAGAAATTTCATGGGCTGTGGAGGTTTAATCCGGGATGAGAAAGGACATCGGGTGTTTGGTCATCTCGGCTAAAACTTCATGAAAATATCAAGTGTGGCAGTGTAATTCAACGACGGATTACCTTGCGAGATAGGGTGCTCACTCCATGGTTCGGCGGATTACCTTGCGCGATGGGGTGCTCACCGCATGGTTCCGAGAGCTACGGTTTTAGAAATTCCATCCATTATGTTTGTTAAAGCAGTAGCTTTCGGAACCAATTCTATTTCTAAAACACCAGCCACATAGAACAAAGCAGTTTCATTTTTTTTAATTTTAATTATAATTAAAGTAAATATCTAATGTGGTGGGAATCAATTTAATGCATGAGTAAAAAAAGTTTATTCCGACAGTACATCCACTACTTTCAAAAAAAATGCAAAATTATTATGAATATGAATATTATTATGCAAAATTACCAATTTGTCCCCTGCCCTTGTGATTGTTTTGTGATGACCGAAGGGCTCTGTACATATCGCCACCCTTGAAGTATTTTTTTTGTCACATATGAAAAAACCTTTCAAGTACTTCGTTGTTTATACTATAGCTTTTTTCAAACACCAAACATATATGGGAAAAAATATACTAAAGACATGTATTAACAATAACTTTACACAACAACATCAATAGGGGAGGAGGACGCAACCTCCAAATCATCGTGAACAAGAAACCTATCGCACTCTCCCATTGGAGAACTAAACAAATGCATACCAAAAGGGAAACATTTCCTAACATGGGCTAAATAATCCGCAAGACGATTAGCCTCTCGAGGAACGAACTGAAACTCCAAGGCACCATGCCTTGCGATCTTATGGCGAACCAGATCAATCTTCTTAGCGTAAGGATAAGACTCGTTTATTGCTGCATGGATAAGATTTATAAAATCTAGAGAACCACCCTCAACAATGACTTGAGGTATGTTCGTACTAAGGATGACGTCCATCGTTGTTGACACCGCCCACAACTCCGCACGGAATGATTAAGCCGTGCCAAACAACCCCAAGTTCTTGCAAAAACCTGCTACCCAATGCCCAACACTGTCTCTCGAAGCACCACCGCATCTTGCTGCAAAACCTTCACTCACAAAGTAGTCAACATTGAACTCAATCCAACCATTCCCAGGAGGAATCCACACCTGCTAATGAATCGCCCTTGAGAATTGGATATATCCAAGACATTCACGTGTTCCCCATTATCGTGAACCTGCAAGTTTGCTATGTCTGCCACCTGATGTACCATACCAAGAGATTAAACAAAGCCCCAAATTCTGGTCGGGTTGGCTGGATGATGAAAAAACGCAACCATTCCTCATTCTCTATACGGCCCATAGCCCAGTAATAAAAAACTTCTGCCAATCTATCATTCCAGCACCGCAACCCAAGCCCTGAATATTGTGATCCAACTAGATCCTTAGTTCCATGGTGAAGAAGTCTGCAACGACATCAATGGAAGAGTGAGCCTCCCAAAATAGACGAACAACACCACAATCGCAGGAGAGGTGCAACGTGGTTTAGTCATAAATCCCGCACATAAGTCACGTAGCCATATCATTCATGTGCGTGCAAAACCTGCTAGCACTAAGTACTCATAAATAATCATAAATCAAATAATAGTGAGATATGAATTATTTTTAAAGATTTGCCTATGAATAATAGTATAGTAATCACTTATCACATTTACTTTCATCACTCTTACTCTTTTCTTTTCATTCACCATTTTTTTCTCTTAGTTCAAACAACTTAAAAATTATCTCATTTTTCCCTATATTCTTTACGCTTATATTCATTTTTCCACCTTGGCTAACTCGGTTTGGGTGGAATATATTCTCTCGCGACATTATCCTTAGAGGGATGTATCTTAACCTACACCAGGTTGGTTATGCACTACCTATTTGATTTTTAATGAATGTCTAGTTTTTTTTTTTAAAAAAAAATCTTTCCTCTTATGTTGGTTTATCTCATTTTGACTCTTGTAACAAAATAAAAATCTCATTTTGACTCTACATCCATCCAAAGTATAAAATAGGAGTCTAAAAGTAAAACCCCCGTAAAAGAAGAGTCTAAACCGCAGTGCAAGAGCCGTGAGTTAAACCCTAGTTCCTGCTACTGTGTCTCCGAAGAAGAAGAGTGATGGCGGAAGAGGGCGGTGAAGGGAGCACGAGGAGGGTCCAAGTGCGGTTGGTTACAAAGCTGGATGAAACCTACAAAGTTCCAACCACCGCCATTGCTATCCCCGCTGACCTCACCAGACTCGGCCTCTCCTCCATTGTCAACGCCCTTCTCCAAGACAACGGTACGGCGGTTCTCTGTTTCTAACAACAACTTCACCGCACATCACAATTACCACTATTCTCTTCTAATAATTTTGTCACCGTTTGTTGTTGTTGTTGTTGTTGTTGTTGTCTGTAGATGCTGATTATAAACCAGAACCCTTTGATTTCTTGATTGATGGAGAGTTCGTTCGCATGTCGCTTGAGCAATTTCTTCTCGCCAAAGGAATCTCTGCGGTAATCATATCACAACAACCCTGTTCTCAATTTTCATTTTTTCAGTATGGAAAATCAAACAAAGTACATTAGACTAATAGACGGTTCTGTTCCTTCTAACCGGGCCTTAGTTCCCTCAGTCCGAGGGATAGGATAACTTTTGCTAGACGAACACGACGATGGTCTTTTAGTTTGTTCGTTTGCTGTAGCAGAGCGCGAATAAGGTGTCATTGTCATTATAAGTCGAAATTCCTTGTATGAGAATGGCATTGAATTAACAAAGTCCTAAAATGGTCTTTTGTGGTGCATATATGATAATGGAATCGTTAATATGTTTTGATTTTGGTTCACCGGTTTTGTTTCCAGATCACCGGTTCGGAGCTGGTTTAGGTCCTGAAACCATTTTAAAGCCGGTTTTTAACTTGTGAAGTTGTTAAGAACTGGTTTTTCTACGTAACCAGGCTGGAAATATGAAAATGCAGTAACTTGGATTCCAAAACAAGTTATATGTGATGAAATTTTAACTCGGAACTAGATCTATTTGAAAAGTAGGCCATGGTTAATGTATTGAGATTCGAATTGTGAATCGGAAGACCTATTTTCCGAATCGTGAATCAAATCTTTTTATGTATGGTAAGATACATGATACAAAAAAAAATCCGGTTATAATTTGAAACATAAGCTGATATATCATTATAATAAACCTTAAAATAATATCAGATTCAAGCCATAAATCACAATAAGATAATTAGTGAGTGCCTGCTCAAAGTTTAATTATTCAACCTGGCAAAAAAGTCAATATGATAAAATGCAAATTACTTTCCTACTTCCTATACTTAAATCCTAGTCGGCAAAGTAGGGTTTGATTTTTCTGAGAATGTAGTGTGGGTCTTTAGGAGGAATATTAGTCAGCTATTTAAAATCAGCCCAAAAAGCACAAAAGACCTATATGGGTCACCAACCCCGACCCGACCGAAGTGGAACCTGTACGCAGCTTTGAATCGTAAGATTCAACAGCGAAACGTGAACCGTAAGATTCAGCTCTTAATCCGAGATACAGAATGAGATTTAGGTCCATTTTAGATTCACACTGCGATACCTATCATAGATTGTAGTATCGTAAGATATTGATAACTATGAAGTAGGCCTAGTAGGTCTACCTTTTTTATCTATTGGAATTTAGATCCAATGATTCATTTTGATTTTGTGTATTTTTTTATTGAGGCTTCCATTTGTGGTGTAAGCATGTATATTTCAATAAAACAAATAAATGCTATTTTTTTGTTATGGGCTTACGTGATGGCGTCAAATGTGAGATGCGGTGGATTTTAGGTAGTCTTGATGTAAGGTGTGACTGTGATATACTTGTTGCAAGAATGGGGTGGTTTGAGTTAAGTCAATGTGGCAATGGCAATAGTTGTTTACAATTGCACTCTGGTTGTGAGTCGTGACTGACTCAGTTCGATTTGGATCAATTTCAAATTGACTTATTAAAGATAATTGGTTCCTACAGCTATATTCAGCATTTCAATTAATTTTTTTTTCTATAAAAACACAGAAAGCCGATAACGATCAGCATTCTGCGCTTATCTCAAATCAACGTGAATCTCAAATTGAATAAAACCTTGTGTTTCAATCTGGAATATAAGTATTTTATAACCTTATGCCGCTTACAAGGAAATTGTTGAAATTTTCAGGGATTGAAATTGGGTATATGAAACAGAACTTATCCATTCTTTAAATTTCGTCTGTAACACAGGAAACAAACTGTTTTTACTTTTTGTTCTCATGTCATTGCCTCATAGCTAACTACTGCGCATGTTCTATTCTAGGAAAGGATATTGGAAATTGAGTACACAAGGGTTGTAGCCCCACGAAAGGAGGAAGACCCTTCTCTACATGATGACTGGGTCAGTGCTGTTGATGGTTCTTCTTCTCGGTAAGCTTGTAATGTGTAATATTTTTTATGGAAAGTTTCCAAGACTTTGTATGTTTCATCCTTTCCATAATGGTCTATTTTTAAGTTTTTTTATTGACTCCAATCTTTATTAATATCGGCAACTGGAAATATTTAAGAGGAAACTCCTTTTGTTTAGCCATTGCTTGAGAAAGATTTTAATGAGCCAGAAAAGGTTGAATTTAAGTCCTTGTGGTTGGTTTTTGTTTGGTTTCTCTTAATCTTTTGGTCATATTTGGTGACTATGGCAAGAGTATTGGTGTAAGATTGTGGTAGCATAGGGGTTGAGTGCATCATCATAGTTTGGTGTTCATTGTATGAGGTTAATTTGTAATGTGGTGAATGGCAGTAGCCTGAGGACAAAACCTAACCCTGTTAGTGAATGGGCTCTTAAAACTTTGGCCTTCAGAAAAATGCTTGATTTTCACAACCTAACCCTTGTCATTGTGTTATTTTCACTGGCTAAATTACAAGAATTTTGGCTCTGTTTTAGTAAGTTAGTTGTATTTTGACGTGGATGTTCTTCAATAAGAATTCGAAGTTGACAGTTTCACTATTTCTGCAGGTTTTTCTTGACTGGGTGTTATGATGGTTTGGGAAGGTAATAGTCTTGCTCACCGACTTTTGTTCCTCTAGAATTGTTAGCATATTTTATGTTCATTTGATTTCTTTCTCCTTTCACTGAGCTTCAACCTTGATATGAAAAAAAAAAATTTAGGGTATGGAAAGGTGCTGGATTATGTTCCCATATATTGGAAGGACATTTCGACGCTGTCTCTTCTGTTTGTATCGTTAATCCAGAAGGTATACAGAAAAAGGATTTTCTCTTACATGCTGCCAAATTTGATTAATTTTCCGATTGCCGCTAGTCAAACTTTAGTAGATGCTTAATATTTTTCTGCTGAAAAGTCATAAGGTTTGTATCTAACAGTATAACTGAGCTTATGCCTTATGGCTGATTTATCTTGTCCATGAAGTTCAATGTCATTCTATTAAATTATTATTATTTCCTAGTTACCTTTTCTCCTCTTCCCATTCCTGTCTAAGATGGTGATGATTATGTTTTTTATTAGTCATTGTTCCACTGTATTAATTTGCTTAAAAGACTTCATTTCTTCAATTGCACAAGATAAATATATATCGTGTCTTCCAGTCACTATGCTTTTATGCGTACGGTCATTGACGCTTGTATCATGTTTTCCGGGGAAAGCTTTAGCTTGTTGCACGTCTTGCACGTTTAGGTCTAATTTATATGCATAGTGTACCATAATATAGACGCTTAAAACTATACTTGAATTGTTATCTTGCTTTGTACTGTAATTAGGTGTGGAAACTGTTACTATAGCTACTGCTTCGAAAGATCGGACACTAAGGCTATGGAAGGTAACTACAAGAAGCTGTTGAGCTAAATTCCTTGTATTGAGCGTATGCTTACTATATCATATTATCTCTTTTGTTTAAAAGATCAATACCAATGAGGTTGTCAACAGTCCTATGAGGGTTACGGCTTTCAAAATCTTGCGCGGTCACAAATCTTCTGTGCAGAGTGTTGCAGTGCAGACTTCTGGAGACATGGTTCCTATTTGCTTTTCTTGTTTTAGTTTCTTCACACTCTCTCCTTGGTTCATGTATAGTGTAATAGTTGTCTGTAACACCACTCTTCTGTTCTCTGATATGCTTAGGTTTGTTCCGGTTCTTGGGATTGCACCATCAATCTTTGGCAAACTACTGACATGAATGCTGAAGATGACCTAGTTTCTAAGAAGCGAAAAGTTGTAGGTCAAGTACAGGACTTTCAATACGAGGTTTGTTCTGGTTCCTTGCACCATACTTTTTGAAACATCCTTGCACCATATTGTTTTTCTTGTGTTGTTAAAATCGGAATTCAAGGTATCACATATTTCTCCTGAAGATTATGTATTTGGAAGCCTTATTTAACTTGTTAGGATTGATTAAAGATCACATTTGACTCTTTTTTCTCTGAAGTGTTTTAAGTGGTAAGTGCAATAATAAAAAGTTAAGGATGGTTCTATTTGTATTTCCCACTTTGTTTGCTGTGCTCTTGTCCCCTACTTTTATTCAAGAACTTTATGCATAGAAGATAATTCCTGATATGGTGTCTCAAAATTCCTGTTTATACTTACGCTAGAGGCTGGAGGCCAGGAAAATAATGTTTTTAAGCTATTTTTTGAAGGAATATTATGATCTAATCCTGAGACAAGTTCAAAACTTTGTTTACTATTATTATTATTTTGGACCTGTTTTAACCCTTATGATGTATCATTCCATAGCTTTTGTCAACAACTTAACCAAGTTTTCATCAATAACACTCTGTTTTACTATAGGGACAAGCTTTTACAACCCTTGTGGGCCATACACAGTGTGTATCTTCTGTGGTTTGGCCACAACGAGAGTCAATCTATTCTGCATCGTGGGATCATTCTATTAGGAAATGGGATGTTGAGACGGGCAAAAACTTGTCAGATATAGTAAGTTGATAAATTGCTGCTTTGCTCTCTCCTTTGTTAAAATTGTATACTTTTGAAGTTTCATTTTCTTTTGGTCTTCAAGATATGCTATGTGACATGTTACCCTTCAGCGCACAGCAAAGTTACAACTTGATTAGGGCATGCTGATCAATTTTTTTTCTTGTTCTCGTTATGAAGATTAAAGATTCTTTTGTTTTGTTAATCTCTAGTTCTGGCGTCTTTGAATTGTGTGTTTCTCTGTATAAGATTCTGTCTAATATTTATGTTTTTGTATGCTAGTTCTTCAATTTCCCCTTAAAATGGTTACTGGTTATGATGTTTTTATGTGGTAGTCATTGTCGGTTTTGTTATGAAGCAATCTTAGATTTAGCCTTTCGTTATGCTTAATTTAGGTTTTGTTAAATCTACTTTAATGTTCTTTTATCTTAAAAAAATCATTTTAAGTGCTTTCCGTGCTGGAGGAAGTGGAAACCTATTCATGGAAATAAATCTGGTTCATAATGATATAGGTGAAGTTTAATGGTTAATTATTTAGCGTTTTCCAACATTTATTATTTGAATTTTTTTTTCCATACAAATGTATCTTGGAAAATGATTTCCTCTGCAATCAAAAGTAGAAAAGTACCATTGTATCAAAAGTTGAAGCTTTCAAATTTTAAGACTACATTGCCCTCCATGTACAGTTCAGTGGGAAAGTTCTCAACTGTGTTGATGTTGGCGGGGAAGGTTCTGCTCTGATAGCTGGTGGTGGTTCTGACCCTGTTATTAGGGTTTGGGATCCTCGTAAGCCAGGTCTGTTAAATAAAGCAAATAATCATTTCCTCTGACTTCCAGTTTGAATCACATGCAGGCTAGTATCTTACAGTACAATTTCTCTTTTCTGTAGGCACTTCTGGTCCAGTTTTCCAGTTTGCTTCTCATACTTCTTGGATATCATCTTGCAAATGGCATGATAATTCTTGGTTTCATTTACTTTCTGCATCCTATGATGGGAAAGTTATGTTATGGGATCTGAGAACTGCGGTAATATATCTTCATCAAGTAAATTTTTTTTTTGGTGATTATATGTCAGTCTTTCGGTTTACCTAATAATTTTTTCCATTGTTGTTGCAGTGGCCTCTCTCAGTCATTGAATCGCACAGTGACAAGGTAAACTTTCTTTCCATCTTTTAGCAGAAAAGGATAATAATACCTCTCCAACATCATTATTTTACACACTTGAGAAGGGTCAAAATCGCCGTTAATAAAATTTCTTTTGTTTAACTCAGGTACTATGTGCTGATTGGTGGAAAGGTGACAGTGTTATCAGTGGTGGAGCAGACTCAAAACTTCGCATTTCTTCCGAAATTCCCGTACAGTGAACTAAACTTCAATCATACTATGTTTTTCTTTTTGGTTTTTAGGGATGGGTTAGGGGCAAATATTTTTATGTATTGTGAACGGATCAAGTTTTAAGCCAATTTTGTCTAAGGCACAAATCGCAAGTGTTTTATCAGGTGTTGTGAACAAAATCTGTAGCCAATGGCTATTGGTACAGTAAACCATTAACATTATTCAAAGCTTGAATACATTCTATATCCCTTCGGACATTACTTATTTGTGTGGTATAGTCTGCTACTCAGAAGCCTGGAATGCATGATATACACTCTCCAGCTTTGTGGGGACATGGAAAAATGTGTTTATATGTGAGTGGTTAGAAGAATGAAATTAAAACAACATTGTAAACAAGTTACCATGAATTTGCTAAAATAAAACAAACAAGCTATTAGCATAATTGAAGGGCTGCATCAATTTGAAGTTTACATTATAGAGGACCATATATATGATCATGCTAGGTCATACAAACACATGGCCAATGTTAACATGCATGTCCATTAAATTATATGAGGAGCAATTTTGATATTACAAATCCTCCTGTAAAACATCCTATTACTTAATAAAATTAGTATTACATGAAAATCTAATACATTTAATATATTGGAAGTTATATTCTTTATTTAGTGTGTTGGAGAATTTGTAGGAGTAACAACTAGGATGATGTTAAAATTAATACATCTGCCTCAATTTTGGAGACCTTGCTCTTATTTATTCATTACTAAGTAGCCACTTCCTCTCAGCCAACACTACTTTTATATATATATATATATATATATATATATATATATATATATATATATATATATGCACATAAGGCCAATCCTTATTCTTTCAGATTCAGCCACTCAACAAACCTTTTGAGGTTCTCTGAAGACCGACCTCCTTCAGCCATGTTCCTCATTACCTTCCCCTTCAGCTCCAGAGACCTTGATATCATGTTCTCATCACTAAGCACTTTATCCACTTTCTTCTTTATCTCCCAGCGAGACACTACTCCATTTTCATCCGGGTCAAATCCCATCCCAACCTTCAACTCATCACAAACATATGTTTTGTCATAAAGTTGGTCAGCTAAATAAGGCCAGCACAAGAAGGGAACCCCATTGCACAAACCTTCAATAGTAGAATTCCAACCACAATGGCTTACAAAACAAGCTATGGCAGGGTGGCTGAGAACTTTCTGCTGAGGTGCCCATTCAACAATCTTGCCTTTGCTCCCCAAAAATTCACTAGGGTATGCCATCTTAGAATCTTGGCGCACAACCCAAAGGAAAGGTCTTTTTGTTAGCTCAATTCCAAGAGCTAGTTCTTTGAATTGGTTTTGATCAAAACGTGTCGTACTACCAAAGGCAACATACACTACAGATTGGTGAGGTTGCTGATCAAGCCAACTCATGCAGGATAGATCTTCTTCCCAGAATTGTCCCAGTGATCTTGATGTTGTTACAGTTTTATTGCCATGACTAGTACTCAACAATGGGCCAATTGGTTGGAGCTTTGGAATGGAAGATAATGCCCCTGGTTCAAGTTCATGTGTTGAGTTGCAAAGCCACCACTCTGTCTGGTCTAAATTTTTGGTGCAGTGCTTCGCATAATTAAATAGTGTTTTTGCAAGATTTATTGAGCCAGGAATGGTCAACCAAAACAATGCTCTTCTGTCCATCATAGGCATTCTTGGTGATATTTGAAATGTTTCTTTAGTGGTTGATAGTCCTGAGGGAGCAATAACTTACACAATTTAGTGGCTGTTAAATAAATAAAATAAAAAGAATGAAGTGAAGTTGGATAATGGAGATTTAAAAATTTAATATCTCTCTTATGTGTTCTGTATGCCCTCACTAAATATTTCCAATAACTGCATATGTCCTGTCACCAAAAAAAAGAAAAACTGCATATGTCCCCACGGAAGTGTAATGTAGGTAGAACATCACTTATATTTTTCCATCTATGTATCTTTTCCAATACGTACGTAGTCTTTTTTCTTTCTTTCTTACGTACGTAGTCATTTAATGAACTTGTTATCTATCTCTTTCAAGGGAGTCTTAAATAACTAAAAATAACAAATGCAAAAATCCATGCGCTTTCAACATTCTAATTTTGTTTTTTTTTTATTATATTTTTAAAGTATGATTTCCCTACCTTCCGTTAAGTGAAATGAAATCAATTGTTTGAATTATTTCAAATATTGAGAATAAAATGTATTTCATTCCATCTAATTCTCTTCATTTAATTTGAGGTTTTTTTTTAAAAAGAAATTTGAGGTTTGAAAACGAAACAAGTCTTCTTTTCAGTTCCACAAACAAATGTTTAACAATAAAATGTTCCACTTTTTACTAAATTAAATAATTAATTATGATATATTATATTTCCGTTCCATTCCCTTTATCATTGATCAAGACCTAATTTTTAGAGCAAACTACTTATTCCATCTCTTCCTATTAATCCATAATATAAACTTTTTAATATATAGTATCCAAATCCATTAAATTACTTTTTTAAAATACATTAAATCAATTGGAAAATGACTTGTGTGTTAGAAATATAAAGCTAAAACTATTTTAGAGTCTTTTAAGCAATAGTTTAAGCTTTTGTAATAATTAGTTCATAACATTGTAGAAAAAATGAGGCATTTGTGGAATTTCTAGCTGTGTAAGTGTTTGGGTGTCTAAAAGCTTGTTTAGATACACATTTACTGGAGTTTATAATAAGTGTTTTTTGGATGGTATTCAAATGTGTACTAAGTATCATTACTTTGAATCAATAGAGCTTTTATTGAGTAAACAGCACCAAACAAGTGTGGTTAGATGCATAGTGAAATATAATTGAGTTGACATTCATACCATCAGAGTCAATGATCCCATCATGAGTGAGCTTGGGGATATTGCAGAGCACAGCAAACAAAGCTGCTGAGGCAGGCCAGAAAAGAGCTCCATTGATCCCTAACTTCCTCCCAACATCCAGCACCCATCCCATGGACACATCAGCAACTATGCAGTTGATTCTATATTCACCATTCAAATGAATGTCCTCTATGAGCTTCTCAATCATAGAAGGCATGATGTTCAGAATGGCAGGACCTAGCTTCTCAAAGTCTGTTCTGTCAACCTCAGGTCCCAACCCATCTGGGATGGAGACCAGCTTTATGAATTCTTCTCCTGCACCTTGTTGGTCTTGGTGCTCCTCCCCCATGGAACTCACCACTCGCTTGTGGTTGAAGTCTGTGTTCAAGAAGATAACCTTGCAGTTGCATCCATTCTCAGCCAGCTTTTTTGAGAAGCTCATCAAGGGGTTCACATGTCCTTGTGCTGGAAATGGCACAACTAGCACACTTGGAATGCTCATCTTGTTAATTTCTTGTTTGTTTAATTTTCTGTTGATTCAGACTCAGAGGCCTCCCCTGCTCTTTATATTGGCCTGCTCCAGCGGAAGTTGTTCACAGTCACACATCAAGCATGTGGGGTTAGGGATGGCAATGGGGCGGTACCCGGACACGGACCCGTCCCGATACCGCGGGTATATATACCCGGACCCGTCATAAAATAAGCAGGTATTCGTTTAACGGGTATTAAAAGGGTTCGGGTACTCGCGGGTACTTGTAAATGTGATTTTTTTTAAATAACTGTATTTTTTTTACATGTAACTCAATCTACATCAAATATAATCCAATTTCGTACTTTTAAAACACTTTGCTATGGACCCAATTTGAACTAACTTTTCTTTAATGAGATTTTTAACTGATAAAAAAATTATGTCATTAATAAGAAGAAAATGACAAAAAGTTTGTAAATTGCATGTTCTTAAGATTCATTTATTGAATTAAATTTCTAATTCTAATTAAACCTGGACCACCGTGGTCCTCGTGTTTTTAAACCGTTAAATCATGGAATTTAAGAATGTTCCTTAGATGAGTGGTTAAGATTGAATTAGAGGTAAAATGGTAAAAATGTAAATGCACCCAACATGAAAAAATAGATTTTTCTCTGCACATTCCAAGGTACCACCACGATGATCCGACAGCCGTCGCCAGCGTAGACCACCGCGAGCCACCTTCTTCTTCGGTGAGAAAAACGTTTGCTTAGATTCGGACCACCAACCTCCCTCTTCGCCTTCTGCAGCTGTTGTTTTTTCTCTAATCCGGACTACCTTCTTCTCCGGCGAGAATATTTGTGGGTTGTTGTTGTCTTTGTTTCTGAGGATGTAAAAACCACTGCCCCTGAAGTGGATTCAGAGGAGCTCGAAGCTGAATTCGTGAAAGAATAAGAGCGGTGGGCGAATGGTTGGCAATGACATGTTCGACAAAGTGGTACGTGGTCAGGATTATGGAGGTTGCAGTGGTGGTTGATGGAGCAGCAGTTGCGGCACGATGGCTCTTCGAGGTTCATCAGAATGGTGGGTTTTGGCTCGAAGCTCCGATCTGATCGATTGTTGTTGCCTCCTCTCTGTTCAATTGAATTTTTTTCAGATCTTGTTTTTGCAATCTGTTGCTGTGTTCAGACAGATCAAAGGAGACAGAGGGAGCCAGAACGAGAGTGAGTGAGTGAGAGAGGGAGGGAGGCGATGCAGATCTTAGTTTTGATTTTGATTGTTGTGTTCGCTGACATGAACATGGCGTCGTACTTAGGCAACGAGGTTCCAAAAAGAGGAACAATGATTGGGTTTGGGACGATGGGTTACGGTGGAGGCAACAATTGGAGGAGGAGGAGAAGAGATGGCAGTGGTGATTGGGGTGAGAGGGGTAGGTAGGGGAAGAGTATAAGAAATGGTCCAAAATAGCCCTGGGACCATAGTGGTCCCAAAAAAAAGTTCATCCTAGTTTCTACTTTAATTATGATGCATAGTAAAATAGTTTTAGATCGGACAACCGTTACATTTGTTATAAATTTTAATTAAAATAAAGATATATTTCTTCTTTTTTACGGAATTTAATTGAATGTTTGTTTGTAAATAAAAATGATTGTGCAGTGATCGTTAATCCTATTTATTAATGGTGAAATATTGATATTTTTTGTTTTAGTTCATTGTCATGTGTATGAAAAAGCATTTGTTGGAAGAGATTTACTCACTTAACGTGAGAGGTGGAGATGCTTTGTCATTATAATATTTCTTCTTCTTCTTTTTTGACGGAATATAATGTTCTCTTTCTTGTTTCATAAATGAAATTGTACTATGTTGTTGTCACAATAGTAACTTACTTCATCTTAGAGAGATCAAACAGGGGAAAGAAGAAGAGTTTGGACCATTAACAGTTAGAATTTGCAGTATTGATCTTCCCTAAATACTTTTTCAGTTTTTTGGTAGTGGGCGTATTAATTTAGACTTCTAATAACTAAATTAATCTTAAAGGTGCGTTTGGTGGACAAGAACTCATTAAAAATAACTTTTTATTTAGGTATTGGTCCTCTAGAGACCAAAAAATGAGTATTTTCATAATTTGGGGATGTATCTCAAAAACAATTTTTGAGGAACCAAAACCAATAATTTTCTATTTCAAAAAGAACATATTTAAGCCAAGAATAAAACCAAAAAGTTATTAAAGGTAATTATATTTTAGTCAAGAATTAAAGGTAACTTTTTAAAGAGAATTGCTTGTTTTCTTCTGGTGGGGCATTTGCTCATGTCATGGACAGCACATAAGAACACAAATTCTTCTAGCATGTGTTCACAAAATGTGACCGTTGGGAAACCCTAATTGCTCAAACGGCCACCTTCTCTTCCCCCAATTCATATACTTACTTGATATTGATACTTCCCACACACACCTTCAAATTGAGCTTGCAGTTCCCACTTCAACACAAAGAAACCCTAACCAGACAAGAACCCTCATCTCTCATGGAGAAGAAGGAGAACACGCTCAAAACACCTCCAAAAATCCCAATTGAAGCACAAACAACCGAGCCTGAATCTGAATGCAAAACACCAATTCCAGTTCAACCACCACCACCCCAGAACGATGATCCTAATTCCTCTGATGAACTGCGCAAATCTCTCATCCCAGATCCTCTTAGAGTCCCCAAAGCATTCAAATTCCCAGAAAGGTACGAAATTTTACCGAGAAAAACGTGTAAATTGACTTCATGATTGGGTTAGTGTTAGTGTTAGTGTTAGTGATGATGTCGACATGTGTTGTTGTTTCATTGTTGTTCTTGATTTTGTTAGGTATACAAGCCCAACTGATTCGATTATGTCCCCAGTAACCAAAGGCCTTCTTGCCAGAAGTAAAAAGGGTGCTGCAAAATTACCTCCTGGTAAATATCAACCTAAGGTACCAATTACAGATTGTTCTGCTTTGAAGAAACTCTGGGGTTGTTTGTTGTGTGTTCATCATTATTTGGATGCATTCTCTCTCTAATTCTGTTATGCCCTGTTCTGGGTGCCCTGTAATTTTCATTGTGGTATAACAGTGCTAATTCTACTGCAGATTCCAGACATGAGCTTGCAGGAAGTGGGTCCTTTTCAGAACAAGGTTCCATTTCCAATGTTGATTGATGAGAGGATCAACTCAACTTGAAGAATTCAATGAGCCTTTGAATCATGTTAGAAAGGTTCAAAGGAAAATTAAAGATGATGTAATATCAGAGAGAGAGAGAGAGACAAACAGGGTGAGAGAGAGCTTTCTCTCTTTCCTATCTCAAAGAACTGTCTGTTCTGTAATTGTATCTCATATTAGCTTGCAGGTCTTCGAAGTTTGTGTTGCAGGTCTTGTTCTTGTGTTAAAAAGCTTTGTACTTTCAGATTCTATTGAACCTGGGAGAAACTAATATAAAAGATTCCCATAGGGTCAATTTTATTACCATTCTCTTGTAGAAATAAATTCTTGTTTCCTTTCAACCTTTTCTTATTGAGTGAACAACTTTCCTAGGTAAATTATGGGGTACACTTTCGTATTCCCTCTAAAAGGAGGAGTATACAAAGTGCAAACCTAACATTGGATAGGCAACAAAAATTACCAACTTAAATTATCAAAAGAGTTACATATGGTGTGTTTGAACCGAGACTATCATCCTTAATCTATAAGAATAGTTTGGTTCGCTACAAGAAAATGGAATACTACATTAACAATGAATGGTTTCTCAACTAAACATGTGATGAGGACGAGTTGGTAAGGGACATATGAAATGGGTCATGATGGAATTATTTATTCACTCTAAACGGACCTCATACCATTGGATTGAGCCAACATCTCCATCAATCTCAAGTTCACAAACGGACCTTACTAGGAACGAAACAGCTTCATCAATGTTCTCGTATCTTGCCAGATCAGGAGGAAGAGCCTTTCCAGGCCAATTTGTCAGCCACTCTTTCAATGTGTCCTTCAACTCTTCCTCAGAAACAAACTTCTCATCCTCCCCTGGCTCTAGCAGTACATAAGTTTCAGTTCTCTCATTTGCCCTTCTCCGCCTCAATGCAAATACCTGCTAGGAAGTGCATGTACTAGGATGTTATGCAGTTGAACGGTGAACAAGGCCACTACAACATCCTCTTAAACAGAAAGCATTCAAATTCAACTGTTGCAAACATTTCTTAGGAGAATTTCTATTTTGAAGTATCTTTGGTTTACCTTTAGAAAGTAACGGAAAATAATGCATCCTTAGACACTTTTAGTTGAAGTAGCAAGTTGTTACTTCAACTAAAATGGCCAATGAGAGTTTGAATCTGATGCTGCAGTCAAAGGAATCCTGAATTTACTGAAGTCAGGGGTCTACATTGGATCAGACAGACTAAAAATTCGTCGGTCTTCTTAATTTTGGCAGCTATGACCCTGAGTTCAGTAAACTCAGAATTCTCTGACGGCAGCGAACCCGAGTCCCATATATTTCTGTAATCAGGGCTGGTGTAGCAAAGAATCCTATTATTCACAAGAATCTGTGAGTTTAGAAGAGTCTGCATTGATAGATATACCTTTGTATTACTTCTGCTTTCACCAATAACTTGGGGCAGTCTCCAAGGGATTAAAGAACAAAAACGTTTAATTAGGCCTGGTGATGTTACATGTATTACTGGATTTTGAATAGGGTAACTTTCTGCATCTGCAAATGATCAGAAGACTTACACAGTCAATATTAAAGCATACCTTGGCTTTTTTTTTCTACATAGAACAAACGGCGTTTATGAATAATTAGAGATTGATGAGCCATGAAATTTACATTTGAATCTGTTTTCAAAACTGTACTGCATATTATGCTATGGACGAGACATATAAAAACCGTAACTCTTTTACATCATCATTGGGGACAAGTGTTTTCATTCAGTTGCAAATATATCAACATAACTGGCATCAAAGAAACTGGGGATAAGATGATTGAACTGCATTTTCCTTTCCTTCATGTCAAGGAGAGAAAAACCATGTACAGATGAATTCATTAACTAACAATGCAACCATATCAATCACTATAGAGTTTACAACGTTGTGAAATAAAACTCGGAGCATGCTTGGAAACTCTTTAACAATTGATTCTGAAGTCATAATCTATTCTAGTGAGAAGCTCATGTGTCTAACTACTGGGTTTTAAAATTGATTATGATAAAATAGAGAAGTTGATCTAAACCTGCTATTAAAAGGCGAAAAAAAGATAAGGGTATATACTATATAGCTTACAAGGGAAGTGCCGAGCTCCAACTTTGAAGGCCTGAGGAGGCTGCAAAACTCCTACCATAGTAATTATTTTGTGCTAAGCTTCTTTCATATTTCTGGAGTTTGTCACAAAAATGAGACCCGGAGTTATCATCATATATCCCTTGTCAATAACAATCACAAACTCTAGAGATAACTTTTTTTTGTTCCAGTTCTCTAACTACCCTTCATTGTTGCCATATTTTCAATATTACCCTTCTGCCCTACTCCCAATTTTTCGTTTTGGCTAGTTTCTATTTTTGGCTTTTTAGTTAAGGTTTCTCCAGGCTTAAAAACAGGTTTGCGTATCTGTGTGCCAAAAAAAAACGCGTTTGGTTCCTTATCAGCTAAATTACCTTTCTTTTTGATTTACTAAGCTGCAATGTACATAATCTTTTGTGTGATGACACAAAGATAAATTTAGAAACTTGGAAAGCTAATCAAAATACATAAGTGATTTATTTTAATTTATCTTTAGTAAAGGGTACCAGAGTTAGTTCAGTCTTATATGTTATAATTAATTACACTCTGTTACATAAACAAAGTAATTCCCGAGATCCTCTCCTTGCCTTCCTTTGTCAACGTTTTCTGTCTCTATACCCCAAAACCCAGGTTTCATTCATCTCCTTCATTTTCCTTATCCCCCATTTCATCTTTTCCTCAAATTCTCATCTTAATTCTCTTTCCAATATAACATCTTCTGATTTGAGGAATAAAACAGGTTTATCTCATTATAACCTTCATCTTGCTCCAAATTTTTGATTGAAGGATTGTCATACATTGAACCTCCTGGGTTTCCATAATTAATTCTGAAAATTTGAGTAAGTTTTTTAGGTTTTCCCTGATAATTTATTTGGTGATTGATTGTTCAATAAGAAAAGGCATTTTGTTTAGCTTTTATTTTTTCCCCATGATGATCATATGTTGTATGCCAAATTGCTAATGTTGCAGATAATTTCTTCTTGTATAAGGATGGGTGTAATTGTTGTACCTTTTATGTGCATGGCCTATGTTAACACAAAAAATTAATATAAAAAATCCCAGTGCCAAAAAGAAAAGTGCATACCAGAACTTATTGATTCTTCTATTATCAAAATTGTATGTTACATTGCTGGAATCTATTGTCTCTAGTGTCACAATTGTGGTCTAAAAGTGCTACTTCTTGTTTTTGTAGAGCTCCAAAATTGATGGCTTTCTTGAATTATGAGAACAATAGAGGAAGTGGCAAGAAATTGAAAGTGCATTTTGATCTTCCTAACAAGGAAGATTCCATGGATCATCATAAGCATTCAAGCCCTTCTATTTCATCTGAGTCTTCACTAGATTCCGATGACGTCGACAAGGATGAATCTAAGTATGGAGGGTATGGCTCTCCTGTGTGGAGCTTCCAAGGAGGGCCAGCTACTCCTCCTCCAGTTCAGCACATGAGTCCTCCTCCAGGTTATGATCCACACAGAATCCCAGCTTCTGTGTTTTCTGCTAAACCTGCAAGTCCTATGGAATGGAGTGTTGCCTCAAATGAATCACTCTTTAGCATACACATAGGAAACAACAGTTTCTCAAGGGATCATGCATTTGCAATGAATAATAGATCTGGGGAATTGCCGCGGACTAATGATTTAGCTAACATGTCAACACCACTGGCACCAGTTCAGGAAGTGTGTAAGGGAAAAACTGAGGAGAGACACTCTTTGTCGTTGTCGTCGGATACATCAGATGACACTGCAGATTTAGCTCTGGAGGGTGATCATAAAAAGACATCAAATATTGAAACTGCAGATTTAGTTGTGAAGGATGACACTAGAAAAGAAGAAACAAATGCAAAAGTGGAGACACCAACAACATTGGACAAAACTCCAGATGAGGATCATAGTAAAGAAGTAAAGGTTCCTAAGGAGGAATCCAAGACTTATCCCAGCGTCTCCTACCGTTCAATGGAAAGCGATATGAGCAACAGTTCATTTCAATTTCCTATGTGAGCTCCATCTTATCTTGCTTACATGAATGTTTTATCATTGTGTTTTAACTTCTCTAAGGAGAGTGGATATTTAATTCAAACCACCAGGACTGTGAATGTGTTTTTTCACAAATACAAACAAACCTTAATAGCATGTGGCTGAAATATGATTTAAATCAATTAGATATTCTGAGCTAAGCAAGGGCAATAATATATGCAGATTAGTTCTTCTAACCTCTAAAATGTTTGCTAGTATCAGATACAATCCAGAATTGATGACCAATGCTTTAATGTCATAATTTATAAGGTATAAAATGTGCTTTGTTTTTCAATAGCTCATACTGTTTATGTTGGTAATGTCTAATAACACTATTATAGAAATTTACCATCAGCAATCAAGTGGTATAAACTTTACAAAAATGATATGCTCAAGTCTATCAATTTGTAACTTCATGTTATGCTTAGCTGTTCAATGTTAGGTGTTATGATGAATTTTGTAAACAAGGGTAGAATTATATATATCCTGCTACTTATCATCATTGTTTTCTTGTTAATTTCTTTCAGATTGACAAATGATGGAGGAAGAATTAGTTCATCAACAGTAGAGTCAGAAAAGCAAGAAAGAAATGAAAAGCAGCAGCAGCAGCCGCCGCCACAGAAACCAGTGGCGCCTCCTAATCCTAAAACTGAAACAGCACCAAAACAATATTGTTGTAGAAGTTGGTACTGTTGTTGTTTCTGCTGTAGTTGTTCAGCTTGTTATTAAGAAAGGTCTTCAAATAAGGTTGGAACGGTGGATGATGACAACTCTGCCCCTCTGCATTGAGTGTCACCTGATCAAATATGAATGGTTCTTCTGGTTACATGGGGTGAATCTTCTCTTAAATGCAAGAGGAAAAGGCAGCTTCAGCAAGGGACCCTGAGCGGCTTGAGAAATGAATGGTTTTATTGTTCATATGATATGATGGAGAGTGAAAATCAGGTGAAGGAAGAGTTTAGTAACACTACTCACGTATATATACATATCTATCAGGTGTGTCATAGATCGTTTCGCATTGCAATGCGTGAATGATTTGATAAATTAATGGTTGAGATTTGAATAACATCATAGCTTATTAGAATTATAACGGCAGTTCCAACGGTTGATTTCTCAATCAATGATTGTGATGTTTTGTTTTACTTTAGAGAATTCAAATCCTCCTGAATTTGTATCCTCTCCCACTAGCTTGTTCACATCCCTCTCACTCAAGCTTCACCGCACCACCCCAACAAGTTCATATCCCCTCTACTCTAGATGTTTCTTTTAAATATAGGTGTTATTGTGAGTATGGTTGGGTTGGGTTAGGCGGCGCAACCTTCTTCTCCAAATGTTTTTTCGTTTAGGAAGGTGACCAGTAAGTTTATTAGGATTTTTTGTGCCAGGACGCAATCACCGCGGCGGTGGAGAGGGTGAGAGCGGTGGAAGAGATACAGGTGGTGAAAGAAGATAGTGAGGGTACGTGAGGGAGCCCCTTTTGTAAGTGCTGTGATGTACTAAAATTATACTTTAAAAAAACCCTCAATCGTAACACTGACCCCCCGAGTTTGTGAAAAAATTTGGTATAGGTCTCTCACTAGAAAAAACTTTGGCATTAACCCCTGTGTTTGCAAATGTGTTGGGAGGAGTCTCTACCGAATACCAGAGAGCTCTGGTGAGTCTGCCAAGTGGCAAGCCAGAGCTGACGTGGCACACCAAGTGTTATTTTTAATTAAATTTTATCTTACACATGTATATTTATTAATTAAATTAAATTAAAAAATTAATTAAATTTTTCTTTCTTTCTTTTGATTAATCACGTTCTTCTTTCTCCACCCTCTCCCTCGTCGTTTTTCTTTCTTTCTTTGTTCTTCTATTTTCTTTCTTCTTTCTTCTTCCTCACAGCGATGCACCACCACCATGAACCACTCCACCACTGCCCTAGAATCGAGACCCTAGCCTTGGGAAGTAGAATAACCACCTTCGTTCCCTCTGTTCTGGAAAATGCGAGAAGTTTCATTCACAAGCTAAAGGAAGCACTGTCTACAAACAAATGGAAAGCGTCGTTCAAAGAAGAATATACTATTTACAGGAGACACGTCAGAGTTTAAACGATTAGAGCACAACGCTGTCATAAGAAAAGAATTGTTTCTTGAAAATGAAAGGAATTAATTGATGAACGAATTTATTACAAATGAGTGAATCAAGCAACACATTACTTGACGACTATCTCTACTTGAATCAACAACATAAATGTCAACAATTAAAAGGAGAAAATCACGCTCAAGAGAATCAACAAAGTCAAATCTATTCAATGCTTATAGTCGTTGCTCAACGATCAGGAATTCAATGATCAAAGCAAGTCAACGGCACAACATCTTCAGGAAATCAAAATTGAACTCAAGATATTAAAGGAGCTTCTAAAGATTCGAAGATGACAGAACACAACACAGAGAGCTCAACGAAGAAAAGAAAAGAGAAATGAAGTGAAACAAAATCTGCGTGTGTTGTTTACTGCTTTTTTATTTTATTGCTTTATAGTTTAACAACAAACCTGTTTTATTTCCGCTGCATCAAAACTGTTTATCCTACCGTCTGCTAAAAGCAACCTATCGTTTAAGAAACAGTTTTGAAAAATATATATTTATTTTTAGAAAAGCAAGTTTTTAAACTAACACAATTCAACCCTTCTTCTTATGTTTGTTCTTATTTTATCAAAGTATTGTTGCGGCGCAACAATTTCACCATTTAGGGATTTCTCGAGAATTAGTGATTTGAGTTTAATTAGGTTTAAAAATTTAATTTTTACTTATCTCAAAATGTTTAAAAAAAATCCACGTCAGCTTCATTAATGACGTCAGCATGCCACGTCGCTCCTCGCCTGCCACAAAGCAGTCTCACTAGAGCTCCGGTCTCCGACAATGGCTCCTCCCAACACATTTGCTAACGCAAGGGTTAATGTCAAAGTTTTTTTTGACAAGGGGCCTATACCAAATTTCCTAACAAACTTAGGAGCCAATGTTACCATTAAGCCATAAAGAAATCATGATTTATTTCCAATATATACAATGATCATTTGAGCAGAAAATATGACCTATTTATGTAAAAGATTTTTTATTTTTTCACAAGTACTTTTTATTCCATCATACTTTTTCACGAAATTTTCTTCTTATCTCTTCTTTTTTATTTTTCTATCATAGGATCCATAATATCTCTTATTTTTTATTTTTCTATCATAGGATCCATAATATCTCTTATTTCTTTCGTTCCTATATAACTATCACTATTTTAATCTGTTTTTTGTTTCTATTTATTTATTTATCATTTTTATAATTTTAAGAAAGCATTGATTACGTTTTACCAATTGTACCATTAAATTAATAGTAATAGTAAAATTAAGGAGTCAAAAATAAGAAAAGAGACAAAAAAACATATTAAGAAGTTAAGTAGTAAATTTAATAAAAATAAAAATATTAATGTCATTCCTTAATGCATGTATCAAAATCTTAAAGTTACATAATATTAGTGATGAAAGGACTCCTATAGTTCTATTCCAATCTCTTACCGAGATGGAAGTGAATTTGGGGGTAACACAATAGACTTTAAAGTTAACTAATGAGTTTTCTTGGTATAAATCGTAAGACAAGTTTGATAGCATGAGATTTTTTCTTTTGAAAAATGCTGTCAATGTTCACCTTAATAGTCACTTTCTAACACTTTTATTAATTAATTAAAATTTATGTAAGAGTCTCATTTTAATTCAGTGGAACACAAATAAATTTAAACTAAAAAAAATGAGTGGTGAAAAGAGAAAATTGTTGGTTGTCATTTTTTCGTTTTTATAGTATTAAGTTTTGTTGAAAAGAAAATGTGAGATTAAAGTTGAAAGCATCGGTGTCTGGGAATGTAAAACGTGAGGTGAGGTGAGGAGCGGTCACATGCAATGATGCAATGCACCGGTGACGTTTGTGATACGCAATCCCAACGTATTCATTCCATCCAAAATTACAATTTCATAACAGCTCTCCTTTATAGACCACTACCTTATAACGGTCCGCACGGTAACCCAGTGCTAGTCGTGAGCCGCCGACTTACACTTTGTTTGATTGAGAAAGAAAATGAGTAGAGAAAAAACAATGAAAAATATTGTAAATTGTTTGTATGACAGAGATAAAAGAAAAATAGAGACGTGACTTTTCTCTCATTACATTTGGTTCCACTTTTACCTGTAACAAAAAAAACTTACACCTAATTTTTTTATTATATTATACCATATATCTCACATTTATCGCATACATTTATTATCTTTTCGTCTTATTATAGTTATCTATACACTACACTACTTTAATGTTCACCGAACATTAACTTATTATACATAACACTCGAACATTGGAGGATATCTAGGTATACTATATTGTGTGTTTGTAAACTTAGTTAACTTTAATGTTTAAAATAGCTACCAAATATATATATTTTGATACAAAGGAAAAGTGATTATGAACAGTTATATCAAACGTGATGTTATTTTTTTTAAGGTGTTTAGATTTGTGGGTGTGCTCAATCAAGAGCACAATAACTAAAAATTACACTATAACTCCTTTCAACAAAATTATATTTAAATGTTTGTTGTTCACAATTGTGAAATAGACAGTCTTCTATTTCCCGTCCGCATTTCTCCTCCTCTCCACAGGTCCTTGCATGGATGTTAGGGGGGGAACCATAAATTTATTGTAAAAATATAAAATAGATGGTATAAGAAGTTATTTGCTAAATTTAAAATTACAAATAAATAGCTTATTAAATCAGGTAAAAAATGCAATAACTAAGTTCAAATATTATACACTAAAAGTCAATATAAAAAGAAGTGAAGTTTTTAAAATAAACAATTTAAAATGTGTAAGGGTAATTGTAATATAGAGATTAGCTTATAAAAAATAGAGAGATTTGAATTTCTTACTTTCGATCTTTGAATAATTAAGATATTTATTTTCATTTTTTTTTATAATAGTTTCTACTATTTAGGGTATCCACTATTTTTCATTAGCTAATTAGCTTCTATGTTAAGAGTGTAATTAAAATTTTACAAAAAAATTTCGATGTACCAAAAAAAAATTTACGGATAAATATCAAGGCAAGTACTTCGTAGAATATGGAGTATGATCCATATCTCATCCCCAAATTCAAATTGTAGAGATTTTTGCCCGTGTATTCATCGCCATGGGAGAAGTTTTCCTGGGGTTGAGGCTCCTAATGTGAATATTCCCCTAAGAATATCTATTTAAGTGAAAATTGTCACTCATATATTCACTTAAGCATAAAAAGTGAATAAAATTTTCTTACAAATAAAGATGAAAATATTACTACAATCAATAGATTTCTATTAAAGAGTTGACCTCTACTGACTTTCTCATTATGTTATTGATGTCTTAAGGTATTTTCTCTCCGATTTACCCTATTTTATTAAAGAAAATGTATAAATCTAGACACATACAAAAGAGGACCTACTATAATGACTTTGTAAAACCTTTTTTGTCACGCTATGAAAGAAGGTTAGCCAACGTGGGATCCTTTTTACACAACTGTCCAACCTGGCACCCTGGGCCCCATCACTATCCATCCCCAATTCACAGGCGCCACGAAACTCTTCTCCCTCATGGAAAATAAAAAAAAACAAAGAAAATCATTTTTCGAAATCTACCAACAACAACAAAAAAAAACAGTGGAAGAAATACGCGTTTTGCAAAAAGAACAGCGTTGAGTCTTCTTCCTCCATTTCTTCTTCTTCCGAAATTCCGATCCATCTTCGTTTCCCCCGATTAGGGTTTTCAGAAAAACCCTCTCTTTTCTTCAAAATCGGTCCAAAAAGGGGGAAGAAGGGGTTTCACGATTCCATTCGTTTTGGTTCTTCTGTGAGATGTTCTCTTCTTCTACTTCTTACTGCACTTCACCGATCAAATGGACTTCCTTCACCCAATTCAACTTTCTCTTCTTCGTTCTCCTCATCCGTGCATCACTAAACGACGCCGTTTCTCCCGATTCGGACAAATCAGTTCTCCTTCGCCTCAAGGACTCGCTCTCCGACCCCTCCGGGGTTCTATCCACATGGAGCCCCGACGCCGGCGATGCTGACTCCGGATACTGTTCCTGGCCCGGCGTCCACTGCGACTCGGGCTCGCGGGTCGTCGCGCTCAACCTCACCGGCGACGGCGGCGGCCGGAGCCGCCATCCTTGCTCCGATTTTGCCCAGTTTCCTCTCTACGGGTTCGGAATCAGGAGGAGCTGTGAGGGTCGTAAGGGGTCTTTGTTCGGAAAGGTTTCGCCTTTGATCAGTGAGCTCACCGAGCTTAGGGTTTTGTCACTCCCCTTCAACGGGTTGGAGGGTCAAATTCCTGAAGAAATTTGGGGTATGGAGAAGCTGGAGGTTCTTGATCTAGAGGGTAATTCGATAAGTGGGTACCTCCCTTTACGCTTTAACGGTTTGAGGAATCTGCGGGTTCTGAATCTCGGGTTCAATGAGATTGCTGGGGAGGTACCTAGTTCTATTTCAGCTCTAGAGAGGTTGGAGGTTTTGAATTTAGCTGCTAATGGCTTGAATGGTTCTGTTCCTGGTTTTGTTGGGAAGCTGAGAGGGGTGTATCTGTCGTTTAACCACCTTGGCGGGGTTATCCCTCAAGAGATTGGTGACAATTGTGGGAGCCTTGAGCATTTGGATTTGTCTGGTAATTTGTTGGTTCAAGGGATTCCGAGGAGTTTGGGGAATTGCGGTCTGTTGCGGACGCTGTTGCTGTATTCCAATCTGTTGGAAGAGGTCATTCCTGCTGAATTTGGCAACCTCAGGAGCCTCGAGGTGTTGGATGTTTCGAGGAACGCTCTGAGTGGTTCTGTGCCTCATGAGCTTGGGAATTGTTCCCGGTTGTCTGTCCTTGTGCTCTCCAACCTTTTCAATCCGCTTGGGGATATTGCTTCTGCGGGGGAGTTGGTTTCATTGAATGATGAGTCGAATTATTTTGAAGATGCATTGCCTGAGGAGGTTGTGTCCCTTCCTAAGCTGAGAATTTTGTGGGCTCCTATGGTGAATTTGGAAGGAAGCTTTCCCAGCAGTTGGGGTGCTTGTGGTAACTTGGAGATGGTCAATTTAGCTCAGAATTTCTTCAATGGGGAGTTCCCAAATCACCTTAGCTTATGCAAGAAGCTGAATTTCCTTGATTTGAGCTCAAACAACCTCACTGGCCGGCTTTCTAAGAAACTTCATGTTCCTTGTATGACATTGTTTGATGTTAGTGGAAACATGTTATATGGTTCAGTTCCTGATTTCTCCAAAAGTGCTTGTCCCCCTGTTCCTTTTTCGAAAGGGAATCTGTTTGAAACTGACGACATGTCCTCTCCTTATGCATCCTATTTTTCATCAAAGGTTCGTGAGAGAACCCTTTTCCCATCGCTGAGGGGAGTTGCTCTTTCAGTTGTTCACAACTTTGGGAAGAACAGCTTTGATGGCATTGATTCGTTGCCAATACCACGTCACGGGCTGGGGAAAAAGAGGAGCTACACCCTTCTTGTTGGAGAGAACAAGCTCACTGGAGCATTTCCTACATATTTATGTGAGAATGCCGTTGGATTAGATGCTTTGCTTTTCAATTTCAGTTATAATAGGTTATCTGGTCACTTTCCTACCCATTTTAGTGGAATATGCAGATCATTGAAATTTTTGGATGCATCTGGAAATCAGATTGCAGGACCAATTCCCCGTGCTTTGGGTAATTGGGCCTCTCTTGTTTCCCTCAACCTTAGTTGGAATCAGTTACAAGGTCAGATTCCCACCAGCCTTGGCCAGATGAAGGATCTGAAGTTTCTTTCTTTGGCTGGCAATAAGTTAAATGGCTCAATTCCTTCCAGCGTGGGGCAGTTGCACTCTTTAGAAGTCTTGGACCTTTCTTCAAACTCCCTTACTGGTGAGATTCCAAAAGCTATTGAGCACATGAGAAATCTGACTCAAGTTTTGCTCAATAACAACAATCTTTCTGGACACATTCCTGCTGGTTTGGCAAATGTCACCACACTCTCGGTGTTTAATGTGTCTTTCAATAACTTATCTGGATCCTTGCCATCAAGTAGCAGCTTGATTAAATGCAGCAGTGCTGTTGGGAATCCATTTCTAAGTTCCTGCCACGGTTTTTCTCTGACTGTGCCATCAGCAAACCAACAAGGGGAGCTCAATGATATTGCTGATAGTACTGCACAAGCACAACCTTCTGGCAGAGATGGTGGGAATAGTTTCAGTTCTATTGAAATAGCATCTATAACTTCTGCTACAGCAATTGTTTCTGTTCTTATAGCCCTAATTGCTCTCTTCATTTACACGCGGAAGTGGAAGCCGAGGTCCCGGGTTGGTGGCTCGGTGAAAAAAGAAGTTACGGTGTTTACCGATATTGGGGTCCCCTTGACATTTGAAACTGTTGTCCAAGCCACAGGAAATTTCAATGCAAGCAACTGTATCGGGAGTGGAGGATTTGGGGCAACCTATAAAGCAGAGATATCACCATCACCAAGAATCGTAGTAGCTGTCAAACGTCTTGCAGTTGGACGTTTCCAAGGTTTTCAGCAATTCCATGCAGAGATCAAGACCCTTGGAAGGCTTCATCATCCTAATCTTGTCACTCTGGTGGGCTATCATGCTTGTGAGACCGAGATGTTTCTCATATACAATTATTTGCCAGGCGGTAATTTGGAGAAGTTTATCCAGGAGAGATCAACAAGGGCTGTGGATTGGAGAATCCTTCACAAGATTGCATTGGACATAGCCTGCGCACTTGCCTATCTGCATGATCAGTGCGTGCCTCGCGTTCTTCATCGCGATGTCAAGCCCAGCAACATCTTGTTAGACGATGATTTTAATGCTTATCTGTCTGACTTTGGATTGGCAAGGCTTCTTGGTACTTCAGAGACCCATGCCACCACCGGCGTGGCAGGTACATTTGGGTATGTTGCTCCTGAATATGCCATGACATGTCGTGTTTCTGATAAGGCTGACGTGTATAGCTACGGCGTGGTGCTTCTAGAGTTGCTCTCGGATAAGAAGGCATTGGATCCTTCATTTTCTTCATATGGAAACGGCTTCAATATTGTGGCGTGGGGATTCATGCTACTGAGGCAAGGAAGAGCAAAGGAGTTTTTCGCTGCAGGGTTATGGGATGCAGGACCTCAAGATGATTTGGTAGAGGTTCTGCATTTAGCAGTTGTGTGTACGGTTGACTCACTCTCTACTAGACCTACAATGAAACAGGTTGTAAGACGGCTTAAGCAACTTCAACCCCCATCATGCTAGCTAAGCCCTTTTGAATTATTAGTCTTAGCAATAGATGTCTAGTATGTTTGGATCAGTTTCCCTTTTATCAGAATCAATTTTGAAACTCAGAAGCTACTCACAAAAGCTTCTCCACAAAATTGATTTTTCCTTCATAATCAATTATATAGAAGAGTTTCCAAACATACACTTCCCCATGTAACTTGTGATTTAGAATTGGGTCCTTTTTTTGGACTTGTCTTAGGTTGTGAGCTTGAGTTCCCAATTTGTACTTATCCCTTGTAGTCTTGTACATTTACTATAGTTGTATCCCCAATTTTCCATGCCCTTTTCCTGATTTAGGTTATAAGGCTTGGTGGGGATTCTGCAAAAGAATGCAGGTATTGATTTTCCACGCCATATGCTCCTTTTTCATGTCTTATAGTTCAGTAAGATTATAGAGTAGAATCAGTTTCTTGAGTTTTTATGCTCTTCGGTTGAATGTATTTCAGTGGTTACATTACAGCAGTGTTATTTCTCAATAAATTGATATTTTGGTTTGCATAATCCAAACTAAGTGACCTCAAAAAAGTTTTGGTTTGCGTAATCCAAATAAATTCCTATATTTTGAACAGCGTGCTTAATTTTTTCCGTTTCTTACAGTTTGAACAATTTACCACACGCATGTATTTTTCTTTTCGTTCTTGCCTAACGCAAATATTGAATTAGATGAGTAGAAGTTTCAAAATGGAGCTTGTGGATACTATTCAGTCCAGACCACATCAATTTAAAGTTGAAAACTTATCGCTAATATACATTGGTTGAGTTGATAAGCACAAGCGACTTCCTCTCAAAAAAATAGAGTTCAATTTTCGTTGTCAACAAGAAAGATGTGGTAATTTATTTGAAGGGTTAATGGTTTACTTGGTCCCTGTGGTTGTACCAATATTTGGAATTGGTCCCTCCCCGGAAAAAAGTTTGCAAAAGGTCCTTGTAGTTGTACCAAGTTTGATATAGGTCCCTGCCGGAGACCGGAGCTCCGGTGAGTGCACATGTGGCAGGCTGACTAGGTTAATGAAGGTGACGTGGATTTTTTTATTTTATTTATTTAAATACAGGTCAGATTTTTAAAAAAAAATCCTAATGAAATAAAAAAAAACCCAAATCCCTAATTCCCCTTTCTTCTTCCCCATTTTTCTTCTTCTTCCTCCTCTTCTTCTTCTTCTTCCTGTTGTTCCTGTAAGTACAACTCCCTCTCCACCGCCGCCGTCGCCGGCGTACGCTCACCGGTGGCGGAGGATGTATCCATCACCCGCTCCATCACCATTGTTCGCACCCAATCCGCTTTCAGAACCACCACCACCAGATCGGAGCCTGCTTCTCCTTCTGTCCCCATCACCCCTCGCACCCCCTTTTCCCGTAAGAGAAACCCCTCTCCCTCCCTCTCTATCTCTCTGTATCAAGTTCAATCAAACCTACAATTAGATATTATTGATTGAATTTGACTCCATGGAAATGAAAGTTCTGAGTAATGCTGTTCATATTGTGGTTCTATTGGGTTAAACCCTGAATCAAAAAAATCTCTTTTTTTTCAGCGGAGACCCCTCACGATTGGTTCTCTTGTGTTTTTTTTTTTTGTAAATTCAATTTCTGCATTGTGAGAGGAAGAACAGGAAGAAGAAGAAGAGGAGGAGGAAGAAGAAGAAGAATGGGGAAGAAGAAAGGGGAATTAGGGATTTGGGTTTTTTTTATTTAATTAGGATTTTTTTTTAAAAATCTGACCTGTATTTAAATAAAAAAAATAAAAAAATCCACGTCACCTTCATTAACCTAGTCAGCCTGCCACATGTGCACTCACCGGAGCTCCGGTCTCCGGCAGGGACCTATATCAAACTTGGTACAACTACAGGGACCTTTTGCAAACTTTTTTCCGGGGAGGGACCAATTCCAAATCTTAGTACAACCACAGGGACCAAGTAAACCATTAACCCTTATTTGAACTATATTGGAAAGAGTTTTCCTCGAGCATTCAATCAAATCACTTTACTTTCCATTTTAAATAATTTTAGATTCAAATTTATTTACGACATCATAAATTATGAATTTTAATTGGATGATTGTGTAAAACTTTTTTCGGTTGTCAGTATATAGTAATTAAACTCTTTATAATAATACATCACCAAATATTTGTATTTATGCATATAATATTTAAATTTAAATTATAAACTTTAGAATAACAAATGAAAAATTGCATGTTATCCATAAACGCAATATTGTTTGTAACTTCAAACATACTTTTAGTTGTAACATATTTTTTAACTCAAAATAATTATACCTTCTTTTTGTTACATCGGAAAACTAGCAAAACAAAAAGAAGAACTATGACGTTAATACAAAGTCTCTCAAAATAAGAGTCTCCAACTCAAAACCCGGATCTCCCAACACTGCAACACTCGAATTAAGCCTACGCGCACCAAAACCGGGCCATTGCAGTCACGATGAACTTGACGAAGCTAGACCCGCCAACCTCTCCTCAACAACTCCTTAATTTGACCCACTGCAAGCAAGAGAAGCTTCTCCTCGCTATCCTCAAGAGCAGACAAGGCGGCCATGCAATCCACCTCAGCCACCACCATCCGGAAACCTTGGTCCGAAGCAAGCTGTAAGCCATCCCATTGAGTCGTTACCTCAACTATGAAGCACTTCCCCCATAATCTAACGAACGGAAACCAATAAGCCATCTCCCCTGGTTGTTGCAAAGTAAGCCACCACCCCCCATCCGGTTCTGGTCCTCTAAAAAATTGCCATCCACATTTAATTTAATTGTACCTGCTGTGGAGGCATCCAATGATTGCTTAACATGCGCTCGTGAGCATCCAAATAACTCATACATAGATTAAATTCGTCATGGTCATGGCAAAGATGGCGCCACGCTTCCTCTAGAGACCAAGGATTTGTCTCAAAGATCATGACATTTTTCCACTTCCACTTCCACACACCCCAAAGCCCAGCCAAAAACTTCAAACTACTATCGTTGCAACTAAGGATACAAATCCAATCCTCAAGCACAAGCTGCTGAAAGTTTGGCCACGATAACGCTTTAAGGCGCAATTAAAGCTCACGCGAGTGAGGACAATCCCGGAGACAATGAAGGGCATCCTCCATACCAGCAGAATAATCAGTGCAAGCCGGAGTTGCAAGCATGTTACACTTCCACTGTCGGTCATTCGTTGGCAACCCATTATTCACTATTGTCCACACAAAGACCCTCACATTGACTAACACCTTTAGCTTCCAAATCCAACTACATGGCCTATTAGTGACCACTCTCTCGCGAGTGTCCAACCATGTATAAGCATCATTCACTGTGTACTTCCCTGTCGCGTTGTTTTCCCAGGTCCAAGAATCAACACGCCCCGGAACAATAACCGCCCTCACCTAATTAAACAGCCCAGCCACTTCTGGGCTCATGGTGAAATACAACTGCTTGAGCGACCACGCTCCATCACGCATGAGGTTTCGCTAAAGAGAGATGGGTATCAGATATGTGCACAAAGGGGAGCTTGGGAGCAATGCACCCAGTTCCAAGCCAATCAAAGTACCAAAAACTTGAAAAACTCTAAACTAACACACAAAATGATTAAAAACTTCAAAATGATTAAAAACTAGGAGAACCAAAATCAACAAAACTTTTAGGAAAACTTAAAACACAACAAAGTGTGGAGAAAATACAAACTAACACAAGTGTCTATGTTTTGTCATACCTTGAATTTTCACAAAATATCCATGATTTTGATACTCAAAGTTGAGTGAATGTTTGGAAATCCTTCAACATTTAATTCTAAAACCAAATTTAATTATAGGAGATAAATTTATGCAAGTAATTTCTGAATGTCAAAATTGAATATAAGAAAAGATAAGTTGATGCAAAGATGCTATAGAAGTTCTATTAGTTTAAAGAGTGGACAAAAGAATGATGAGAGTAGAAATTTGATATTACTCACCATTGATTCTGTTGGGCTCACAACACAAGTTAGAACAGGCTAGGATTGAGAACAGTATGCTTTAATGGGTGCTTGGTGCTCCACAACACCGCCACCAACATCCTTGACAAACTCCACTTGGGTGAGAAAACCGCCATGACACACACGGTATCCTCACTTTTTCTTAAAAGTTAAATTAAAATAACTTTACCTAAATTAATTCAGGAATGATGATTGTTTTAGCATAGATATAAGTGAGTATTTTAGTTAAATCAAATTCTCAACACCTTCTCATTTGAGGCCTCTGTATCCTCCTACCTCTGTCACCATTTCCTCCGCCTCACCCATCCTCTCATCCGCCGCAACCGCATTTGGGAACGTAGTCGGCAGATTTGATCCCTGTGTCATCTCCCTTGGCCCGCAAGTCCATCAATAAACCCAATCTCGTTGATAGCTGCGATTGTATGGATGGAGAAGATCGCTGCTATGAGGCGTTTGGGGCTATAGCTTGAGGGTATTCTTGACAAAACAATAAAAAAGATTAAGGGTTTTAGTGTAATCACAATCTTAATTCAGCTAATGTGTGTTCTTTATCCAACAATGAATGAATTGAACCAATAGGTCTTCTAGCATTTGCTACTAGATCAGCACCCTATCATTATATGGTGTAAAAAAAATATGAAATAAAAAACGTATATAAAAAAGAATTTTTAATTTATTTCAAATCGGAATATGTAAAAATTATAATTATATTTTTTTGAAACTAATTATTACTAGTAAAAAAACAAACAATTAAAAAAATATAGAAAAAAACTTGATCAGTAATTTTTTTTATTTTTATATAAGACTTAAAAAAAAACCGGGAAAGAAGACTGAGTTACACAGTTGCAGGGCATGGGCATGGGTGGCGGCAAAATTGGAGCCTAAATTGAGTAAATTTGATAAGCAACCTCTCCGATCAAAAATCAAATTTCAAATCACTAAAAATAAGGATTTGATTTATGCCGCCCATATCTCCCTCTAAATATCAATTGATTGACGGTGAGGATTTGGGCAAACTACACCGCCATTGAACACTATAAAACGGAAGAAAGCGAGGCGAGAGGAAGAAAGAACTGAATAAACTATAGGGAGAAACCATCTTGGTTGATGCTCACGCTCTTCGATCAATATCAATACCAATATCAAACATATGCACAACTAAGAGGAGTCATCAACCACACAAAGGCGGAGGAAGAGTAGAACAAATTAGCTTCATCCGATCCAAGTAATAATTTTCTTGTTCTTTAATTCTTGTTTGCCTCAATAATTTTGATTTCCTCTGGTTTCAATACTACAATTTATTCACCGAACCATCTGTTTGAACCCTAAGTTGAAAGTTTGAGTTGGTTAGATTTGCGAGAGCAATTTAATACGTAATAAATTACAGCAATTTATTAATCCAACGGTTACAGTATTGGAGCAATCGGCCAAATAGTTTTACACTACTATTATTATCTGAAAGTGAAACCGTATGATTCTTACAGTCACCAACTTTAATGTTTATAAATCTACAATACAACAATGCATTTTTATTTGCAGAATGACATCTTCTTTGAGCCCAGAGATCACAGAGGTGCCAATACCAAATTGGCTTCAACTTCCTAGTAAAGTGACTGCAATGATACTGCACAAGCTTGGTGCCTTTGAAATTTTAACCAGTGCACGTCTAGTATGCCCTTTATGGTGGAAAATCTGCAAGGACCCTCTCATGTGGCGCACTATTGACTTCACCAAAACCCCTCCTAGCTACCCACACACTGCAATGTTGAAGCTTTGCCGTTACGCAATTGAGCGAAGTTGCGGTCATTTGGAAGATATTAGTATTGATTTCTTTTGCACCGATGAGGTCCTCAAATACATTGCTGATAGGTAGTCTTATCATTTTTGTCTGTGTTGGCTTCCATGTTTTATGATCTTCACTGATTCTGTTTTGAAAGTTTATGATTTTGCTTAAACAAGTTTCTTCGCGTTTATGTTTTCAAAATTTTACAGCGGAAGTCAGCTAAGAAGGATGCGGCTTTTGATGAAATCCTGGGGAATTTCAAATGTTGGAATGATTGAGCTTGTAAAGAAGCTTCCACTGTTGGAGGAGTTTGAAATTTCATTCAATTGCCTACCTAAGGATATTTTGGAACTTATTGGTCAATGTTGCCCATTCTTGAAAGTGCTTAAATTTACATTATTTGTCGGGTTTCCTATATGCTTTGCGTGTGATGATGATGCATTGGTTATTGCAAAAACTATGCCTGAGCTACGTCATCTCCAGCTCATTGCAAATAGGCTCACTAATGATGGGTTGCTTGCCATTCTCGATGGATGTCCTCATCTTGAATTTCTTGATCTGCGTGGTTGCTCCAATGTTGATTTGAGTGGAAGTTTAGGGGAAAGGTGTTGTAAGCAAATCAAACATTTATATTTGCCGGAAGACGTAAGTGAATTTTCTAGCTACTTTGAAGAAGAAGATGAAGATGAAGATGATGATGATGATGATGATGATGATGATGATGATGATGATGATTGTTCCTATGGTCAAGAGTGTGCCTATGGAGGTGACTTGGTGAAGGAAGGGTCATTTCATAATTGTGTTGTGGCTCACAGTTATGGTGATTGTTCTTAGGAGGATTGTTAATATTGTAGTTAAGTGATCCTATGTTCTCAGACGTGTTGATCACCGAATACTTTTTGAAACGACAATATTTTTTTTGGCTTGAAGAGGCTCAATGGTTCTTCTAAATGCCATTGTTCTTCTACTTTTGTATTGTCCTACAATTCGGACTAGTACTTCATACTCATGAAGGGTTCACATACTTTGTTAAGATGGCTTCAATGTTTTGTTTTTGTTTCTGAATCTCTTTTGGTTCCCAATGTTTTTATTTTCATGTTTGGAGGTTATGTTTCTCTCCTTTTTCAGACAAACCCGCTAAGTGTTTGTTAGGATAAGTTTTTGTGGAATTGGTTATGGTAGAATTGATTTTGTCAAAATTGAGTATTGTAAACATGAATTAATGTGATTTATGTTTGGATACTTTTATGAAAAACATTGGTTTTGTATGATAATGTTATGTTATGAAATTCAATTATAAAATCTTAGAATTGATTATGTTTAATGCAGAATCATCTATTTGTTGTGGCAAGTAGAATTGATTTTGTAGAACTGGTTACTATCAATTCAACTGGTTAGAGTTGATTTTAACAAAGTAAAATTGATTCTGTAGAACTGATTTGTTTCCAAACATGCTCTTCGACTAGTTATTGGTTCATTCATTCAAGTCCTAAATTTATACTTTAAGAACCCTATCATTTATTAAAGTGATGTACATGAGAAAAAAAGGCAAAAAAGGACTGCTATCTGTAATATCATTGATGTTTAATTCTACATTCTCTGTGCATGTTATGTTGCTCTATTGTTTTTCAGCTATGAATTGATATATTAGAAGATAAAGATATGAACTCAAGCTAAAGGTTAGAACTCATGCATTCATACGTAGGATAAGTTTTGCTTTTGCAGATAGTTTGATTCATATGGTGTTTATTGAGTTATTAACTTGATCTAATATGATGCTTGATTGTGTTTGGGTGTCCACTTATGACTATATGTGTGAAATTTGTCAAGTCCAGATGATGTGGGAAATGTTATTCACATTTACGAATGAGTTGAAACTAAATTAGGATATGTTGCTCAGCATAAGATATGTGTTTCTAATGGTGCGAAATAAGTGACATGGAGCTGTATTTTAGATTAAGGCAATAATGCAAGCAATTGATTGGAATTAGAAGTGGATGTTCAACTACGATGACTAACACATAATGATATTTTTTTTACTGTTTAGTAGGTGCTTACTTGTATAGGGGAGAAGAGGAAATGGTAGAAGGTGACCTGGTTCTCTTTTTTCACAGTGGTAAGGATTTTATAGATGGTGTTGTTAGCACCTTTGCTCCTCCGTACCCATAAGTTGAGAGGGAAAGACTTGAATTTGTAAACGTTATATGATAGAATTCAATTAATTAATGGCAATTGCTGGGGTACTTTGCTTAGTGTGATGATATAACTACAAAAATTATTCATCAGTGACTTATTTTGATCAGTTTCCTTCAAAGTGGTTCATTGATTTTAGTGTTAAAATTATTTCTTAAACTCAATGACAGTATCAGTATGATTCCAGTCCTTTCTTTTAGATATTGTTTATTTTTAGCTATTTCTTTCTGGAATGATACATGAATCCAATCTATCTATTGCAGTCTTTTAATGGATAAAATTTAATGGCATCCCTTTTAAGAAATAAGTATTATCTTGTCACTGATGTCATTATACCTATTTTGTGGCATTCATGCAAATCTCTGTTCTGTTAATTACCATATTCATTCTTGGCTTTCATCACAGTTCTTTCATGGTGTTGTCTGTTGTTTTTTTCCTTGTTTTCTTCTGTTATAAAAAAAATATAAATTAGAAGCAAGTTCTTCTTGTTTTCTTGTTATGGTTTTAATGGATAGACTCTTTCCATTCTTTTATTCACTAGTTACGGTGTGGTGCGTCTAGAGTTGCTCTCAGATAAGAAGGCATTGGATCCTTCATTTTCTTAACAATATATTTCTAGTGTGTTTGAACCAGTTTCTCATTCATCAGAATTAATTCTAAAACTTAAAACTACTCACATAAGCTTCTGCTCAGAATACATTTTTGCTTCAGAATAATTATACAGAAGAGTTTCCAAACATATACTTCCACTTGTAACTTGTGATTCAGAATTGGGTCCTTATCTTTGGACTTGTCTTAGGTTGAGTTCCCAACTTGTACTTAATCCCCTTGTACATTTTACTAAAGTTGTATGATAAGATGGGTTGAGCAAATGTCGGGCCTAGAAGTTAACTTCTCCAAAAGCAAACTCGTTGGAATTTCTATGGTGAGAAGAGAAATTTGGAAATTTGTAGCCATATTGATTGTAAAATTATGTCAATTCCTTTTGTTAACTTGAGTGTTCCGGTGGTGGCTAATCTAAAGATGACAACTACTTGAGAACTGGTGATTAAGAAAATGAGGAGCAGATTGTCTTTGTGGAAGCAAAAGCCTCTATCCTCAGGAGTAGGATTTGCCTTATGAGAAGTGTTCTATTTTCTCTTCCCCTCTTTTATCTATTTTTTTTAAGCTACCAAGGAGTGTAGCATATCAGTTTGTAAATTCAGAGAGACTTGTTATTGGGTAAGGGGGAGGGTGAGAAAAAAGTGGTATGGGTTAAGTGGAAATTAATGTTTAGACCAAGGGAGGAGGATGGGCTGGACATCAAGGATTTAGAGTTGTTTAACTGGGCATTAATAGCCAAGTGGAGATGGAGGTTACTAAGTGAACCAAGAAGTCTATGGTGTAAAGTTCTAAATGCCAAATGTGGGGTCTTTAATAATGAGTGGGTAGAATTAGGGACTATCCAAATCCATCTAAATATGGAGTTATGCGGGGAAGAAGGTGATGAAAATGTAAGTAGAAAATTAGGACATGGGAGAATGATTTTATTTTGGCATGATAAGTGGTTGGGACTACTTGATATCTCATTCCAGCAGCAGTGTGTCATCTCTCAAATTCAGCTTAGGAATGAAGAGTAGGACTCATGGTTATGGTTACCAGCAACACATGGGGAATTTTCAGTAAAGTCGGCATATCACATCCAGCAAGGGCAGGGAATTGTAGCAGATAGTGAGACTTTCAGAACTTTGGAAAATTGTAGCACCCTCAAATGTGCTGGCATTTACATGGAGGGTGCGCACTTTGTCCAGAAGGAGAAGGAGGGGGAAAAAATATCTCAGTACATATCACTGGTCTCTCCATTTTAAAATAATTATCCACATAGTGAAGAATAATTTGTTTTACAATAATTATCCACTTAAAATTTCAAGGCAACATTAATTGATGTTTTTCCATATAATACTCCTATAACAATAATAAATAAAAAGAAATAAAAATATAATTTAAAAATAAAATAATAAAATAAATAAAATGTTTTAAAAAGTTAATAATATTAATTATGCACGGAGGGAGTATCTCTTTAATGTTTATAAAAATATCCTCGAACAAAGTTAACCATCAACTCAATTTTGTTTACAGGATGGCGTCTTCTTCAAGGCTAGTGAAAAGAGAGAGCACAGAGGGGCCCATTGCCAAACTGGCTTGAACTTCCTAGTGAAGTGGCCGCAAAGATACTACACAAACTTGGTCCTTTTTAAATTTTAGCTAGTGCACGTCTAGTGTGCTCGTTATGGTGGAAAATATGCAAGGACCCTATCATGTGGCGCACCATTGACTTGACTGACCCTTATTGCTACGAGTTCTTTTTTTTTTTTAATAATGCAATTTTTTTTAAAATGGGGTACATATGAAAATATTTGTTAAAATGGGGTAGTTTGTGGAATCAGCCTTGTATAAAGCGTGTTTGAACTAGGCAAAAATGAGGAGTGTTCAAACTAGCCTTAGTTTAGGTGTGTTCCAGAAAAAATAAATTAGTGAGAATCAGAATCAGAATCTACACTATGTGTGAGGGGAATGATGCGATGTTAGGAGCAAAAACGTGATCTGAACACGCCTAGAGTGTGACGTGTCAGAACACGCCTAGAGTGTGGCGTGTCAGAACACGCATAGAGTATGGTGTGTTTAAACACGCCTTATGTAAGGCGTTTTAAGACACGCCTTATCTAAGGCATCTTGCACCCTATTGGCTGCATGGCGCGGCAGCACACTTTCCCATGTCCCACCCCTCACCTGCCCCACACTCCCCCCTTCTCAAGCCACCCTTCCCCATATGCACGACCCCCTTTCCCCCAACCCCTTCAGCCTATTAAACCAACCTATTACCCTATTCCTTCCCCACATTTCACTACCAACTCACCATCAACCTTCTTATTTCACATCAGCAAGCTCTTCCTTCTTCCTTTCTCTTAAAATTTGAACTGTGTCCATTATGTCTGGAGAAAATGCGATTAACCTTGGGCCACTAAATCCTTCACTTTTGATGCAACAATCTGTACACGTTTCAGAGCAGGTTTGGAGCGGGACATATGAAGACAGGATTTCAAAAGTCAGACGGGCTCGCGATTCGAAGTCCATTGAAGGGCGAATCCTGAGAACTGTTCCTGATGAAATCATTGGCTACCTTAGGCGTGCGGGATTTTATGAGTGCGCGTTGGTGGGGGATGTCATGGCATACCATTCTCTCCCAATCCTAACTGATTTCCAGCCTGCCCATTCTCTCCCATTCTCTCTCCTATTTTTGGATGGATTTTTCATAAAGGCAGAAAGAACTGGGAAGAAAGTACAAGTTCCTGGTCGCTCAGCGACCCAAGACAGCCGCTCAGCGACCAGAGCCCCCTCTTTGGTTGCTTAGCACCTCAAAACATCCGCTCAGTGACCAGAGAAGCCTCTCTGGCCGCTCAGCGCCTCAAGACAACCGCTCAACGTCTAGAGAACCCTCTCTGGTCGCTTATCGCCTCAATAGACCGCTCATTGAGTAAGTCGGCTAAGGAAACCCAAGAGTGAAGGAACAGGTCGCTCAGCGACCTGTGCAGAACAGAATGCCTATAAAAGCACATTCATCCAGAACAAAAAGAGAGTTGGATTTTTGGATTCTAAGACCAGAATTTCAAGTAGAGAGAGGAAGCATGCAAGGAGTGAGAAAGGAAGGTTCTGAGAATCAGAACATCGCCTCTCAAGTGGAGACACGTCGCCGATGTTGCCAAGCTTCCAGTCTTCCATATTTCTTCTTGTAAGCTTGTAACATCCATGAATATAAATTGTTAAACCTCTCTTGTTGGGATTAGTTGTAGCTTTTTGACCTCTCTGATGTATTTATACTGATATTCATATATTAATCATTGTTTCTATAAATGAGTTCAATGATTTACCTTATGTCTAATGCTTGTTTTAGTCTGATTACCTGAAGCATGATTTTGGATTTGATAGTGTAGTGAGAACCAGCTAATTGAATCTGAACTAGGTAATATCATCTAATAGATTTAAGACCTAGAGATGGGGTTAGACCATTTGTAAATTAATCATCAATGTCTAATGCTTTCTGCTTAATTAACCGATCAAGAGATTGGGGGTTAATCTAGCGGAATGTCAATCTTTTACGTCGGGAGACTGGGTAGAAAGTTAAGAACTTATATGATGAAACTAACATAGGGCAAGATTTATAGATGAACTCAGGAAATACATTAAAGTCAATCGGTGAAAAATAATTCCAATAGTTTTTTTAACTGCTCAAACTCCAATTTGTTATTTGTTTATAGTTTTGATTAAAACAACTTCAAACAATCTTTCATTTTATCCTTTGTTTAGTTAATTACGTTAAAAAACGACATTTGTACCGCAATTCTCTGTGGATTCGACAATACCCGTTGCTATACTACAATTGAGTCTTGAAAAGGATTTTAATAGTAGTTAAGTGACAATTTATGAATTTTTTTGGTGAACTATTTTGAACAAGAAGACGTAAGAAATCCTTTAAACAATCACTACAACTCAGTTCTTCTTTTGAGTTTTGTTGGTCCCCATAAGATATGTAGTAACCTTCTCCATCATGCAGTGATTTTACCATGGTTCTCCATGAAGTCTGGGTCCTGCATAAAGAGGGATCTCCTCTTAGAACTTCCTTCTGATTCCCTTCACTCCACTGAATCGTCAGATTCTTGAAGTTGGCTTCTATATTCCCAAACTTGCTAACCAAACCATGCCTAACACTAAGTCGGTTCCCCCAAGCTCCAACAAGAAGAAGTGTTGGACTATGTTTAGTCCCTGTGCTTGTATCTGGAGGTTCTTGCATATCCCTTTGTTTCTCATCTTCACTCCATTGCCTACTTCCACAACAAATTCAAGAGTCTCTGTCACATTCAGCCCCACTTCCTCCACCAATTTCTGAGAGATTAAATTACTGGTAGCCCCACAATCTATTAAAATCACAATTGGTCTTTCATTCAATTTTTCAACCACCTTCCTTGAATTTTGAAGGACCTGTTAGTGGTCAGCCCTTCCTTACTTCGAAGAGACAACCCTTCCTTACTTCAAAGAGACAATTGCAAGGTTTTGCCTTCCATGATCAACTCTTCTGTCTCTGCCTCGTAGTATAGAGCTTCATCCTCCTCCTCTCCCTCTACCGCTTCCATTAAAACAAACTTGTAGTGCTTCATCTTGCAAATGTGCTCCTTGTCCCACTTCTCTACACACTTGAAGCACATGACCTTCCTGCTCATCTCTTGCAACTCAACTTGAGACAATCTTTGCCCCCTGACCACCTCTTCTCCTAGTTATCCCCTGGTTTTGGTTCTGCCCTCAGTTTAATAGGATTTCCTGGGGTAAGGTTTTGAGTACGCCACTTGTTCCCATCCACCCACTGTCGTGTCCTCCCACTGGTTCCTCCTTTCTCCTTCCATCCTCGCTTATCCTCCTCTCATTGCTGAGTTCTTCTCTTCCAGCAACATAGCCCTATCCATCAACTCTGCTAAGTCCCCTGAATTGTAAAATTTCAATTCAACCTTAATTTCCTCCTTGAGTCCATTCAGGATTATCCCCTTTAACATGCCTCAATTAGTATTCCTCAGGGGTGCAACCACCATTTCAAATTGCTCCCGGTACTCCATCACACTCCCTTTTTTCTTGATGCTCAACATAGGCCCGTATGGGGTTTGGACGAGATCAGGTTGGAACCTCCTGATCAAAGCATCCTTAAATGGTTCCCAAGCTCTTATCGATGCTCGTTCCTCCAACCAATGAAACCAAATCAATGCGCGATCCTCCATCGCAATCACCACCATTTCCACCTTCTCACCCTCTGCCATGTTGTTCAATATGAAAATCGCTCTACTCTGATTATCCAGCCATGGGCATGTTCGCCATTAAACAAGGGAAGATCAACCTTTCTTCTTATGCGAGCTTGCATCCCAAGTATAGACTCTTCTCGGTTCCTTGATGCAGAACGAGACCCATGATGGACACTCCGAGACACGGATGTCGCATGACTCCCTGCACGGTGACAGTGCCTTCAAGTCTTGGACCAGCCTCTGGACCTGCGTTTCTCCCTGAATAACAACATCTTCCAGAGCTCATCAAATTGCTCCCGCACCTCTGACATTATTTCCGTGATTGATCGCTCCACGTTCTCAACTCTGGATTCCACTTGCGCACGTGTTACCACCATTGAAAGCTCCATGGACCGGGAGCTCTGATACCAAATGATAGGTACTAGTTATCACAAAAGGAAAAGAGGAATTGAAATTCTGTTGTACTGAATTATAGCAGACTGAGTCTCTATTTAGAGAAATTATTACAAATAAAAAGAAGAACAATAAAGGCAACTTGGAGAGTGCCTAATTCTCTCCCAATCTTAACTGATTTCCAGCATGCCCATTCTCACTTCCTTCCCACGTATATGACCATGATTCTCTCAACAACAACATTAAGTTATTCCCTTGACCACAATTCTCTCAATTAAGAACCTGCCACCTCATTCTTTTTCCCCAGATATACATCGTACCTAATTACTTGTTTTAAATCCACGAATCAGAACTTTCCTAAGCGCGCCAAACACAATAAAACCACCACACCAGACACCACTCTCTCTTTTTCATTGTCTCCCCATCTACGCTTCTTACCCACACAGCAGAGGTAACCATTCAATTAATTTTCTCATAAACATTACATTGTTTCTTTGGTCTGATTCGATTCTTCTTTCTAGGGTTTTGCGCCATGGAGGAGAGTGGTGGCCCGCGTGGTTCGGCGCCGGAACAGGACCGTTACCTGCCAGTCGCCAACATCAGCCGGATCATGAAGAAGGCCTTGCCGGCTAATGGGAAGATTGCCAAGGATGCCAAGGACGCCGTGCAGGAATGCGTTTCTGAATTCATCAGCTTTATTACCAGCGAGTCAGTAAACTATTTCAATTTTATGATTCTAAAAGTTCTTTCTTTTCCCCTAATTAATTGCAATTTTTCGCAATTAGGGCTTCGTAGAACATATGATATTATGATCGTTTTTGCAGGGCGAGTGATAAATGCCGGAGAGATAAGAGAATGACCATTTGTGGAGATGATTTGATCTGGGCGATGGCTACATTAGGATATGAAGACTATATAGAGCCACTTAATGTGTACCTAGCAAGATACAGAGAGGTGGTTTTACTTTTTCAGTTGATTCACATACAGTACATGGATGGATGGATGATCTATGTGAAAACTTGATGAGCAAATTTGAATCATCTGCATCCTAGGCAAATACTCTTTTTAAGTGTAGAATTTGGTTAATACCTAAAAATGATGAATTTACTCTTCCTACTTGTCATCTTGAGTCGTCGATAGATGTTTGGTTGGACGAGGAAGGTGGGTGGGGAACCATTTCAATGAATGGATCTATTAAGTTCTCTTTCTTTCCCCTTCATTTTAATGCTGCAGTTTTGATTGAGTTTCTTATGGTTTTATATTTATCTGACTGTTTCATTTTCCTTTTGTATTTGCTCGGTGATTTTGAACTGTCTACAATCATCACAGTTGGAGGTTAGTTAATGCTCTCTGCTTATTTGTATTGTTTTGCTATCAACCTTGGACTGTTTCAAACTTCGCCTAACATTGGGGATTATATCCAACCTTTACTCCGGCGAGGACGATTTTCAAACGTAGCCTATTATATAGGGACCAAAAGCTTAGTTAACCCCTTTAATGTTTATAAATCTATCGCTGGACAAAGTTAATGATCAAATCAATTTTGTCTGCAGGAGCCATCGCCAAACTGGCTTGAACTTCCTAGCGAAGTGACCGCAAAGATACTACACAAACTTGGTGCCTTTGAGATTTTAGCTAGTGCACGTCTAGTGTGCCCATTATGGTGGAAAATATGCAAGGACCCTCTCATGTGGCGCACCATTGACTTGACCAACCCCTTTTGCTACCCCGTCCGTGCAATGGATAAGTTTAGCCGCCTTGCCATTCAACTAAGTTGCGGTCATTTGGAAGATATTACAATTGTGTCTTTTGGCAGCAATGATGAAGTCCTCAAATGCATTGCTGATAGGTAATGTCATCAGTTTTCTCTTTGTTTGTTTCCATGTTTTATGATTATTACTGACTCTGTTGCATAATAGTTTTATATTTCAAATCAATACCTTTCATATGATAGGTCTCCCCCCATATTTTGTTTTCATTTTCAATCATAGAACATGTGCTCGTTTTTTTATTAAATAGGATGTATACATTTGAGTGACGACTCATTATTTTGTGGTGCATATTTTTTGAAAGTTGATTTTGTTTAAACATGTTTCTTTGGATTTCTTTCACAAATTTTTACAGCGGAAGTCGCCTAAGAAAGATGCGTCTTGTGCGATGCTTTGGAATTTCAGATGAAGGATTGTGTGAGGCTGTGAAGAAGTTTCCATTGTTGGAGGAGTTGGAAATTACAATGAACAACCTATCTAAGGATACGGTGGAACTTATTGGTCAATGTTGTCTATTTTTAAAGTTGGTAAAACTTGAGCCGTTTAGCTGCTTTTTTGAAGGCTCCGGGTGTAATGATGTGGCGTTTGCTATTGCAAAAACCATGCCTGAGCTACGTCGTCTTGAGCTTTTCCGAGACACACTCAACAATGATGGCTTGCTTGCCATTCTTGATGGGTGCCCTCATCTTGAATATCTTGATCTGCGTCGTTGTTCCAATGTCATATTGAGAGGAAGTTTGAAGGAAAGATGTTATAAGCAAATTAAGGATTTCTATTCTCCAGATTATGAATCTTCCGACTGTGGCGAAGATGTTGATGATTTGGATGATTATTATTATGTAGGATGTACCTGTGTAGGTGGTGACTGGGAGAATCCAGAGGCATTTCATGAATGTGGTGCTTCTCCCTCTTTAGGTATATTTATATTATGATTCATTTTGCAGTTAAGTAATTCTATGTTCTCGGTTATGTTGATCACCTGGTTCCGTTCTAATTGGCTTTTATTTTTTGTTAGAAGAAGCTGGATGGTTCTTCTAAATGCCAAGATCCTTTTGCTAGAATTCAGACTAGTAATTTATACTCATGAGGGGTTCACATACTTTATTACTAGTAATTAAGATGGCTTATGCGTTTTTGTTTTTGTTGCCGAATCTCTTTGGTTTCCAATGTACAATGTGGTTGCCACTTGGTGCAATTTTTTATTTTTTTTTATAGAAAAGAGAAATATGATTAGATATAAAAAAGCCACCTCTTTAGAACAAAGCTCTCCCATGTGAATGTTCAATATAGTCCATCCATTGACATCCAAAAAGAAACAAGGTGGCAAGAATACGGATGAGCCAAAATGCAAGTGTACATTTTTATCTGAGATTTTATTTTATTGAACCACAGAGATTGTTAGAGTTTACTTCTAATGTTACTAATTTCAGTCGTAACGTTGAAAAGAGAAATAAAAAAGGGGGTCTTTCAATGATTGTTGATTATTATGAAACAATTTGAAAGCAAGCAAATGATTGTTGTTTAGAAAACTATAGGAGTCAAGCCTAATGGGGTTACGATTTCATCAACTATCACTATGCCTTCAATTCAGTTATCTGAAGTGCTTTGCTTAATTATTTACTTACTAATGCCTTAGTTAAGCAAATCTTTCAATTGATTAGTGATAGCTAATCCCTTAGTATCTAATCCTAATCAATCAAAGACCAAGTTCAATTTCAGGCCAACATAAATAATTCGCTACCCTACCCTAAGGTGTAGAGACCCTTATTCAGTTCTCTCACATGTCCCTAATTACTACCAATTTCTCAATTGTGTAGAAACATGCAAAACATCCACACATGATTGGATTCAATAGTAATAGAGAGAAAACTTACCGATAAACTGAAATAATCATATACAAAACCATAACGCATCAAAGCATAGCAAAGTGACTACATCCCCCAGCACAAAAGAGGATTAGTTCCTCATAAAATTAATGGAAACAAACTTAAATCCAAGAGGAAGATGGAAATCATGAAGAAACCTGAAAAATGGTGTTCGAGAACCCAAAATATCGCCTCCTATCTCCAAAATTCGTCTTAAAGGTTTCAACATACAAAAAGATAACCAAATAGGTCAAAATACGCAATTTTGAATAGTCTACCCGACACCTCGCGCATTTGCGCGAACTCAATGAAGAATCTGGCACAAATCTCGCGTAGGAAATTCTAGCGACGGTAGCATGCCAACAACTACCGTAAATTCTCTTTCTTCCTTGATTTGCTCCTTGTTTCCACATCTTCCCCTAAAATAAATAGATAACAATTAGTAAAAGATAGCAACCTAAAATAAAACTTATCATCTTATACACTTAAAAGATACTAATAAGATAACAAACTAAACTAGATTATCATCTTATACACTTAAATCCTAATAAAATCTACCAAAATAACTTAAAAACTAGAAATAATCATAAAATATATCTAAAATAGAAAAATGCATAAAATAAACCTAAAATGTCTTAAAATGACAAAAATATCCTAAATAATATATAAAACTCTATAATAAATATATAGAAAAATAACATTAAATACTGGGTCGTTAAATACCTGAAGCATAAAACCTTGGGTATATAACCCAATGTCCTAGAAAGGAGAAGAACCAAAGGGAACTTAATAAAGCATACTGAGGCAGGCACCCTTGTTAGTTATGTTTAGCTTCCAATTAATTTTTCTAATCATAAACTAAACCATTCAGAAGAGTAACAACAACAACAATAACAAGAACAACATTAAACTCAACCTAAAATAGGATTCTAGGCCATGCATTCTCCTCCTTCAAGCTATATCTCTCCATTGAGGCTCTTCATTGCTGCATGCAGGCTTCCCACAAGTGTCCTGAGAGCAAGAGCATCAGGGTAACGGGTGAGAATGCTTTGGAGTCAATGGAGAATGACATGCACGAAGAGTTTTCTCTTCAAAAACTAGGGCACGAATTAGAAGTCAGGGAAATGATCTTTTTCATGTCCAAATGCACGAATAAAGGTCATAAACGAACTCAGAAGGGTCAAATACGTACCGGAAGGAAGACTCAAATTTTTCGGCGGAGGTGGGACGGCGGCGCTATCGCCAGAGAACAAAAGGGGTAGTGGGACTTCATCCTTTCACAGCCAGGAACGTAATGATGATGTCTTTTTCTTCAAAATCCCAACGGTTTGCCCAAAAATCGAAGTTGCATGTCGTGGTCCGTCGTGGGAGCACGCCCAGAACTCGAGGGGACTTGATCCATTGGCCTCCTGACTTGTTCTACTTCGTTTTGGTGTACAAAAACGATGTTTTCGTTGAGGTTTGGAGTGGTTTCGAAGATGACCCATGGTGGTGGAGCTCATCAGGAAAACAGGGAGAGAGGGAGGAGCTCGTGGCTGCACCTCCTTCTTCGTGGTAGTGCTTCTGGTCTGGTCCATGAAGCTCGGGTTTCAGGCCAGAGAAGAAGGAAAAAGTACTGTGGTGGAAAGGATGAGAGAAAATCGAAAGAGAGAGAAAATGAGAGTTAGAGAGAAGTTGTGATATGAGGAATGAAGAGGAGCATTGGGGTTCTCCCATTTATCATTTGCGTGAGAGGAAGAGAGCCGGTGTATTCAGATATTTCAGTCCCATGGGCAGCAAGTTCAACGTGATCATTGGGAAGAGGATACATATATTCAGCTCATTTATTTCTAAATTAACTTGTCCATAAAAAGGAGGAATAGTTTGCATGTCGTTTGCATGGTTAGACAAAGTATGAATGAAAGCTTTTGTTGTGTAGTGAGGAAATAGTTGAAGGAATTAATGCATGAATGAAGATGATGGTGGTGCTACGTATGGAAGAGAGAAGAGTGAGTATATATATTGTTTTTCTTTACCTTGCTTTGATCAACAATTACATTATGTCATAGAATAGTACAAATGTAGTATGGTTCGGGCTGATTGTGAGACATATTTAGAGTAAAGTTGGTATAGACTCGTTTTAGCAGTGTCGTGGTACTTTACCGGTTAAATTGACGTGAAAATTAGTATGATGGCCACATAATGTCGTGAATATTATTTTAAGGTTGATAAGACAATTAAGGATGATATTAGATCACTTAAGATAAATTTAATTGATCAGATACATAGTATTTTATCTGTATTAAGTTCTTTGGCTAACTGTTTGACTCGACTTTTCGACAATCGTCTTAGTATGCATAGGAAGTGCTTACCATATAAGTAGGTGGAAATGAGAGATGTTACAAGTGGTGCATCTTGTGTCTAATTATCTTCTCCAACATGACCGGCACATGTTGGCTTAGTTGGTAAGGATGAAACCATTTCCCGTTGTTGATGTGAGGGCCATATTAGTAGGCGATTTGTAAGTACCTCTGTAAGCGACCGAAAATTTTCGAGGTCTGCCTTGACCCGTGGTGATGATCGGAGTGAACCCACCAAACTTTCACCCCCCGAAAAAATTCTTCTCCAACGTGGTCCTGTAAGAAGATTGAGCCTCCACTACCTGTCTGCATTTTCTGCCTTCCTCCTACGTTTTACGAGTGCCAATTCTAGGTCTTGAATAGTGAGCTTTTGTTCTTCAATTTCATACATAATTTTGAGATGCTGCAACATGTAACCAAGGACCAATTTCTTCATTTTAACTTTCAGCAATGTGAGAGATAGGAATGAACAAATATTGGTATCCAAGACTATTTCCCTTCACCTAGTACAGCAAACATAAATTCATTAAAGAACTAAAGAATCACATAAACTGAATACAATATAGACATTGGTACTCTCTTCATAAAATATATTTGATGGGGGATTAATTAGTAAAAATAGCTTTGAAGCACCACTTTATATTATTTCAAAACACCAGGGAGAGGAATGAGATTCGGGTGCGAGACAGAGATTAAAGGTGAAAGTTGGTTCAAAATGGATGTGAATCAGCAAAAAAGAATATAAATCATAAATTATACACTAGAGTATATAATAGATCACTACAACTACAAAGAAGCCAGAAAATATATACATACGTGATGATAATAATAATAATACAGTTGAGCTCCCTGTCTCCACACAAGCTGCAGACAACAAAACATATCATTCTGAACTCAACCACGCGATAAAGGACACTTGATACTTCAATGGCCATGCCAAACAACAATCTATCCTGATGAGTGTCATCTCATTCATAAAATTTAATCAAGGAGGGGGAAAAATGAAACAGTTCAGAGGATAGATATACTACCATTCCATGCCTGAACCTTAAGCAGCATTAGTCTAAACAGTATGGTCAAGAAAGTTGCAGCAGGCAACATTATTTAAAAACAAACTTTGTTCGATAACCAAAAGCATTAGCAGGATTGCTCTTTCAAAACTTGCCTTAATAGCTCTAATTTAATCTTATCTCAGCTCTCCAATTAGGATTATATTATCTTTAAAAACATGCATTGTGATCCAAGACCAACTTAACAATACAAGTGATGAAGTAACAGATTAACAAGCCCTAGGAGTTACAAAAATGCAATTATTCCCGCTACCCCCATCCTAATTCATTTGCCCGAGCCTTATGATAGCTAGTTGCCTAGTTGTACCTCTTATAATATTAACTCCCGTTAAATTATTGTTAATGTCCAACCTGATTGCACTAACAAGCAAGCGTCATTATAAGGTGATCAATGAAATAAACATGAAGAACAGAGAGGCTATCTAAGGGATAATTCATCGTCCAATCACAAACTAACTAGAAACACACAAGGACTACCCAAAACCTCGATTAATACTGAGTTTAGAAAGACCTATATGTCCAATTGAATTATAGTTCCATGAATTAATCTCCCGATTAACGCCAAATTACTCTCTAGGATTAAGTTCTAATTTCCCAAATTAAAACACACATTAAGCATAATAAAGCAATTCAATCATGGTAAGAACAAAAAACTGAATTAGAAACAGAGTTCACGTCAATAACTACATCATAATTTTAAGTAAGAGTTTAATTATACATAATCTGAAATGAGTACATCAAAACATCATGTGTAAGACCCTAAGTTAATTCAGGAATTAAATAATTATTTAATTATTCCATGTACTATTTGAATTTTCTCTTGAGCATCAACGAATGATATTGTTTGCCAAATCACAGATGAAATGTTTCGTTACGACAATTTATAGTAGAACCAATCTTAACCTGATTTTGAGTTTGGATGAGAATAAGACGTTCTCACTATCTCCATGACGTTCAGTGAAGAATTTCAATAAGAACGACTGTAATAACCGTGTAAGGAATTTTTACACCTGCATCCACTCAGAATTCATTAATTTGATATGTTATAACTAAATTTAAATTTAAATTTAAAATAATTTTAATGAATAATAAAGAGATGTGATTGAATGCACATGTAAAAATGACATATTTGATGTCCGGTCATACTTTCATTTTTAAGAATATTTCTACCTAAATAGTTTCTCAGAAAATGAAAATTGTCGAGACCCCGAGACTCTGCTTAGTAGCAAAATGAAAAAAATATGAGTAAGACAATTATAAATTTACATAGTGGTTTTTAATTAATACAACGCAATTTAATTGGTTGGACATGAAATTAATACCAAATAGATAAAAGAGGATTTAACAAGTTAAGCGCAACACGGAGACATACTTAATATTATAAGAACATTTAAATATATCTCAAAGTTGTTGTGAATCCAAACAAAGGATATAGATTAAGACAATGTGATGCACCAAGCCAGTTAATTACCTTCGCTCGTGAACATTTAAAAATACATCTCAAAATTCTTGTAAAAGTGATATGATTCATGATTAACCCAGTTGCACTCGCATCACTCCATCACTCCGATTAGTGTATAATTTCAATTCCAAAGATGTTCTCAATTTTCTCAGCAGTAATGGGGCAAGAACAATTGGAACATGAAAGTAAAGTTAATGCAATTGTTAACGCAAGAATATGTTTACGCAATTGTTAACGCAAGAATATGTTTACGCAATTGTGCGGTGTAACTCCCTTGAAGAACTTATTGAAAGACTTTGGTAAGCGCTGAAACAATAGCAAGGTCGCAGTGTCATTGTTAGTTACAAAATATACATGCAAGTAAGTGTGTGTATGGAAACTTGGTTAGTTTCACATTTGAGTGAGAAGTGGATCTAAACAAGATTCAAACATAAGGCTAGGTGCTGCTTCTTCAAATCCTGATGCACATAAATTACAAGACTCAGTCAAGAATACTGTTTGTTTATATCCAACCAATAAAAGGTTACTGTTTGTTTTACAGAGTGATTTAGGCGTCGTTCATGAACTCACTCCAGCTATATAGTAATATCATATGCATCTAGCATATCTGCATTTGGCCCCAGCATTGCAGTTTCACCTCTTTTAGCTTACGCCCCAGGTCATCAATATAGCTCTGACACTTGGTTTCTATTAGTGAGGGAAACTGTTGCTTGTTGAAACAGATTCAAGTGTGCTGTTATTAGAGGAAGAACCTGCCAGAGACATAAGATATTTCATGTTTCTGAGACGTTTGCATTAGAAACAACCAGTTTTTTTATATACTTCAGCAGTGCCAAATGACTTTTTGACATAACAGCTTGAGCTTTTCTGACAACACAAATCATATTTCCCAGATTTATAATATGCTATTCCAATTAGCAACACACCAAAATAGTCAGTATCTAAATTTTAGGATCTACATGTGCAGAACTTGTCAGCAGGCTATTTTCCATGAGTGCAATGCTTGAATCACATACTTAACCTCAGTTTAATGGGGAGAAAACACTAAATCCAACATCAACAGCGAAAAACTAATCAAATCAGTTCATTATCATTTTATAATTTAATATATATCATGTTTTAAGTCATTTATCTACATCATTTATACTTTTATTATTATATCTAAGTGTTTAAACCCACTTCTTCACAGTGAATAACATATGATGTTGCCCACAGAAAGGTGAATTTGATAATTTTTTTATAAAAGATCATTCAATAACAAATCTTTTGAAAGGTTACTAAGCTAATATGCATTGGAAGACCAATTTAGCAGTTTATTCTATTTCTTTTTAGGAAGACTTTAAGAGAATAACGCTTTTTACCCATACCTTAAGTTCTATAAATGCACAAGGTGTCTCTCCCCAGTAATCATCAGGCCTCCCAACAACAGCGGCCTCAAGAACTGCTGGATAGCTAAAAATGACACCTTCCAACTCAATCGAGCTGATATTTTCTCCCCCGGATATGATAATGTTCTTTTGAGCGGTCCTTAAGTTCTATGTAACCATCAGGATGCTTTACTCCCAAGTCACCTTGAAATGCATCTTTTAATAAACTGATGTACAGTAACAGATAGCAAGGATGTTGGGGGACTTGTCTAATACTGAATTGCTGGGGAAGACCATTTCACAGACCCTAAAAGTCATGCGACACAAATACTTATCTGGAAAATCGATTTTCCAAACTGATTCTCCTCTGTGGAAGGGCATCCTGAGTGCTACAGATGAGCTTTGGCATAAATTTTCGTTCAGGATGGGGGACGGCAAAACTTCAATTTGGTATAAAGATTGGAGTGGCATGGGCAGCATTGCTAACCAAATCCCATACGTGCATATTTCTGATACAATATGGAGAAGCATCTGGCTCCACCTACATCCTCACACAGTCACACTTACAATACATTTCTATAAGAGAATTCCCCACAAACATGTCATGTACACAACCATTTATTATATCTGAGCCTGAATCTCTTGTCCATTAAATAAAGAAATTTTTGCACAAGAATTCATTATGGTAGCAAAAGAAAACTTAAAAGGAAAGAAGCCAAGTGCTGCATGTACTTAAAGAAAGACAAAGCATTTTGTTCTAGGGAATTGATTGAGAACCCTGCTAGCATTGCATTCCAACAGACAAAATCTAACACAGGAAGTTTACCAAATACATGCTTAGACAACTCCATTTTCCCACATTTCAAGTACAAGTTGATAAGGCTACTAGTACATACACATCAAATAAAATCCAAATTTCTGAGAAAGTGCATGAACCTGTTTTCCAGCATTATTAATTTACTCCATTACTTGAACATCATGTCCAATGCAAAGGAGAGAATCTGGATTAAAATCAACTTATTCAAGCTTGCTTATGCTAGTATGTGCATACAAGAAACTCAATTGGAAAACAAAACAGTTAAATTTTATGCTATCGAATCCAACCTGAACCACACCAGTGACCAATGATTCTTAATGAATTTGAAAATGACAAACAAACCAACATCCAGAAACCAAAAACAGCTCGCAGGCTAGGGCAACAAATGAAATCAGCACAAACCCATAAGAAATAAACAACAAACGAAAAGTCAAGTTCAACTATAAATATTTTGGAGTAAATAGAGTCAACTATAAGAGATAAATCATTCCCAGTAATCATTTAAGTTTCAGCTTGGTTTGTTATCTGAAACATAAACCATGACCATTGACCGGAAAAAAAAAAGTACATGAAGTAGATTGAGAGTACATTGGGAAAAAAAGTATAGTAAAATTAGACCCGAAAGCATCTTACCTAGTTTGACTCCTAAAGAAGGCCTCTAGCAATCATTTCACGGAGAAGCTTCTCCGCCTTATCATTCTCACCTTTTTCAAAGAGAGCATAAATAATTATTTCGTATGTTACAGCATCAGGGATACAACCGTCGTCTTCCATTTTTGACAGTAATGTCAAAGCTTCACCAAACAAGCCCTCTTTACAAAGCCCGTTGATCATAACTGAATACGTGCAAACATTTATTTTGTAGCCTTCAATCAAAAGAATTTGAAAAACCTCTTGTGCATTCTCAAGTCTGCCTGCTTTGCACAGTCCATCCATAAGTATAGTGTATGTGCAGACATTTGGCTGAACGCCTTGGTCATGCATTTTCTTGATTAAAGCAATTGCCTCTTCAACTTGATGGCTTTTGCATAGAGCGTCCAATAAAGAATGGTAAGTGATTACATCAGGTGGTTGACCTCTATTATTCATCTCATCAACAAGCTCCCAAGCACCAGATATTCTCCCTGATTTGCACAAACCATCTATGAGAGAACTGTAAGTTATCGTGTCGGGAACTATGTTTTCGCAATGCATTTGTTTAAAGACATTCAAGGCTTCATCGACCATTTTAATCTTACACAACCCATTAATCATGATATTATAGCTCCGAACATTAGGAGTCGCTTCCTTTCTTGTCATCGTGTTGAATAGAACTTTGGCCTTGTTTACTTCATGAACTAGGCAATACCCGTCCATCAAAGAATTATAAGTAACAACATCAGGTTTTAGCCCTTGTTTCATCATCACGGCTAACACATTTTTGGCTTCTTTCGTTTTTCCTTCCTTGCATAAAGCATCAACTAATATACTAAAAGTGTAAACATCCGGATTGATGTTTTTAATCATTTAACAAACCAACAGCGTCTTTCAAATGACCCACAATGCAGAAGCCATATATTAGAGAAGTGTAAGTGACAACATTAGGTGAAATTCCCTTGACAACCATTTCAGAGTATAAATGATAGGCTTCACTGACAAGTTTATCTTTACAAAAGCTATCAATTATTGTGGTGTACATTACCACATCAGGATGAGCCAAATTCCCCTGGATCTGTCTCAACAATTGCAGTGCAGGTATTGTTTGTCCCATTTTACATAACCCGTTGATCAAAGTTCCGTAACTAACCTGGTTCAACTGAAATCCTTGAGCCACAAGCTCATCATGAAAGTGCAGTGCTCTCTGTACCTTACCGTCAAGACAGAGACCTTTGAGGAGCGTAGTAAACGTTATCGTGTCTGGCTGATAACCACTCTTGAGAATCTTCCCTAATACAGAAAAAGCGGAAGTAATTTGACCTAGATGGCAATAGCAATTAATCAAGATGCTGAAAGTAACTATGTTAGGCATAACTCCCATGAATTCCATTTGACGAGAAAGGGAAACGGCGGTGGCGTAATGCTTCGCCTTGACGAGGGAAGTTAAAAACTTGTTGAATTGAATGATGGGTGGGGTAGGACGCGTTTGGAACATGCGATTGAACAAGACGACGGCATCATCAGCATTGGAATTGGAAGGGGAGAGAGTGAAATTTAGATTGAAAGGTATGAAGCGATGTAGGATTAGAAAGAAAGGGAAACATTCTGAACCTTAACAACAACGACATTGTTCAACCGCACCAAATGCCAATGGATCTGTATCTGGGTTTGTTTCTTCTTCCTACCCTCTCTTCTGTTTTGGTTTCGATGTTGTCATTTACTTACTATTTTAACATTTTAAAAGTAAATAAATAATGACCTAACTTTTTCTATACAAACCAATGAACCAAATATTGATACCAATATTGCTTTAATATATTTATAGTTTTTAGTGTCAAAACTAAAAAATAAAACTTCATTATTGGCTATTTGGCTTGTAAATAGGGGAAGGTGTTGGACAATTAAAAAATGGGCGTTAGATTTTCCACCCTAACGACTTATTTCTGAACCTCTATTTCCATTCCTGGTTGTATAGCTTGGAAGACAAAACTAGGAGGGTGTGAAAACTTGTTGTGGGAAATCTAACACCCTTACAAAATTTCATCCGGTAATATGTGTCAAAAACTTCACGTTAGAAACAACAACGTGTTGATCTAATGGTAAACAAGTTAGATTATGTAGAAATGAGATACGCATTTGATATCCAGAAAAATCATTTGTTGAAATAGACAACTTCAATTGTTTAAATAGGCGAGTACGCTTATCAAAAGCGAGAAAAAAGTCCACGTTAATAGTAAAACTCTTTGACGGTCTAAAATCCCTACAAACACCGGTGTCTTTTCCCAATTTATCATACATTAAAAAACCCTGTATATGAACTAGGATTGAAAACCCTTTATATGAACTAGGATTGAAAGTTTACTTACGCCGCACATAATTTATATCTAAACAAACACTTTGTTTGTGTTTGATACTTCCACAACTTCACCCTTATCATATGAGTTCTGATACATCTACAGTAAAAGAGTGTAAGACACTTTATTAGTATCAAAATTTTAAATTTGAATAAGTTAAAGAAAATACATGTTTATTGAGAAAAGAGAACATAAAATAGCTATTTTGGAGCTAAGTTTTGAGAAGAATCAAAGATGACATTCGAACTATGAGATTCGGAGAGAAGAACATAACGTTCCACTTTGGTCGAATAAAATGTTGATTCGAAGACGCAATATATTATACATGTTTATTGAGAAAATACATGTTTATTGATAAAAGGGAAGATAAAATAGCTATTTTGGAGCTAAGTCTTGACTAAGATGAACGCTAAATATGGCCAAGTTATTGTGGAGCTTCGAAAAGTGTTAAATGTCACAGAACTCGGCAACACCTCACCTCAAGTGTTGAATCATAATCAGAAACAGGAAATGTTGGAAGAACTCTCCCCGGGTTGAATTTATAAATGTTCTCTTTGACGTTTATTAAATTTAAAACATGTTCATTTTGTCTAGTATAATAATATCATATGTATCAAGCATATCTGCCTTTGGTCCCACCATTGCAGTTTCCAGCTCTCTTAGCTTCTGCCCCAGGTCATCAATGTAGCTCTGACACTTGGCTTCTATTAGTGAGGGAAACTGTTGCTTGTTGAAACAGATTCAAGTGTGATGTTATCAGAGGAAGAACCTGCCAGAGCCATAAGATATTTCATGTTTTAGAGACGTTTGCACTAGAAACAACCAGTTTTTTTACATACTTCAGCAGTGCCAAATGACTTTTTGACATACAAGCTCGAACTGTTTTGACAACACAAATCATATTTCCCAGATTTATAATATGCTATTCCAATTAGCAGCACAGCAAAACAGTCAGTATCTAAATTTTAGGATCTACATGTGCAGAACTTGTCTGCAGGCTCCTTTATTACTCAAGGCATCACCAGTCAGTTTCTGCTTCTGCGCTTTCAACTTTAAGCAATGAAGAAATAATAAACAGCTAAGATAAAACCCTAAACAACATAATGGATTTTGAAAACCAACACCCATTTGAAGAAAGACCCTTCTCTTTTGTTCCTTTATTTCTCTCCCTAATGGAAAAAATGAAAAGATTGAGTTATTAAGAAATGGTTCCACATGGTTTTTAATTGCCTGAAGGGATATGAAAAAGATTAGCTATCAGAAAAATGCATTAGTTTCTTGCTTGAACTCTAAACCCTGAAATCAATTAACATAGAAACATTAAAATTTTAAAATCCTCAAATTTTACCACCACTTTCCTTGGGAGGGACTCCCACAAAATAGTATTTGCATTCAATCTACTACTAATCAAACGTGCTCCTGAAAAAAAAATATGAAGCCACAAAACAAAAGCTCATCAAACCATTTCACCCAGTAACTATCAGTTTCATCAGCCACCCACTTTCACCACCAAAGAGCAATAAAACAGATTTTTTCTATGATAAGATAATAGAAACAAGGCGCAGCAGCAACATCAATTAGCAAGCACAGACACTTCATGAAAAAAATCACTTCCCTTCCACAACATCCACATAGAAAACAGAGAAATGAGAGCAGGTCAATTATTTCAGAGTTTCTCACCTTAAGAATGAAAGAAATAGTCTGACCTGAAACCGGCCCTAGCATCAAACCATGCCTGCTTCAACCCCGTGCTTGAAGAACCTCCATGACCATGAGTGTAATGCTTTAATCACATACTTCAGCTCAGCTTAATGGGGTCAAAACCCTAAATCCAACCTCAACAGCGAAAAACTAATCAAATCAGTTCATTATCATTTTATAATTTAATAAATATCATGTTTTAAGTCATTTATCTCCACCATTTATACTTCTATTATTATATCTAAGTGATTAAGCCCACTTCTTCACAGTGAATAACCTACGATGTTGCCACAAAAAGGTGAATTTGATAATTTTTTTATAAAAGATCATTCAATAACAAATCTTTTGAAAGGTTACTAGGCTAATATGCATTGGAAGACCAATTTAGCAGTTTATTCTATTTAAGAGAATAAGGATTTAAGAGAATTAAGGTTTTTTTCATAAATCTAGTTAAACTTCTAGTGAAAAAGGAAAAAAAAATCAAGTCCAAATGTCCAATTGACTTTCTGCAAGTTTTCTATTTACAACGAGACAAATATTACATGCATACGAAAATGAATTTACAACAAGAAAGCACAGAATATCAAAGACTAGTATTCAATTTCTTTCCTTTTATTTCAAATGTACTTTACAATCGGCTGGTGTTCTTCTTAGACAAACTTCCCATGGCCTTTGCCTTCTCCCTCAGAACATATTTCTGTGTCTTGCCAGTTGATGTCTTTGGAAGATCAGCAAACACCACAGTCCGAGGAGACATATAGCGAGGCAAACGCTTGTGACAAAATTGTATTATGTCCTCTTCTGTAGCACTATGCCCTTCCTTCAGTGTTACAAATGCACAAGGTGTCTCTCCCCAGTAATCATCAGGCCTCCCAACAACTGCGGCCTCAAGAACTGCTGGATGACTAAAAATCACACCTTCCAACTCAATCGAGCTGATATTTTCTCCCCCGGATATGATAATGTCCTTTGAGCGGTCCTTAAGTTCTATGTAACCATCAGGATGCTTTACTCCCAAGTCACCAGTCCTAAACCATCCACCTTTAAATGCATCTTCTGTTGCTTTCAAATTCTTCAGATATCCATTCATCACAGTGTTGCCCCTGAACATCACCTCACCCATGGTTGTTGCATCAGCTGGTACACTCTTCATTGTCAGAGGATCTTTTACATCAAGTTGTTCCATTCCAAGATGGGGCACACCTTGACGGGCCCTGATTTTTGCCTGCTCATCACGAGGCAGGCTATCCCATTCTGGTTTCCACGTGCAAATTGTTCCTGGACCATAAGTTTCTGTCAAACCGTACGAATGAGTCACAACAAATCCTAGTTCTTCCATCCTGAAAAACACATCAGGTGGTGGTGGAGCACCACCCGTCATCACTTCCACCTTTCCAGGCAGTGGCTTCCGTACTTCAGGCGGTGAATTTATTATCATGTTCAAGACTGTAGGTGCTCCGGCCATGTGGGTTACCCTGTGCTTAAAAATATTGTCAAATATCCCTTCAACAGTTACATTTCTTTGGCAGATGTTAGTCCCACCCTGAGCAGCAATACCCCATGGGAGGCACCATCCATTGCAATGAAACATGGGAACGCACCATAAATACACTGGCATAGACCTCATCTCGTTGAGAAGAACTGTAGCCAAGGAATTAAGATAGGCACCTCTGTGGCTATAGATTACACCCTTAGGACTTGACGTAGTTCCAGAAGTGTAATTGAGTGTGATTGGGTCGCACTCATCCTTTGGCCTTCTCACCTCAAATTCAAGATTCCCATGAGCTACGACATCCTCATATATCAACATTCCAGGAGAGGAAGAACTATGATCATAATGAGGTGAAGGCTGACCACACTCTAAAATTAGGACCAAACGGGGAAGCTTGTTGGTTGTTTTTGACAAGATTTCAAGTGCTCCTTGAGCCACATCAAGAAATTGATAGTCTACAAAAAGGATCCTAGCCTCAGAATGTTTTAATAACACTGAAACCATTGCTGAATCGTGACGTGCATTTAACGTGCATAGAACAGCCCCAGACATTGGAACACCAAAATGCAGCTCATACATAGCTGGAATATTAGGAGCCAATACAGCAACCTGCCCAAATAAGTGCAAATTCATAACTACACAGGCTTAGCAGACCAAATTACAATGACATTGACAGACAACGGATTTTTTCGCACTCCAATTTCAACAGTCACTTTACACCTCTCAATGACTTTACTTTCTCTCCCTAGCCTTTTAATCTCAATTTTCCACCCCTTGATGTATATACAAGAGGTTTGGGATTCTCTTCTCCCGAAAAACATATAAGCTCTTTTAAACTTATCTCAATTTGAATAAGCTTATCAACAATAAGCATTTATTTGATAAGCAATTCAATTGTGTACCAAGAACCCTAAGTCATTCACATAACACCATGTTGTTTCCTTCAAATAGGAGAAGATCCGAATCCAGAATCATAAAATAAATTGGGCAAGAGGAGAAGATGATTGAAACGAACCACATGACCGGGTGAAACACCGAGTTGAGAAATGGAAGAAGCGAGTTTGGTGCAGCGTTGATGAGTCTGAGACCATGTGAAGGTGACGTCACCGAACACAACAGAAGGTGAGTTGGGGTAAACAATGGCAGAACGCTCCAAGAAGGTGATCGGAGTCAGAGGGACATAGTTGGCGGAGCACCGGATAACACCCTCCATCTTCATCTCCACTTCCACTACTACCAAAAGCGTTTGATCTGGTCACAAATATTATCTTGCATTTATCACAATTATTTAAATACTCTATGAATTAAATATTATAGAATTAAACACTATTTTTGTATAATTTTTCCAAAGTTTAATTTTATAACCTAAATATATTATATATACTTGTTTATTTAATAAATAACATAAATCATTGATACCAACACATATCGACTTAGTTGGCAAAGACGAATCATAGCTTTTGTTTTACTGCTTGTATTCATTCAGACATTCTCACGATTATATTCCAATGAATGTTTAATTTCCCGTCACAAGAAAAATGACGGATCATTTCGCTCAGAAGGTTGTGTGTCCGTCCGCTACTGATGTGAGGATTTTGTTGGTGAACCATCTATAAGTACATCTATAAGCGACATGTAGTCCCGTAGATATGCCCTAACAAGTGATGGTAACCAGAGCCAAACACATCCAAACATTTTCTAACAAAAAAAAAATATAAATCATTGATCCATGTTGCACTTTTTCTATAATTAATTAATTTTCTAAATAATCTTTGTTATTTAAGAGTTTAATTTGTATGCTTTGTCTTACATTGATACTTAATCATACAATGTCACGCAAGACTAGGTGTTACATATCTTTTTAATTTGAATTAAAATAAAAATGTAGTTATTGATGTGACACAAATCAATTGAATACATGTGTAAAAAGTTACACGGTGTATCAATCATTTTCTCAATTACCCTTTATGTAACAATTTTTCCTAGCCATAAAAAAGAATTACGTGATGATGCATCAATTTATTTTCTCTTTGCTTTATATTTCTCTTTTTTAAAATTATTCAAACAGTATAGAATATATTAAAGGTAATTTTTAACAAAATAAAAATCTGAAACGACACGAAATGAATCGAAAACGACGCCTTTGATGGCAAAATCAAACAAGTACTTTTTTTTAGATAACCAAACAACTCCTATTACTTTATAAGCGTACTTGTGTGTTGGACAAATCACAAAACAAATCGAACTTTAATAATTAAAGTGAGATTATTTCAAAACAAAAATAAATTGGGAAAGGAATGGAGTTTGTGAGTAGAGTACTTTTCTCTTGGAGTTTGTCTTCCTCCGACCTCCTTTCCTCCCTCTGTGACTCCATCTCAGCCAAGAACAACAATCAAATCCATCTCAGCCACCACCACCCCCTTCATCAGGTCAGCTACCCCCAACCCACTAAAACCCTCAACACAACCCAACCCATCGAGCCACCCCAACCAAATTGAAGAAGCACAGAAAGCCCAAATTCGATGGAAAGCTTGCCACTGTCAAAACCACCTATTTTCTTCCACCACCATAGCCACAAATCAGCCTTGGAGCCATCGTCAATCGCACCATCTTTGGTCGAGCCTCCCACCACCACATACACAATCAAACAGCAAAGAGAAGGGATGAAAGAAAAAGCAGAACATTCATGAGTCCCAAAATCAAACCCCTGGACCAGAGTCAGAATCCTAGCCTTCCACTCGCTTGAGACTACCACCGCCACCACCTCGTGCCGTCAAGCTTTCGTGGGTTCTCGTCTCTGAAATCCCTCTTTTTCTCCATCTTCATCTTCAACCTTAACCACCACCACAACCCATCGGATCTAAAGAAGAGGAAGAGATTCAGAGAGTAAGGAAAGGGAAAGAACAAAATTTCTTTTTATTTTACACAATTTAAGCTGATTGTTTTTTGAGGTCGAAGGACAGGGAAGAGGGAAGTCAATCGGTGGTGGCCGGAGGTGATGGAAGTGAGCGACGGTGAAGAGAGGAGCGACAGTGAGGAAGAGAAAAGACGATGGTGATGTGGAGGAAGGAGAGTGTGGTGGCGCAAAGGAAGAGAGGTAGGGTTTGGTCTTGGTGGAAGAGGAAGAGGAAGAGAGGTAGTGGCTGAGTAAAGGGAGTAAGGAATTAGGGTTTCAGAAGTGAGAGGAGAGGAGAAATTAGTGATGTGGAATAAAAAAGTCACGTGGAAATGATGATAGGGATAATTAGATGACTAATCAGTTTAAAGTTGGGATTTGTCCTTAATTTGATTAAAAAATTGTTAGGGATGAAATTTTACAAATTACCACAATGATCAAAGATGTAGTGGTCACTAGAGAGCATACATGGGCACACTCACAAGGGATAATACGTAAAAGGCTTGATGTTAATGGATAATGAGTGAATTACAAAATCTTCATGATTTTCCTAGATCTAGCTTGTTTGAGCTTTAAGAAACTAAAGAACACATGAGTGACCAAAACAAAGAGAAAAAAACTAAAAAATCGACAGTGATAAGTGATGAATATGGCGCGACAAGTCCTCGATAGAAGAGAGCTTGATAAGTCACTTGATAAGAAGCTACAAGTGAAATATCACTTGATAATACCTAAAGACAAGTTTCTTTAAGAGAAATCTTAAGAGGCTAAACTCACAAGAATATTCAATTTCTTTACAAATGACTCCAAATGTGATGAAATGTACATGAAATTTTCCTCATATAGAGGAGAAAGAGAGTGCGGCGGCGACCTTTATAGAAATGGGCCTAAAGATATGCCCCGCTTGGTGCCACGCCCTCTAATGTGAACTCCTATATGTTAAATGGGCCTGAATATAAATCCAACAACTTAAATGCTACATGGACCTAAATACAAGCCCAAAAATAAATACAATCACTCAATGAGCTGGAATACAAGCCCAAGAATAAAAGAAAAGAAAATACAAACAAAATGTAGAAGAGCATAAACTCTTTGAATCCTCAATATCTATACTAGAGAAATCATGTCATAAATAATGAATCCAACAAACTCTCTAGTGTAGGCCTTATCATGTCTCAAGTCTCCATTTGCCAAGCATGTATTAATGATGGGTACCACTCGTATCTACAAAGTGTCAAAGAAAGGTTTGAGTAATAGTCAAGATGTTTCCCTTAAAAAAAAAAAAGTAGTCAAGATGCCAGTGTTGTGTAGCAAAAGATGGTTTTACTGGTATTAATTTAAATACTTCACTAGTAAATGTTAGCTAAGGAAATGGTTGCCAAAAGAGTGGAGAAAAGAGAAAGGAAATTAGTAGTGTTGAGATGTTATTGCTAAGTAAGAAAGAAAAAGTTACCAACCTCTTCAAAAATAGAAGAGGTTGTTAATGTGATTGCAAGGACATGCATGTCACACAATGGTCAAATGGCTACTACATCCGTTTGTGAAGTCCTAGTCAAGCTACTGAACGTGGAAGAAGTTGCAAGTGATATTCACTTCCATATCAAATGTTGAAGTGTCAACAAATGATGCTAAAAGACCAATAGGAAAAATGTTTGTTGCATCGCAAGGTTCACAGGATAAAATGTTTACATTAATTTAAATTTGTGGTAAACGATCCCTTATTGTTCAGTAATATGTAACTACAATATGATTTAGTTTATATAATGGACAAATGCTTTTTATAATTATGTTATGTGAAATTTGCAAGTATGTCTATTTGATAACATGTATTTTGCGATCAGGGACGGAAGGGGGAGATAAGAGAACAGCAGAAGAAACAACTCTTTGCTCTCTCATCGCACTACTCTTGTTCTTCAGCTTCACCTGGTAAACTTCACAACATACCTCATGTTTCTTCTTATTTGTATTTTCTATTCTATGTCAAAATTCCTTTATGGGTTTTGTTGCTTGCTCTCTTTTATGCTCTGGATTGTAGTTGTAGCCTTCCTGAAGTTCACTGCTTAGTTTCCTCAATTTTTCTTTGTAATCTTCGATGAATTAACTTTAATCATAGCTTGGTAGGCCCAGTTTGAAGTAAGTACCAGTAACAACAATCATGGACAAGGGTTTTTTTCTGATCTTTCTTTTGTGTAATTAAAGTTGAAGTTTTTTTATATTTTTAGTTGTCCTGGCCCCTAAAAAAATAATTTTTATGAACACCCATGATTAACTTTTCTGCTATTAATTTTTATATTATGGGCTTCCATTTCATGAAAAGGGAAAATAATGAATTACAGGAAAACAAGTCTTAGATTTTTCCTGGGCGGTAATAGTAGGTTTGAGATCATAATGTCATGGTACAGAAGCTTTACCTGTAATTGCTAATAATTAGTCTCAATCACTTAATGGTAATCCTCCTTTACTAGATTGTTCCCAGCTCCAACTCCTATTTCCAAGTGCAATTTGATTTTAGTGTGCAGGTTGATATCTTGTAACTTGAGTAGCTAATATAGTTTTAGAAAGGCAAAGGAAAAAGATAATATGTCAAGTTTAAAAGTTAGCTCTTTTTACTCAGTATCTTCATTCTTTCAAGAGATGTACATTTGACATGTTTTTACACCACTTGCAAATTAGATTTTGTAAAACGCTCCTCCTTCAAGAATAAATCATTTTCAACTTGTTGTCTTGACATATAAAAGCATACTGGGATTCACTTCTTAATGAGATTTAATGATTTTCTTGCTACCCCCTTTCAATGTATTGAGGTAAATATGCATGGTAAATAGAGAATTTCAGAACACCCGTGAGCATTAATGGGATTGAGGAATTTACAGTCTCTATGACTTAGCTGTTTTTCTTGTTGTCATCAAGAGAGCTTTGACAGATGTCTAACCTTAGTCCAAATTTCATGGCACTGCTAATATCTATATGTTTTTAGTAACTACTTGTCTAAAACTGAATCTATGCATGTTCAACATTTACAAAGTTCCAAGCATTTGCAGAGATCACCATGCTTGTTTGAATTGACTTGCTGAGGAAGCAAAGTGCTTGTCACTTTTGGTATTTGATCTTCAATTTTTGTTGATTAAAGTCCCTGGCCTCAATATTAAATCCTTTTCTTTGATGAAGTAGGTAATGGATATTTTCAGTTATTCTGGGATTGAACTAAAATTTCCTCCATGCTTAATTTTAGCATGTTCAACTTGAAAATTGTTTTCCCTGGGTGCTTATGATTCACTTCTAGAGTTGATAACTCGGTATACTTTTTGAAATAAGAAAAGTAGTTTGTGACAAAGTCACATCTTAACTTTTTCTTCTTCGCTTGATTCATGCCATAGTAGATGTGCTGAAGTTATTATCAGTAGAATTACAGACTCATAGCAACCACTTTTTATGAGCTTATTTGTAGTGCATGGACCTGTTATGATAGGATTGTAGACTCTTTCAGAAACTCAACTTTAATTTCCCAAAAAGATCTTCTCTTACATATTTAATTCATTTTCAAAAGATCTATCAAAATAGTTCAGATTGTTTACAAGTTTGAATGCATAAATCTGGCTTATAGGCACTTGTAGTAATCTGACATCCCTGAGCAACACTGGAGTAATATCATTCATGAAGGCCATGACAGATCTTGCTCTGCAAACTCATTTTTACAATGGAGTCAATGGCAGGTTCTTGATTCTCTTCTACCTACTGGTGGATTTGCTCACTCTCTTGGCCTTGAAGCAGCAGTTCAGTCCCACTTAGTGTCCGATTCCAACGGGCTTAAGACATTCATCATTCATCTACTGGAGAACACAGGGAGCTTGCTCCTCCCATTTGTGTACTCAGCTTCCATCTCACCAAATATACAAACCTGGCACAAGCTTGACAAAATATTGGATGCTACACTAACCAATGAAGTGGCTCGAAAGGCTTCGATCTCACAAGGCACTGCATTGATGAGGGTGGCTTCAGCTGTGTTTGCTGAGGTCCCCTCTCTGAAAAACATGAGGGATGCTTCTCTGGGGTTAGGGACTGTGTCTTTTCATCATGCTCCTATATTTGGACTCACATGTGGAGCAATAGGATTTGATAGTGCTAGCTCTCAGAGAGCTTTCATGTTCATCACTATGAGAGATGTGATTTCAGCTGCTACAAGACTGAACTTGATAGGACCCCTTGGTGCAGCATTGTTGCAGCATCAGGTTGCAGAAGCTATATTGGAAAAATGGATGAATCGCGACGTCGAGGAAGCATGCCAAACAATGCCTTTGCTGGACACCGTGCAGGGCTGCCATGGCTACTTATTTTCAAGGCTGTTTTCATCTTAATAAGACAAAAGAGTATTAAATGTTGCATTTGATATTTTGTTGCACATAAAATTTGTATGAAATAATGTGCTCTTCATGTTTTCTTTTCTTTTGCTTGTTGAAGTTGAAACATTGTTTTGGAACTTCGAATGGTGCTAGCTCCTCACTTTGCTGTTTTGGATATTCACTATTATTCAATCAAAAATGCTTTATACCTTACCCAGATTAACAATCAAAAGTACAATTAAGCCAAGTTTTTAAATGATACAATGATTACTAATGATGATCATTCAATTTTAAAATTGATTTTTTTACTAACACTAAAATAGACTACTCACTTATAAATATTGATTATTAGTAGTAAATATGAATTAATGTTATCATATCATCTACTACTTACTTAAAACTATTTATATACTTATATAAATATTTGTAACTTAAACATTGACTCATTTTAAAAATAAATAATATTAATAATATTTTTTAAATTTAAATAGTTTTGTTATTTATCACATGATACTATTAAATTAAAATCAATTGGTTACTTATATATTTTAAATTTAAGTAGACTAATCAATAAACATAATATAATTTTAGTTAATTTAAAAAGTAAATAGACTCATTTATCAAAATAAAAAATGATATACTAATTACTTTTCAAAATTATTGATTTAGAAAAATTAAATTTTAAAAATATTATAGACTTTCATTATTTATAACTTTATATCATATTTTGTCATTACTCCGTGCTCCTCAAACACAATACTCTTATCATATTCTACCGTTATCTAGCTCTTTATCTTATCCTGCTTTTATCATATTCTAACCACCAAACGAGACTTTAGTAATAATTTGTATATAGAAGATTGATTGATACATATAGTTATGAAACTCTTAATTAATGACAACAGATTGTTGTTATCAATATCATGTTATCAATATCATATACCACATGCATATGTATACAGCTTCTCATTGATTTGGAAGAACACATCATACCCTTGACCTGGCAGACATACTCTTGTTCATTCCCTTCTCCAAAAAAAAAAACACTTCAGCCTCTTTTCCTCTCTCACCCCACACTCCCAAAAAAAAAACAAAAAAAAAAAGGAAGAAAAAACATCAGCCCTCACCTCACGTTTCACTCAGCGACGCTCTCCTCCTCCCTCAAGCCTCCTCACGCCGCTGCTTCTTCCTCACTGACCTGGTCGCCGTTCCTCCCCCTTCTCCCGCCGTCATCGACCCACGCCGTATCTCCTCCAGGCCGCCGCGCCACTGTTCCTCTTCCTCTCCTTCCTGGTCACCGCTGCAGCACCTCCCTCAAGCCTCCTCCTCGCGCCGCCATCAATTCCCATCGTTGCTGCTCCTTCTTTTCCTCTTTCTCTTTGGTTGGTTTTCTATTTATTTTTATTTTTATTTTAATCCGTTCTTCTCATCACAGTGTTGGTTGTGTGTGTTTTTTTTTTTTTTTTTTTTTTTTTTGAACTGGTTGGTTGTGTGTTTTAAAATTATGGGTTCTTGTTAAGTAATGTAAAAGAATGGTGGAGAAATACTGTTTGATTTTGCCACGTTACCTACCTGTAATTCCTCCACCTTCTAATTTATTCTTCCCTGCATATAGAAAGTTCTGTTTCAGAAGAAACTTGTGCTTAGATTCTCGCACATAGCAGGTTGCATTAATTTGAACCATTATTCATTGAAGTGACATACTCTATTGCTAGTATAAAAAATAATAAATAAAAAATCTCTCAATCTCTAATAACTTCCAATTTCATTGATGTAAGGGATGGACCGTTCACTAGTTGGACATCGTCCCTTATCCTTTCTGCTTGTTTTCATAAATAATTATTAAAATTTAAAACTACGTGGCCTTAATCTTCCAGGAAGTAGGTAGGACTAGGTTAGGTTCACACATAAAAAATAAAATATTATGTTCTCTTTTTTAGGAGCAATTATGAATTAATAATAAAGAAAGGTAAAGATAAATAGGGGTGAAATAAATAATGTAGAAAGTTAAGAAAATTACACAAGCAATCTTAGGTACCGTTTAAACGGGCTCTGTGAGGTGCTAACACCTTCCCCACGCGTAATAGACTCCCGAACCTAGATTTTAGGTTTCGTATGCAATTTATCAATTTTAGGTTTTTCTAGTGTTTTCCTCAAATGAACATTAGTGACGATTATGTCTGATTAAATATTTCTTTTTGCGCCGTCCCGTCGCGACCCCGGTTGCGACATCCATCAAACACTTAAAGTTTTTATGTAATTAACTGGAAAGATAACAGAATGTCCGAGTCACAATGTACTTCGATGGCTTCACAAAGAGCTTAGATATATCGTTTTGTTTTTTTTCAATATCTTAACCTGTTTTTTATTATTTTAATTAATCAACTATTTATATGACTTTTTCACACTGTAACTCAAGTTGTAAATAATCCATAGGTAGAAGTCATCCTTCAAGTTCCATGTCGCATGTTACTTTTACAAATTTACATTTTCTCCTTTTATAAATACAACACAACTCAATCAGATCAACTTCTCTTTGATCAGAATCAAATCCGATACCTATAAGGTACTGAGTTTCTTCACATACTTTATTATTTCTTTCAAATCAACAAGAGAATGATTTCTGAATATGTAATTCATATGGCGCCATGTGTGCTAACTTCTTTTACTCACCTTCCCTTATTTTGGTCTCAAAATCAATTATAGTGCACCTTTGGAGTAGCTCGGTCAAGTTCTTTCTCTGCAGAATAAATTCCAGCACTCAGAAAAGCTTCTCTCTATTATTGATTTTGTCTTCAAAATCAATTTCAGAAACATGTGAACTATATGTTGTCACTAACTTCAATCGAATATGTCTACTATTTTAGGCACATTTATTTATTAACTATACTTAGCGTGTCCGGAACTCAGAAGGTACTTACGCTCACATAAACTTCTCTCCATTATTAATTTTGATTTCAAAATCAATTGTAGTTTTTTCATGTGAATTATATGTTGTCACTAACTTCAATTAAATATGTATACTATTTTAGGCACATTTATTTATTATCATGTCCTCATCAACATCAAATGGAAAAAGTACTAGTGGTGATGATGATGGAGAAGGAGAAAACATGATGAGGAAAGGACCATGGACACAAGAGGAGGATGCAATTTTAGCAGCATATGTGAAAAAGCATGGAGAGGGTAATTGGAACCTAGTCCAAAAGAACACAGGACTTTTTCGTTGCGGAAAAAGCTGTCGTTTAAGGTGGACTAATCACCTTAGATCAAACTTGAAAAGAGGTGCATTTACTAAAGATGAAGAGCGTAAACTTTTGGAGATGCATGCTATGATGGGGAACAAGTGGTCTAAAATAGCTCAACAGGTTAGTTTATATATGAATTATACATAACTCCGATTTAGGTTGAACTCAAGATAATCAAAATTAAAATCATAATTGTAAGATTTAGCAGATATTCCTATATATATATATATATATATATATATATATATATACACTCATAATTCATATATATGTATATAAAATAGCACAAATGACAAGAAAAACAACACTTTAAGTAACTAGAAACACTTAAATAAAGTTGTACTCATATCTCATAAGTCATTAAATGTAATTCATAATTCATAGGAATGTGATACTAAAATAACCAACCCTAGTCCTAGCACCAACTTGACTTACCAATCCCATTGCTAGTAGAGGAGTGTCGTCATCACCGTGCAATGGGGGAGAGAAGGGGCTTGCAAATGTGCGTAAGGATGAGAAGGGTTTTGACATTTAGGGGTTTTGCCAAACAGGTCACATTTAGATAGTAGGCCAAACTCGCATGGCATGGGTCGGGTTTAATTTTATAATCGAGATTAAGGTGCTATTATGCAATTTTAATCACTCATGAAGTTATATTTAGCTAGAAAAGGATTATGCGACACACTTTAGTCACCCGTGTGCGTTTTAATTGTGCTATTTTGCATAATTGGGATTTTGACTACTAGTGATTGAACTCATTATGTTGTGAGTGGAATACATGAAGTCAAGTTTACCTTAACTCAAATGAAAAGCAAATTGAATCAGTGTTCATGTTGAACTCAATGCGTTGTGTATTAAGATATGTGAAATCAAGTTTACTTTTGTATTCATACCTGTTTTGTGCTAGTCGTCTAAACGCACAGACAATGCAGTGTGTTTGAATTTTCATTGAATTCGACATTGATTTTCATTGAACTCAATATGTTGTGTATTGGAATATGCAAGTCAAGTTTACCTTAACTCAAAATGAACAAACTACTGAATCAAAAGTGTTCATGTTGTTTTACACACTCTTTTGGTGCTAGTTGCCTGGACGTACAGACAATGAGATAAAGAACTTTTGGCATACAAGAAGAAAGAAATTGAAAAGAGCTAAGTTGCCTCTCTACCCTCCTCACCTCAAAGTGCTGCATGGCGATCATGAAAATGGAGCTGGTTCTTCCAGACAAAAAGTTAATGTCTCATTCTCACAAGAAGACCAATCTGACATGCCAGAAGAGAGATTCAATAAACAAAATCTGAGTGACGAACATCCACTACATGTTATAAGTGAAAATGGAGCTGGTTCTTCCAGACAAAAAGTTAATGTCTCATTCTCACAAGAAGACCAATCTGACATGCCAGAAGAGAGATTCAATAAACCAAATCTGAGTGACGAACATCCACTACATGTTATAAGTGAAAATGGAGCTGGTTCTTCCAGACAAAAAGTTAATGTCTCATTCTCACAAGAAGACCAATCTGACATGCCAGAAGAGAGATTCAATAAACCAAATCCGAGTGACGAACATCCACTACATGTTATAAGTGAAAGCACAGTTGAAGAAGAAGGTTCAGATTTACCAATTTTGCAGCCCCAAGAGCAACTTCATGGTTCAGATATTCTATACAAAAATAGTTTGGGGACTTCTGGTACAAACAGTGGTTCCCATGATCAGTAAGTGGATTATACCCATCAAAAACTTTCTAAGATTTTCTTATATCATTGTTTTTCACAGTGGCTCCTCTAGGGTGCATGAGTCCAGTTTTTGAAAGTAATGTGACATATTGTCACAACAAACTGTCTCATTTCTCTGTCACACCAGTAAAATTTGACCAAGTCAATTAGAAAAAAATATGGATGGAGTGACTATAAACTTTTGGTGACACACAAAAATGAGGCACAGTTGAGGACAGAAGATCTTTGATCTGTTACAACCATTTAACTGTTGAAATTGTGATTTAACAATTGTACAAGTAACCCAACTTATAATGCTATTACTTGAACTTTAATGTTACGCACTTTAGAGGAGTTAATATTTGTTTTTTAATTATGAAGTTGTCTAACTTACCTCGTGAAGTTATTTAACCTCATCTTAAATGGATCGTGGAACAATAGCGCTTAAGATAACCCTATGGGGTATATGACCAAATCGTCGGTGAGATTTACATTGAGCTCAACATGTTGTGTATATTCGAATATGTGAAATCAAGTTTGCATTGACACAAACGGAAAAGACAAACACCAGAATTAACTGTTCCACCTGCGGTGGGGTCATAACTCTGTGGGGTAAGTTAGACAACCTTTTTATTACATGTTACCTTATTGTTAAATTTAAATGACAGTTATAAGTTGCATGCTGATTGTTCTTGTGGCCAATGTGAACGTTTAAGTGGCACCCCCTACATATCTTTGCCCATGGTATCAGAGCTGCCACCATTCCCAGGTGAAGAAACAGATCAAGGAATTTTTTTGGAAAGGCCTGCATCTCCTCCACCACCTTCAATTGATGAATCTTCTGATGCAATGATTCAGTATCAGTCAGAACCAGTTTCTCCAAGAAGCAATGGTTATTTGGAATCAATATTCTATCCACCAAAGATTTTGGATGGCTCAGATAATACTAATTCCATGAATCCATGTGAAACAAGATTGGATAATGAAAAGAACGAAAGTCAGAACCAGAGGGAGGAAACAAGTGTGGAACCTTGCACTGATGAAACCAGCCATGACAAGTATGAGTCTGCTGCTATAAAGGATAATTCTTTGTTTGAAATGGTTGATAAATTTTTGTTTCTAGGGTCATAGCTAGCAAAGCTGGTTTATGAAGAGGCCGATTCGACATTTCTATTTTGATTTTTTTCCAGTTTAGATAGGGTATCCTACGTCAGATAGGGTATCCTACGTCAGCAGCAATCACTAATCCCTTCGCCGAGGGTGGTTTCTTTTTTATTTATAGTTAAATTTTCCTTGCCTTGTACTTTTTTTAATCTCTTGACAGTGAGATTTTTTTTGAAGTATAAGGACAGGGGTTTTCAGTTCTTAAAGTATAGTAGACTAACATCATGATGATGCGCATTGAATAAAATGAAGTTACTTATTTTTTCAAAGCTTATTTCACATTGTATTGGTTTGGTAAAATAAAACTTGGAAGGCTTAAAATGAAGAATTTCTAGCAGAGTCTTTGGCACAACATCACCATTGACTTATTTCTTGTATTCTTTGTTACAAAGACAAGATTCTACCAGCAACTAAGGTTAAGGATGAATTGAGAGGTTATATTAGGAAAAATATTCTCAGGTATGTTTAAATTTCTTCCAATGCTTTACTAGCCTAGGATGAAACACTAAAAACAAAACAAGAAAATTGTGGCGGTAAGTTTTTGCATATTACGGTGGTTTTGACTGCTCTAATTTACCTTGGTTCAGGAAACCATCTCCGCCATTGAGACTGAAGCATGTACTACTTGAAACTAACTCAACTCATTTTATTACTAAAAAAATGTAAAATATACAGAATTGAAGGCTGAAAATGTGAAACAGAAAAAACCTAATCATCAAGTCCAGCCTGTGACATGAGTTCACAAATATCATAAAAAATGTTAACCGAATCCAACTATTGAAATTTCAAAAATATTAGATATAGGAAAGAAGGATGATTGTCCAGGAAATAATAAAACATAAGCATTAAAGATCAGTGTGAAATTGCATTAATATGTCTTGTTTGATTGCAGTTTTTTGAAACTATTTTTAAAAACTGTTTTCCAAAATAAAAACAGGAAAAAAAACTGTTGGATGAGATGTTTTCTAGCATTTAAAAATTTGAAATTGAAATTTGAAAATTAAAAACAGAAACTGAAAACATCTTTTAACTGTTCAGGTATTTTAGTTTTTAAAATAGAAAACAAGAACGGTTTTAAAAAACAGTTTTCAAAAATAGGTTGTGTCAAGAACAGTTTTATTTCTATCTTTATATAAACACTTACTCCCCCCATCCCTTTTTATAAGAGATAAATTGAGAAATATCATGGTCCTTTTTATAAGAACCGACTTGAAATTTGTAATTGATTAAATTTTTTTTTTGACTAACTTACCCTTACTTAATTTGATTTTCTCTCTCTTTCCACTATGTAATGCATTAATGATCAATAGAAATTTTAAAAAGTAAGTTGGGGCAATTTTGGAAAGTTGATGTAAATTGAGAACAAATTAAATGCTAACAACCACTTTAACTACTTTTCTTAAGGGGTGTGCAATGGTTGTTTGGTTCTTATAAAAAGGAACGGAGAGAGTAATTTTTATCTCTATTTCTCACTTTTTATTACTATCACATTACATATCACACATATTACTCTTCTTCCTTTATCTCTAAGTATCTACCACTAGTGGTGGTATATGAAACATAATTCGAAAACAAATAGTTGAGCACAAAAGGGCTTGCTTACCAAATTATATAGGTATTGTTTTGAAGACAACAATTAGATAATTGAGTTTTCAGCTTCTTACTTTGAATAGATATACACTATATTTTTAGTGCTTAAAATTAAAATTTATATGTATATATTGCTCCCATATTATAAAATTACTGCATCCGCAATTGATTACTACAACACCTTTGTCAATTCTACACCATTTGTCAATGCAAAATCCCGCCACTTGATTCACAATTTGTTATGACAGCAACACCTTATAATTTCTAATCAATCTAATCATATAATTTATAACCCTTTATTCTACTTCAATTATATAAATTTGTCAAGAGTTATTCATTTACACCCCACTTTCTTTTCCATCTCAATTTCATTCATTTTTCTTTCTAATCTCTCTGCATTTTCTGTCACATCACATATTATATAACTCTTTTATCTCTTTTATCTTTCTATTTGAGAAAAGAGTGTGAACACAATATTATTTCTTTTCTTTCCTTGACCAGAAATTACTGACTGTGTTTGGAAATATATTTTTCCAATTGCGCAATTATTACACCACTTTTGTCTTTATTTAAATGGTTTTTTAACATTGATTCTGCTTCTAATTAAATTAGTATTAAAGTGACGGGTTTACTGAAGTTTGGTTTTTCAGCTGATCTACAAATTTTTCCTATCTCCAAAATCTATTTATAACCTGATAGTATTCAAACTTTTAATAGATATACACTATATTTTTACCGCTTAAAATTTATATATATTGTTCCCACAACACAAAATTACTGCATCCGCAATTGATCGGTGTGCGCGTAAATCAGCTACAACACCTTTGTCAATGCAAAATCCCACCACTTGATTTACAATTTAACATGACAGCAACACCTTATAATTTCCAATCAATCCATTCATGTAATTTATAACCCTTTATTTTACTCCAATAATTTTCTTAAGAGTAATGCATTTCCTATCACATCACATATTATATAACTCTTTTATCACTTTTCTCTTCTTAAGAGTAATGCATTTCCTATCACATCACATATTATATAACTCTTTTATCACTTTTCTCTTCTTATTTGAGAAAAGAGTGTGAACACAACATTAACTTTTTTTTTTATTATATATGTAAAGCCATGTGAGTTTGGATCATCATTCATGACCTTCCAAACTGCGAGTACCAATTTTCCATTTTGTTTATCTCTGATCTGATGGCGCAGCCCCAAGTGAAGGTTCACCAAGTATGTTTGGTGGCGCCGCCACAAGAAACCGCCACTCCAACCTCTCTGCCCCTGACCTTCTTCGACATCCAATGGCTAAGATGCCCTCCTGTTGAGCGTCTCTTCTTCTATGAGTTCCCAAACTCAACCTCTTGTTGTTTTGTTGACTCTGTTGTAATACCCACTCTCAAACACTCCCTTTCGCTCACCCTTCACCATTACCTCCCTCTTGCTGGTAACATCATGATTCCTCCAAGCCCATCATCAACTATGTCCCCGGTGATGCTGTCTCCTTCACTGTAGCTGAATCCAACACCAATAATTTCAACCATTTAAGCTCCAACTTCTGTGAAGCTCAACAACGCCGCCGCCTCATACCTTGCTTGAACATCTCCCATGAAAAAGCCTCTGTTTTGGCACTCCAACTCACTCTCTTCCCAAACACTGGATTCTCCATCGGTTCCTAGCTTCTTTGTAAGGTTGATGTGTCTAAGAACTTATCGGTTCCTTGTTTATTAATGACATAAAACAACTATTTCCAAATTTCTTGAATACAATAGAATATCCACACGGGAGAATCACATAATGCAAATAGCACCTTCAATATTTAAGTAGAAATCCTTCAAAGAAGCTCTTGAAGTAGTTCAGAAGCAGAAGACATTGTGTACCCTTTTCAACAAGCGCCTTAGTGTTTTTGCTTGCAAACTGTGTGCCATTATCTGAGACAATAGCCATGGGCACCCCGAACAAGCAGACCAACCTTTTTGCAAAGTTGCATTTTTGCCCATGTGATTAGATAAATGTTTGATTTTAGTTCTCACGTAAATCTGAGCTCACACGAAATGTATACGTGTTCGATAAGTGCTTACATGACACACGTCATCATCTCCCATTGAGAGGCTAAAACCAAAATTTCTAACTTTTGAGGGACCAAAAACTTATATAACCTATAAAATTAGATTTTCTCCTCCACCCAAAATCTCTTCCCCCATTCATCACCATATCTATCATAACCACCTACATACAAGCCCCAATTTAGATGACAACCCTTAAAATGTCCACTACAAGAAAATGGTCGATTTAGCATCAAAATTTAACGTCAGTCTAGCCACCACAAAACGTTAAAATAAGGATTTCATTATTTAATAAGTATCATCTGTTAAGCCCACTCTACATATTGTAGAGGCAAACTCGATCTACTTCATTTCTGACCTAGTGCCAATTGAAGCCAACGCTAAGTAAGGGGCCCATATCCATTGGCCCATTAGGCAGTGCCAGCTTGGCTGATGCTATGTCTAAAAAAGAAAGTAGCGTCAAATGGGTCATACTTTTAATGAAAAAAGGGTGGTCTTCAACATCCATGCAACTACTCTCACATTTGCAAGCCGTAAACCTTTTTTCCTCTCCTTATGGCCCCTTCTTAGAATTGTCGCCTTTGTCGCGCCTTGCTCTCCATCTTCCTTATTTCTGCATTGTTCTCGACCGCCTCTGCTGCACCCTACTCTTTGTCATGCCCCCTGTTGTCGTCGCCTGGGTCTCCTTCCTCAATAAGTACCATCGACTAAGCCCACTCTACATATGTGCAATATTTTCTAAGTCACTTTTTTTTCCTTCAAGCATTGTAAAAGCCTTTGTGGTATTTGAGCCTAAATACATAGTCAAATACAAGATTTCTTAGAACTTATTTTGTTTACTGTCATCTTTTAAGGAGAACCTAAGTAGAAAATCTATTTACTTTTCATAAAGGTTGTTGAGTCTGAAAAAGCTTAATAAAAAATACTTGTAAGAGGAGAAGTCATGCAAGAATGTTAATCTCATTGTATTATTTTAAATAATATTTTTTATTTTATTTTATTTAAAAAATATATATTTATCAAGAGAATTAACAAAAACTGATCCCATTTTGCTTAAAGGTGTTTGTGTAATTTTATAAATATTTTTTCATCCCATATTTTCTACCATTTTTTATGGTTCTAAACAGCATAGAAAATCTATTTTTTTCCTTGCACTTTCTTTTCTTTTTGAACAAATATTCATTCATACCTCCATCACACTCACAGCAGCAAATGAAAAATATAAAGAGAAAGGAGAAGTATGGTAAATGCTCTTATGAAAATTAAAGAGATAAAAAAATAAAGCTGGTGAGAATAAGATATAAAAGAAATGTACTTCCTCCGTTCCTATTCAAGTGTCATTATTTTTATCATTTTTTTATTTATAATTATTTATCACTTTATAAAGTTCAAGAGAGTATTAATTATGTTTTACCAATTCTACCATTTAATTAATGACTTAAAAAATCTAAATTAAAAAAAAGATAAATGGTATGTTAAGATGTTAGGTTGATAAAAACAAGAACGTTAATACAATTTCTCAATATATGTGTAAAACCTTAAAGTGACAATTATTAAAGAACGGATTAGATTACTTGAGTAATATCAAAAGTCTTTCTTTTCTTTTCTTTTGTCTTTTTCATTACACTATTTTTTCACAATCATACTATCGTGCACCTCGTGGGAAAATATATTCAATGCATTGAATTAAATATGATGGTTTTTATTTCCGCAAGTGCGTGTGCCTCGTGGGAAAACAAATAGTTGAGCACAAAGGCGCAAGTGCGTGTGCCTCGTGGGAAAACAAACCATAAAAAAGTTCAGTTAATTTTTATCCCTATCTTTATATAATCACTTAATTTTTATCTTTATCTCTTATTTTTTATCACTATCACATTACATATCACACCTATTACTCCTCTTCCTTTCTTTAAGTATTTAGCACTAATGGTTTTCTAAATATCTAGCACTAATGGTGGTCTATAGATGATGATAATTAGAAAACAAATAGTTGAGCACAAAGTGCTTGCTTACCAAATTATATAGGGATCGTTTTGGAGACAACAATTAGATAATTGAGTTTTCAGCCATGGATCAGATTCAGCAGCAACCAGGAACTGTGAAAGTTCTGCAAGTTTGCCAAGTGGCACCAGCAACAACAAACACTTCCATGTCTCTGCCATTCACCTTCTTTGACTTGTTATGGCTAAGATCTCCACCAGTGGAACGTCTTTTCTTCTATGACTTCCCTAACACAACAACAATTTCATTCTCTCATTCCATTCTTCCCAATCTCAAACACTCTCTTTCACTCACTCTCCAACACTTCCTCCCTCTTGCTGGCAACATCACTTGGCCCAATGATTCCTCTGAACCAATCATCAACTATGTCCCTGGTGATGCTGTCTCCTTCACTGTAGCAGAATCCAACACTAATAATTTCAACCATCTTTCTTCCAATATCTGTGAAGCCCTCAAATTCCATCCCTTGATACCCCATTTACCTGCTTCACATGAACAAGCCTCTGTTTTGGCCCTGCAGGTTACTCTGTTCCCAGGCTCTGGGTTTTGCATTGGAGTAGCTACACACCATGCTGTTATGGATGGAAAAACTTCAACTCTGTTCCTCAAAGCTTGGGCCTATACCTGCTCTAAGCTCAGAGAACCATCCATTTCATCACTTCCTGAAAATCTAACACCTTCTTTCTATGACAGGACAATGATAAGAGACAGAGACAGTGCAGGAATTGGTGAAGCATTTCTCAACAGTTGGTTGAACATTGGTGGACCAAACAACAGAAGCTTGAAGGTGTGGGATTTTGGTGGCGGTTTATCCAACGAGGCAACTAGAGGCTCCTTTGAGTTAACCTCCTCAGATATCCAAAAGCTTAAGCAAAATGCACAATCTAAGCTGAAAACGAAGAATGAACACTTTCACTTGTCAACATTTTCTGTTACATGTGCTTATGTGTTGCAATGTTTAGTCAAAGTAGAACAACCAGAGGCTAAAGGAGTAGCCTTTTTGTTCAGTGTGGATTGTAGGGCTCGTTTGGACCCTCCAATTCCAACCACATATTTTGGCAATTGCATTATTGGCCACAGGGTGATGGAGGAGACAGAGAAGCTACTAGGAAATGAAGGTTTCAACAATGCTTGCGAAAAGATAAGTGAAGCTTTGAAAAGATTGGAGGATCACGGGGTGTTTAATGAAGCAAACACTTTGTCCACAATGATGCAACTTGCAAGAGGTAACAGAATACTCAGCACTGCTGGTTCGCCACGGTTTGAGGTTTATAGTGTTGATTTTGGGTGGGGAAGGCCTAAGAAGGTGGATATGGTCTCTATAGGCAAATCAGGATCATTTTCGCTTTCAGAAAGTGGGAATAACAAGGGAGGAATTGAGATTGGTTTGGTGTTGAACAAGCCAGAAATGGAAGCTTTTTCTTCTCATTTTATTCAAGGACTTGAATCCCTTTAATGTTGTGAAATGGATGGTAATTGGTATGATTCTATATTATTATGCCTAGTGCGAAGATTGTGCATGATATGCTAGAATCACTTATTATGTTTTGCTGCCTGCCATCTACTATTCTCTATCTCAATGTTTGCCCGCTTAAATATCTCTCCAATATCTGTACACTACAATAGGGATTGTGGTGTCTATGTCTATTGTTACTGAAGAAAGCAAATAAAAAAAAGGGGATTGATCATTGATTTCATTTGAAGATTGTTTTGTGCAAAAATAAAATAAAGCAAGAAAACAATCGATTGTTGTTTAAACAGATTAAGAAAATGTATTGGGGAATTGACTCTGTTAACCTTGTTATGCTTCCACTTTAATAATATGAGTTTGGTTATTGTTAAAGAGTGTCACAAAGCATAACAAAAGAGAATTGAGTCAATCCAAAACTTAGTTCCTCCCCTCCCCTCCATACCCCTTCAACCAAACAATACCAAAGAGGCTAAACTAAGGTTTGAGAAAAGAAAGAACAAAAATCAAATAAGAAACCTCGAAGGATTCCTAAAAATCTCAAAACTTTGTCTCTCTATGCCTCCAACAAGTCCAAACGGCAAAAGATATTATAAAATAGGTCAAAAATCGGAATTTATAGTGTTTTTAATGAGCTGGGGCGTGTCTGGTGCTATTGCAGCGGTTGTGGCGCTGGGAAAAACAGCAGGTGGAATCAGGTGCTATTACTGCGGTTTCTCACGCTGGGAAAAACAGCAGCAGCGAATTTCTCTATTTTTTACTTGATTTTCTCTAACTTTTCCTTATCTTCTCCTAAAATAAAAATAGATAACAATTAGTAAAAGATAGCAACCTAAAATAAAACTCATCTAGCCTAAAAGCAATTAAAATCCTAATAACAATAATTAAAAGTCAAAGTAAATTAATAAAAGATACTAATAAGATAACAAACTAAACTAGATTATCATCTTATAAAATAGAACACTTAAATCCTAATAAAATCTAACAAAATAACTTAAAAACTATAAAAGATCATAAAATATACCTAGAATAGAAAAATGCATGAAATAAACCTAAAGTGTCCTAAAATGACCAAAACAACCTAAATAATATATAAAACTCTATAATAAATATATATAACAATAGTCTTAAAAAAATCCCGGGTCATCAGTTTTCCTAATAAGCTAATTAAAGTATATTTTCCTAATAATCTATTTTTTCTTTTTTATAAATGATGATTTTAAAAAAAACTAAAACAAACATCTTCAAACTTTCGAAAACTATTTTTTTCTAAAAATAAGCTGAAACAAACGCACTCTAAACTAGTTTTTTCAAATAATATGTTTTCAGCTTCTAAAAGCTAAAACGAACATCTTAAAAATTTTGAAGAATGACTTTTTAGTTTAAAAAAAAGTGATTTTTTCTAAAAATAAGCTGGAACAAACGTACTCTAATTGGATTTTTTGTCATTTCTTAAAAAAAGTGATTTTACTTTTGAAAATATTATGTTTGTCCACAAATCTAATAAGTGCTTTTCACTTTAAAAAGTGATTTTCAGTTGTTTGGATACAAAAGATTTCAAATACAAATCAGGGACATTTTTACCGTGTAAACGTTTTAAGAGAGTGTTCCGTTTTGTTCCACTTTTTTCCAAGGAACCAAAATATCCCGTTCCAGGAGCCTTATGTCCTGTCCCGTTCCACCTTAAAAACATAACACACACAGAACGAAACCCGTGTGTCTTATTTCGTTCCCTTCCCACTTGTCTACCAAACGCCACCTTAGTGTCGGTGTTGGTTTTTTCTCTTTAACGTCACCCACAATGTTAAAAAAATAAGGATCACTTTATATAAAAGAGTAGCGTAATTTTCTCTGTCCCACGCTAGATAGCCTCGGTTAAGCCGACTCTAACTCTCCTTGAAGTCGTCACCACGTAATTTGTAACTTAGTGCCATTTAAATCAACTCTAATTAAGAGGCTGAGTTAAAATTGCCTATTAGGTAGCATCGAATTGGCCGACTACTACAAAATAAAACATTAGCGTCGGCTAGGCCGTGGCTAAATTTGTATCAATACGTTCGCCCCTAGCCTCGAGATCACATTCTTTTAGAACCCTAAATCCCCTACTCTCTCTTCTCCGTTCTCATCGCCCCTAATCTCACCACTGTGAGAACCTACCGTGTTGTTCCTCCCCGTTCCATCCCTGAGAGGAACCCAAATCCCTAATCTCTCCTTCGACCGTGTCTACGACCGCCACCCACGTCCTTCAACCACCGCCAACACCTTTGTCCTGACCTAAAATCCTAAGTTGTAACCAGCGCCAGACTTCCACCCTAACCTTGCAAGCCTCTTTCTTATTAAACTATTTTCAAACAATTTCCCAAAAATAAACATGTTCCAATAATTTATTAGAAAAATCGACAGTCTCCTATGTATTTTCAACAATTCAAAAATAACAAAACCTATCAGTAAACTTTGTCATAACAAGAATTCGCAACAAAAAAAGTATGAGAGTTTAAATTCAACACTTAAGTGCAAACTCTTAAAATAAAACAATAAATATTGTAAGACCCTCGAGTTTTAAAAGACATAATAAACTTATATTTAAATAATATTTTCGATATATTTATTCCCTTGCTTTACCCTTGCCTTATGCTTTAAACGTTGTTGAACGGTTTGTGAGTAATGCTGACGGCAGTTCGCCGTAAGTGTTTGTTCGAACCTTGAATATTATGTAAGTGATAAATTAAATTTTTATTACCTTCATGATGGTGTGTTTTAGATTCTGCGAACTTTAAGTATAATATTTATATATTTTGTTTTTCGATGAAAAATCGACTTCGAATCGTAAAACGGGTCGAAACACATGAAACATTTTGTGAGCACTATGAAAGAAAGCCTTGGGCCCACATGAGGAGGTTGAGCAAGAAATTATATGGGCCTTGGTCAGTTTTGATGTGTGGTCTAAGGGGTCGGCTAAATGACCCCAAGACTAGTTGGGGTCATTCAACCCCATGTCCATATGGACCAATAAGATTGTGTTATTTATTTTATTTATTTTTACATTATTTTTTGATTTTAATTATGGGACAATCTTATTGGTTTATATGAGCATGGGGTTAAATGACCTCAATTAATCATGGGATCATTTAGCCAACCCCGTGGTCTAAATGAGAAAAATAAAATAATTAAGTTAAAGATCAGGTTTTGATGTTTCTTTAAATAGACCATTAAATGATAATAAACTCTCTTCATGGGGAGAGAAGAACTCAAACTCCTCTCTTTCTATCTAACCTAGTTGTCCCTCTCCCTCTCCCTCCCACACTCTCTTGCTTTGTCTTCTTCTTGCTTGCTTGGGTGAATTAAGACCATTTAATGCACTTCATGACACGTTTAATTATTTTTATCACACTTAATGGTGGAAAGTTCAAAATATTTTCCCTCTCATTGGATGAGTTGCTCGACCAACACTGGAAAGAGTGGCTAGAATATTTTCTTCTTCTCTTATAAATAGACAATAGTGAAAATAGAAAGGGTTTCACACTCATTTCTTCTTCGTTTCTTCCTTTTGGCCGCCCTCTCTCTCTCCATCATCTTTTTCTCTTCTTCTCTTGAGAAAAGTTAAGTTTCTTGGTAGAATGTTGCTTTAGTTATACTTATGTTGTTATTGTTATACTTTCTTCTCCTACCTCTCATCCCACATGTTTATGTTTATGCTTGAGTTTGAACCACACAATGGTTTTAAACTTGTTTTTCTCCAAAAGATTCTCAAAGCCGGAACATGACTTTGAGTTAACCCATGAGGTGGTTGTTATTTTGAAAAGAATTCCAAATTCTTATTTCTCAAAATGGTTTGAAAATATTTTATTATGAAACCTTGCTGTGAGGCCTACTTGTTGGAAGAGGAAAAATTCTTGAAGCTATGGCTGAAGCAGGACGTCATACAAAGCAATATATATGGCAATTATTATAGAGAATCATGTCTCATTAAAACAGACCACTATCAGAATGAAAAATCTTAATTCCAACTTCCGATCGAGCTTTCTCAACGTACATATCTGAGCATGCTTTCTCTTTAGTAGAAAAACTCTTTATCACTTGAAGGAAATCTACTTCCTAGAAAAATAAATGATCATTCTTTGTAGACCCGCAACCATATAAATTAAACTGAAAGAAAAAGTTTAAGTCTTACCTATAAAACAGGAAAATCATACAATCAAAACATACCTAAATTAAACAAAAGCAAAATGATTCTTCAAACCCACCACCAATGAACTACTTCCCACAGTCATGATCATGATCCATCCACATTTTTTGTGAGGAGAAGAATGTAAATAACTTGTGTAACTAATTCTGCTTGAAGTTGAACTTCCCAAAGCTGAATGGTTTCCCTGGTTGACTCATGAGATGCTGAGATGAATGTAGAGAATTGGTTAAATTCTGAGAACTTAAACTCAGCATTTGATAGTGGTTGATTTGTCTTGGATCCATCTCCATTGCTCCAACATGTGAAGGGAAATATGGCTGTGTTGATAAAGACAATGTTGATGGGAAACTCACAGCATTAATACTATGCATATCTCCTTGGTTATTTACAAATCCCAAATGATCAACATCAGCTGAAGGCTCCAACTGATTATAACCAAGTGGATGAACAGTGTTCAACAAGCCAAGAAATGAAGGATGATTTGCTCTTGGAATTGGAAATACATTGTTTGGCAAAACATCTTCATTATTGCTATTGCTTCCTTGTTTATTGGATCTTTCCTTTGTGCTGGTTTCAAACTCGGGACCTGTTGGTGTTTGAACACACTCCAAACCAACAAACCACTCAGGAAACCGGCCATTTCTTCCTTGTTTACCATCGTCTTCTTCACTTCTATTCATCCAATTTTCTTTTTCAATAACCACTTCTCTTGAAACTTCTTTAGGCTTTGGTTTCCAAACAGAAGCATTTGAAGAAACAAGAGATGGATAACCAAGGGTGAAGTTCCCTGGAGGAACTGGCAGTGGTGGAAGTTCATCAATTTCATGCTTAGCTGCATTGAGCAACCAATCAACAACCTTGCTTGGTTGGTTGAGTCCTAACCTGTCTTGGAGGTCATAGAGGTGAATGGCAGTGGGGACTGATAGCCTCACCCTCCTGTCTCTCAGTCCTCTTATTGTACACACCTTGCTGTGTCTGTCTTTTCCTCCGAAGGCGCGAGACACTCTCACAATCCTTGGATCCTTCAATTTCAGCCACTGTGATGCTGCTGATGAGCTCGCTGCTGAAGCCTTAGCCTTCTCATCAATATGACTTGAAAGACCTTCTTGTTTCAGTGGAAAATCTGCTTCTGTTGGACCGCAATTAATCATCTTAGCTGTTTGGATACGGGCTTATTGGAGCTTATCTACCAAAAAATGCATTAAATAAGCTCAAACAAGTGTTCTTTATTTTGCATCCAAACAAGTACATGATTTCTGTCATTGTGTTGTTGGTTTCCCATTGTAGAATGTTGTGATTTCACTTAAACTTCTTTTACCACCTTCAACTGTTAGTTTTGATTCTGCTAGTATCTGCTTAAGAAAACTATGAAATCAATATTGAGAAAAATAATACAAAATGCATGAAAATTCAAACCTTTATTCAAAAAGGATTATGAGGTAAATATTAATTCATATCGAACTTCCCCTTCATGACATGAGTTTGACTTATCTAAATAATAGGTTTACTTTGGAAGACATATATAGTGAAGGATTTGAGGTCTTAAACTGTTGATAAGAATGTCAAAGTGTATTATAATTCATAGCTCTTTTTTTTTATATAATTTATACTGCAAATCTCTCTTGTTTTCTTTAAAATCGAAGAATTAAAATCTCACTTTAACAGGGTTAAAACATTTCTAAAAAATGAATAAACTAAGTTGCAACTCCTTAAATTTAGGTGCATAAATCACAACCAAATGACAAAGATTTCTTACTTGAAGCATCACATAATAAAAAATCACATTCAATTGTGACTTTGAGATGATCAGCTAGAACAAAAAAGAGCTAAGATAAGAATAACAAAAACAATTAATAGTAACTCTGCAATCATTGGAAAACAATTCACATCCCAGACCATACTCTATGAAAATGTTTGCAGCAAGATAAATATGGTTTAAAGAAAGGCAAGACAAGAGCAAAATAAAGGAATTGATGGGGTGCAAGGAATAAAACCATGTAGATATAGAACACAAGAAATAGCAAACATGTATAATTGAAGAAGCTTATACAAACCCTAGACGCAGATGAAAAAGATATAAAATATCTAGCAAAAAAGGCGAATGAAAACCTACCTACCAGCACTGTTTGATATCTCATGCAAATAAAGAGAGAAGGAGCAAGTGTGCACCTTGCTTTTGAAGGTAGAAGAAGTTGTATATATCAAGGTTCCAAACTTGGCTTTGCCGTTTTATTGCGTGCATAGAATAAATTAATTTGGTGAAGAGAATTAAGCTTGGAAAAGGAGGAAGATGCCGGAATGGAACCGACCACGCCGCACTGAAAAATAAAGGAATGGCACATATGTGGCCACGTCAGATATAACCCAATTGGTCAAATTAATTTGGCAGTCTACATATCTTATCATTTTATGGCATGGTGGAATGATTGACAATGATTTCATTCATTATACTTAGTTACTTCCATCCGTTCCAAAACCTTTTTATTTAAGCTTATGCACATAGTTTAAAAGTATATTTATCGATTCACTAGTTCCTTTGGGCAGTGCCTTTGTTTTTCTATTTTCTTGTTTGTTGGCTTTGCTCTTTGGTTATGCTTTTTTAGTTTTGTTTTGTTTATCTGCGCCTTTGGTTGTCAGATTTTTGTATCTCTATTAAAGGTGGGTCCATGTTTTTCTTTCAATATATATATATATATATATATATATATATATATATATATATATTTCTCTTTAAAAAAAATAAATTGACTGAAACATCTTTATTTAAAGTTGAGTTATATTAAAGAGAGAATGATAGTTACTGGTTAAAAAATTTGTGAGAATTGTGATATATGAAAATAAGAGATGGTAGATGAGAGATATAATATTAAATGAAGGTATAAATTGAAGAAAATGTAATAAATAGTCTTGAATTTTTAAAATAATAAATTTTTTGGAATATAGCAGAAAAGTTAAAACAACAAAAGTTTAAGAATGGAGAGAGTAATTAGAAGGTCTTAAATAGGGCTGAGATTTTTTCTATGCGTTTGTCATTGAGTTGCCTACACTTAGTCTTTAAGATTTCACATTAATTAAGATGTGTTAAGATAACTCATACATGAAGGAAAAGAATTTTCACACCTAGCTAGGTTTTTTTAAGAGTTAGTCTCTCAAATTTTAGTATGATGTGAGAAAGTGTTTTAAGGTCCCATATTAACTTAAGATGTAATCAAGATAACTCTAATATATGAAAGATAATATTCACATTAAGCAAATTTTTAACCAAGAGTTTAGCCTCTTAAATTCTAATATTAGAAAAATAGGCTGATTTGATGAACATGCAATTAGTGACTGGACCTTGTAAACTTTATATTATTAAACATAATGCATAAGGTTATAAATGCGAAAAGAATAATGGAAAAAAATCATGATATTTAAGATAGTGAAATTGGATTCTAATACGAAATGAGGCAATTAATAATCTGAAAGGACCATTTGTTACACGCTTGAAAAAGCGGCAAGTCACACTTTATCGACAACTACAAAAGATTTTGTTACTGAAACGCGTCACGTGGAGGGGGCCATTGGCATATATAGAAGCAAAGTGCATCAAGGAAAATATTATCCTTAATTGCTGCATGCTTTTTATCTGCTGTTATGTGACATCATTTCAACTGTGCATTTGGAAACTTGGTGTTTTTTTTATAAGGAATAGTTTTTATGAGTAGAGAAGTGATTTTAGTAGAATTAAAAATGAATTCACATAGGCTGACTCATAATTAATTAGGCTCTAACTTTGAAATTAATGGCATAAGCATTAGACCCATTACACAGTTTATTAATTTATTTGGCAAACTATACTTCTTTTAGTATATACTGCATTCAGGAAAATAAATGCTTTCCACAGTCCACCGACTCCTCACATACTTTACAATAATATTAATATGTGTACAAGTGGTGGTTTTAAACCACAAACGTTTTTAAGTGGTTAGAAGTGTTTGAGGAAGTTAAAACCATCATTAATCATATGTCTGTTGTATATATGACACCAACTTTTTGTATGAGTAGTTACTCTACTCGATCTTATGAATAAGACTTGGAATAAGCCAATGAAAAGATAAAGAAAAGAGGTAAAAGGGAGGAAAGGGGGGAGAAAACAAAAAATAACTAGGGAAGGCATCATAATGAAAGAGAAATTCCTTTTAGATAAGTTATTTAGTGATTAAATATTCAAAAGTTGTGGTGTCTAGTAGCCTGAGAGTAAGATAATATAGTACATGTAAGATACGATGAAAAAATCACAGTAATCTAAAATTTAAGTTGAGTGAATTAATATTTTTATAGCATTTTTTAACTTCATTACACCGGATATCTAGATATGAACGTAATGTAAGAATAAAAATTAATTCACACATACATTTCATCCGCTCCGGAAGATATATAAAAATAGAAAAGATAAAAATGTGAGTTAAGTAATGAAATAAAAAAGAAGAGAACAAGAAAATTTGTAAAAATTTTGATAAAGAAAATAGGAAGAATGCATCAAAAGTAAAGTAAAGGTACGCATGTATGGGTGAGGGACCAATACATGTATGTTATCCTTTGCAATAGTCCCTTAGGATTAGGACCACACAATTTCATTGCATGGGGACAAGTTGTGATTTTCTTTCTCTGTTGAGAAGCTACTACATCGATCTGAGACTGAGACCCACAAGTGGATCATATCATATAAGCGCATGCTTTCTAATTCAAAAGAAAAGTCAATAATGTACGTATATTAATACAAGATAAGAAACGTACTCAAGTTTTCTTCTCTTGATCTTCATTTGGCAAAGAGGATTTGGAAATGGTTTAGCCTCCAATTCCATTGATTGCTAGCTTCATCAGGGAACTGGATCGATGTGGATAGATACGAACTTTAAAACCCTAAAACTTTCCCCCCACTCTCCCACACGTAAACTCAAGAAAATTACTATATATAAAAGTTTCCCTTCATTGCTTCTGTTTAACGTGGACGAATTCAGCTAGAAAAAATGGACAAACCCTAACAGAAACTTGAAAAAACTTTAAGCAACTAACTCAGCAGTTGAATTACTACTCCATAACAGAAGCTTGAAATTTCATCACTCCAAGCTAGTAAATGGATAAAAGCATTTAAAAAGGAAAAAATTAAACATGAGTAAATGAACAAGTTCATCAACGTGTTAATTATAAAAACCTTATTTTCATGATTCATGAAAGAAATACAAGAAATAGATAAAGGGCAATGCAGTGATATATAGTGAAGTGAGTAAAAGCAGGCCATTTCCGGTTTCTGCAATATACACCCTATAATTACTTGGTTAACGCCAAACAAAACATGAAAAGTATAATATAAGCATGCAGAAGAATGAAGATGAAGTAAGGCAAATAAAAACCGAAGTTTTCCCCTCCTGCTTTTCTGAAAGGAGGAAGCAAAAGATTATTCTTTTTAACTGTTGGAGATGCATGGTTCCAGAGAATCCAGACTTCCAGTGTTATTTATCTTTCTTCCAGAGAGAGAGTGATAGATACACACATGCAAAGAGAGGGACAAAGGAAAATCTCAAGGAAAAATGAATAGGGCTTGGATGTTAAGAACAAGCAGTGACGAGTATCTCAAGAAGGTTCTGACAAATAACTGGAAAGAGTACTACAATTATGGTCCAATAAATGGTCCACAGATTCATAATAGAACCCCTTGCTCAGACCTCATGAATAATCGCTCTCACCTTTCTGAATAACCAGAACAGAATGCAGCAGAAGCAGAAGCTTCAGGCCAAGAAGCACAGCTAGCAGTGTCTAAAGACTGTAGCATTTCTCATCTCTTTTGTTATGTTCTGGCTAAAAGTGAAATATTATTTGGAGTTCAACATTAGCAAAGTGAATTTTAATAGACTATAACTTATCTTATAAAATAATGTTTGAATTATTCTTTTTTTTCAGAATCAATATAATTCTGCATGCTTGCACCAAGAAGTTTCTCACCTAATTGCTTCTCCCCATAATTGATTTTGGGTTTAGAATCCATTTTAGAAGGAGTTCCAAATGTATGTTATTAACTAACAATATTAATTATGAGCAATTTGCAAGTAGTTAATATATACATGTTCCATAACGATTTATGTGAATCAAATCGGCTTAATTGAGCTGAATTATTGTGATCAATAAGAAGTCACAGAGCAAGGTTCAGAGAACGAGCAGATTTCATTTAAAGACTCCATGATGTATTCCAGCTCCTATGGTTGGGTGAGGTATGTTGCAATAAGTGATTCCATGCCAAAATTTAACTTTGGCAGATATCATCATTCATCAACCTCCTTGAAATATCATTTACCAACCAGCAATATCGGAGGAAGACAATGTTGAGATTTCTTTTTCAATTTGATAAGTGATTATCTAAATCATTCAAGGTAAATACTCGATAATATATATCATATCATCCTAATTTTAGGTGGCATAATAATATTTTAATTAACATGTGCCACACACACATATCAAAATATTATTGGACCACTTAATCTAGAATGATTTTACAGATAAGGTAAATCTAGGGTTAGTTAAACCACATCATTTGATTGTAAGTTAAACCACATTGAGAGAGTTCTCTTTTTGTTTTCCGGTTGTTAGAATTGCTCATAGTCTTCTTTCCCTCTCTTGTTCGAATCTCTCTCTTGTTGGAGGAGTTCTTCTTCTTTTCTTCTTATGATCAAGGTTGGTTAATTCTTTCTCTGTGATTAATTCTCAGTTTGCATGTAGTGATCATCAAGTTCATGAGGGTTTGGGGGTTTAGATGTTCTTTTTGAAATATTTTTTATTAAAGATTATATTTGGTTGTCGGAAAAAAATTAGATTTTGGCTAAATAATATTTATATTGTTCGAAAATTATTATATGCATGATGATAGAATTTGACTTTCATATCTTACATATCATGAGGTTAGGTTTTGCATTTTTGAATTATTAGGTATGTTGGTAAGTTTTAATTTTGAATATTTACTAGAAATGCATGTGGTTAGGTTTTGTTTGAAAAAATAGAGATATGCTCATAAATTTATGTTATTCGAAATTTATAATGTTTTTATGAGTAGATTTTCAAATTTGAATCTTGATAAGATATTATGTTAATATTTAAAATTAATTTTGAGTTTAGGTGTTATTTTGGTAGTTAGAAAATTTGGAAAAAAAATATATTATGTACATAATGGTCGTGGGCCATATCCTAACTAAAGGAAATATTTTTCTTTTATTTTTAAGCATGATATATGAGGTTATTTTGTTAGGAAATAGTTTTTTTAAATTATTGGGATAATAATTAATATTTTATAAATAAATAAGAATGAGTTTTTTTTGAAATAAAATAGGAATATATCTTTGTTAGTATTATTTTATTGTATTATTATATGATCATATATTTAATTTAGTTTTGAAATGAATAAGGAAATGAATATATGATTAGGGAGTTTTTATAAGGTTGATGAATTATATTAAAAGTAAGTTAGGGCATATTAGGGTTTGCATGTGCATGCATGCATGAGTTTCACGTAGAATTAATAGGTGTGAGTCATATTTATTGTTTGAAGGATTTTTCCTCTCCTTTGAAGAACCTGCTTTGGATTGGTTATACGCATGGAATAGGCCAAGGTAAAGGCACTCGGTCTTTGTAAGGTCTGCAAAGGTGGAATGCTATGTGAATATATGCTTGATATATGATCTTGTTTTGTTGGATATTAGCATGATGTAAGGGCACTCGGTCTTAGAAATGTCTGCATGTGTGGTGTGCTATGTATTGCTTGTGTGTTGACTAAGGGCATTCGGTCTTGGTCTTGTCGAGATATGTGATTGCATTATATGTTGAATATGTGCTTAGGTGATTTTATACTTATTTGATATTCTCATGCCTATGTGATTTATTTAATGTCGGAATGTATCTATGCCTGTTAATAATGGTTCTGATTATTAACTTGACATTATAGTTTTTCCTTTAATGTTGGATGGTTTGGTTAAGATATTTCGACTAACTCATATGCATAGTTTTTAGTTCGCTCGGTATTCGTCATCCGGTGGTTTCTAAATTTTTGGTTCATCCGGTATTCGGCATCCGGTGGTTCCTGTTTAAGTGGCGTACCGTGCAAACGGGGTTTAGCCTCGTTTCCTGGAGGTGTCGTGGTCGTCCCGTCTTCCCAGTGTTGACGTAAAATCTTATCGCGATCATTTAGTTTTAGTGGCATCCTAGACTAACCCTAGGGACGTTTTCATAATTGGATTTTCATAATTGATTAATTAAATGCTGGATGATTTGATTACCTTGATACCTATGCACATGATAATTTATGGGGTCTTGTCTGTTTGAGTTGACCCTTGCTTGTTTGAATGCTTGTTGTGTGGGCGCTTATCGCTAGATGGAGGAGTACCCGTTTCACCTTGGTGATGTGTGGAGTTTCATCCGTATCTACCGTACTGCTACTTATACTGAATGAATTAGGACTACTCGACGAGATCGTTATGATTTGACTGTGGATACTTGTTATCACCGATGGACTATCTGCATTACTGTTCCTCCACGACTTATATTAGACGCTATTAATTCTTTCGATGATGTGTTATGTGGGCGACGGCCAGAGGATCCTCCAGTTGACAAGTGTGTGACTTTTTCTTCGGAGGAGGATCTTCCGTCAAAGGTGGCTATTGATCGTTTGACCCAGTGGCATAGACATAGGAGAGACTTGCAGCGTCGACGTACGAGGCTGGAGCGTTTGGTGGCACGACGTAGGGTTTCCCGGGGTTCTATCTCATAGTCTTTTGTTTTTAGCGTCTCACTTCTGAAGGATCTACCTGCGTGTGGTTCTCGGTTGTGTTGACTATATTATTTTTCAATCATTTACTCTTTTCTTGAATAATCTTTGTCTTGAGGTAGTTTATATATCAGTTTCATTTCGGTTTTAATTTCCATTGCTTTTTGCAAGTTCTTTATTTGTTGATATTTATGATAGTAACCCTTGTGAAAATCGGGGCATTTCTTTTTTCCATGTAACCTCACGAAGGGATTTCTTTTCTTCTTATACAAGCTGTGATTTTCTTCACATGAGGTTGGGGAATGACACTATATAGAGTCAAGATTGTGAGCAGATGAGATGTTATCCTAAAAACAAATACTAGTTTCGCCTAACATTGAAAGATGTGAGACACATTCCTGACATGTCTCTCAATCCAATATCCACATGACTAATAGATGAAGAAGGATATACTAGTGTGTTTGAGGATAGTAAATTAAGGCTAACAAAAAGTTCTTTGGTGAGAGCTCAAGGAAATAAAGTAAGCACTCTTAATGTAATACAAACCAAAGTCAGTAATCGGTGTGTCAATGCCCTCAAAGAAGACTCCTCATTTGAGCTATGTCATAAATGTCTCGAACATACAAGTGAGAAGGAACTTCAAATTCTAGCCAAAAGAGATACATTGGCAGGTGTGAAAGGGTAAAAAAATATCTCTTAAACCATGAGCACATTGCTTGGAAGGAATGCAACATATAGCTTCATGCCACTACAAGGCCCCACATAGAACACCAAGTGTTTTAGATTTAATGTTTTCTGATGTTTGTGGTCTAATGACCATTAGTACTCATGGAGCTACAAGGCATTTTGTGACCTTTATTAATGATGACCACTCCATGAAGGTTTATGCCTATGGAATTAAAACAAAAGACCAGATATTTATAGTATTCAAACAATTTTATGCTAGTATTAAGCGAGAGAGCAGTAAAAATTTAAGTATGTTCGGACTGAAAACATAGGAGAATTTATGGGAGCTTTCAAACATTACTGTATGTGAGTAATGGAATCCGACAGGAATGATGTGTTCTGAGGATGACTCAACACAATGGAGTGGTTGAGAGGATGAACATAACTATCGTTGAAAGAATGAAATCAATGTTATCTCATGCCAAGTTATTCGAGAGTTTTTTGGGTGAATATCTAATGACTTTAGTTGATTTGATCAACTTTTCTCCTTCAATTCCATTGAGTAGTGATGTTCCAAACAAGTTTTGGACAGGTTAAAATATGTCCTACAACCATTTGGACTGTTCAGTTGTAGAGAGTTTGTTTGTGTTCCAAAATATGAAAGATCAAAACTCGACTCCAAGTTGAAGGAATGCATCTTCTTAGGACATGGAAATGTTGAATTTAGGTATAAACTATGAGATCCTATTGAGAAAAATATTATTAGAAGCAGAAGTGTTGTCTTTTTTGAAGGCCATAATATTGAAGATATTGATAATGGTGTTAAATCGGTTAGATCTAGAGCATCCAATCAACTTGGACTCAGTTCCTCTTCCAAAGCATTACGAGAGAGATGCAATAGAAGATGTTGGAGAGGAAGAAAAGGAGCCTCAAACTTATAACAATCCAACTAAAGAAGTAGCTGACAATAATATGAATAGTGGTACTGATGATGATATGGATGAAGACCGTGATAGAGAAGAATAAGATATTCAAGTGCCTTAGCTAATAAGGTCGGTCAGGATACCTAAACCCCAAGCAAAATATTCTGCAATGAATATGTGCTACATCATCGGCGGTGTAAGCCGTTGTTACATGGAAGGGAAATTGGTGGGAAAATTTACTGACATTCTACTTCGTCGGCACAGTCTCCATTTGCTCACTCTTGGAACTTAAGATTGCGTATCCATAAAAGAAATTGAGTACAGGTTGTTGTAGAAGATGGAAAAGAGAAGTTGTGGTTAAAGCAAGTTTTCTCCAAGAACTGGGTTAGCCAAAAGGGGAATCCAATTGACATGTTATCAATAAAGTCCCTCGTTAAAAGCTTAGTGCTATGTAGATTGTAGATTCGTAATAAGGTTTCAATCTCTTGGTTAGTGTGGAGGGGGAGAATTGTTGAGTTCATACCAAGGGAGTCAAAGTCTGCACTTTCTCACTCAACCTTGCCTCCATGTTCACCACCTTCTCAACCTCTGGAGTAATAGTGGCTGGCCAACTCCAACATGCATCACCATCATGCACATCACCTCCCTTGTCTTCGTCATGTCTTCAGCTGATGAGTTTGCTATATAAATACTCATGTGAACTAAGAGTTTGATAATAACGATATAACACAAGAAAGGAGGGGGTTGAATTGTGTGTGTAATTTTTAAAACTTTTCTTTCAAAACAAGTATAAGTTTCAAAACTCTTTTCTAAGACTAGTGCAACAGAAAGATAATAGAGCTTAAAAGTAAAGTACACAGAAGGTTTATCCTGGTTCACCCCCTTAATCGACAGGGCTACGTCCAGTCATTGGTTTCACCAAGATTTTCCACTATTACTTCAAATAGTACAAGTATTATGCAGGACTTCTCCTAGTATTCGTAGGACTTCTCCTTACAAGTATTCTGCATGACTTCTCCTTACAAGTATTAGTTAGGACTTCTCCTTACAAGTATTAAATAGGACTACTCTCAGTTCTTATACAAACAGGGTTTTTCTTTTCTACAGAGTCTCTACAACAAGAGGAAGGTAGAAATAGTTTAAGTACAAGTTACAAAGATGATATGGAAATAGGTTCTCTGTTTTGGTGTGTGGAAAGGATAAGAGTTTTCACTCTATGAAAGTTTCACACAGGCAGACGACTTCACTCAGAATGATAAGGCTATTTGTGTCTGAGTTGGTTTTAGAGCTGTTAGCAATGAAAGACTTAGAAAACTTGAGAATTTTGTAGAAAGTCACCACTAAATCCAGTGATTAAGTCTTCTATTTATATATTCAGTAGGATGAACGTTGGTGAAGATTATGAAGTTCCGTTTGAATTTCTTCTTTACTGTAGATGCAACGGATACTTCTGGCAAACTCTTCAGAAGCATTAAGTGCAACCTGCTATGAATTTATTGCAGCTTTAAATGCACTTTTATCGTTGCCTGGTCTTAGCTGTTCTGTTTCCTTATATAGTCGTCCAGTCATTAAATGTAAAGGAAAGCAGCAAAGAGAATCTTCTTCTTCTGATCATCGAGATTTGACTCTAACCATTGAGGTGATACGATGTTCAGAGAATAGTACCGTTGACGCTGAAAAGTAATCTTGATTTACGGAATGTCAGAGATGACAGACAGATATGAGGAATAAAATATTAAATTTGTCCTTTTATTGAATCTGCTGAGAACAGTGCTTCATTAAATGTTGAGATGTAGTGAATCTTCGTTGGCAGTAGCATTGAGGCAGATGCTCTGTTTAGAGAGTAGTAAGACGTACTCCTCAAGCGTACTTCTTGAACATACTAAGACGTTCCTCTTCTTCGACATATTCAAACACGCTTCTTTTGATGTATTCTTTGAATAGAAGACAGACGTTCGTTTTATCTCAATGATAGATGTTTCCTGAAATATGAAATACTCAAAGTCTTATGAAATCTTTATTTATCAATATTAAACCTTGGACAAAATTGTTATTTATTAAAACATGATAAAAAATGAAATTATTTAAATCTATCAGAGCTTTGTGTGCATCTGAGTGAGAGCGGACTAGAGAGCCAGAGAGGAATCTCTACAAATGTAAAAGTAAGAGAGTGGTCTAATTGTATATAGAGTTTGAATATAGTGTAAATCTCCTCCGTGATGTAAGCCAACCTAAGGGGTTGAACCATGGAAAGCTTGATCTCTTCTTCTCTAATATTCTTTTATCGCCAACAAATAGTTAAGTTACACACTATATTTTGGCTTATACTCACTTCTATACTCGAGAGGTGAGTTTACAAAATATTTTTTCTTTAACTTAATTTCTTAGGTTATTTTTTTTTTAAATGGAATTCTTAAGTTAAGTGTGTGAAGAGAATTTAAACTCTAGAGCGTATAATTGAACAACGAAATCATTGACATCTTTTGTGTTATGCATATGCAAAATATATTACATGATACTTTTTTGGTGAGCAAATTATATGATACTTTAAATAAAAAAACTATTTTAATTACTATTAAAACTAGTTTATTTAATTACTTAACAATTGTATGATTAAAAACTTTAATTGTAATAATAAATGATAAAATGTGATAACAGAAAAAAATGGAGAGAAAATGAGAAATTTTTCTGCTTGGGACAAGAGGGGAAAAAGGCTTGAGAATCCCACCAAAAATCTTTCTACCTTCACTGCGAAGAGAAACTGGAGAAACTCATCTCCTACCCTTCCAAAGTACAATTTCACCTCTCTCAAAAGATTTCCCACCTTCATCTCTTCTTCACTCCCTGTAGCCAAGGCCGAAACCCTAGTCCACCACCGTGCATTTCAGTTGTTGAGCCCAGAAATCAGGTATGAAAATCAGCTTTAGTTTACCCAATATTATCAATGAATCCATCAATTTATCAGGCCTTGCCTTATTAGGAATGTAGGACTCATTTTCATGTATCAAACTCTCATGCATTTCTATAATGGAGTTTGCAATGATTATGTTGTTTTTTTCTCTTTCATTGTTAGTACTGTGCTTAACTACAATGGTGTTCAGTGGTTTATTGCATTTATGTTGATTAGTGCACATTGGCAAGATTTTGATCATAACAAAGGCATACTTTGATGTAATTAAAACTTATAAATTTGCTCAGAATTGATCTTGCTTTGTTAGATTAGCTCAGGTAGAGGATGCTAATTACAGTAAACTTGAGTAGAAGACACAATATAGATAAGTTGTGGAGAACTGTGTTAAAAAACCAAATATTCATTCCTAGAGCAAAGTCAATACCACAAGTTTATTGCTTAGCATGATCCTGAGAGGGCCCAAAAGGATGAAGTATAAAAGTCTGAGTAGAGCTAGCTCAAGCCCTCTAGAGCATGCTTCTACACTGAAGCAGGGAGGGTGACCAAGCTCCTAAAATCAAACCAGTACCAAACTTTGTGAAAAAACAACTTTTGTACTTCAACAAGAACTGCAACAGCTCCATTTGTGCTTGAAGTGAGATGTTAATTTTGTCTTTACTGGTTTCACTTTGAAGTTTGAAGTGTTCAAATCTATCTTTTCAAGTTCACTCTGTTTGCTTTGTTTTATTAACTGTTTTTCTTCATTTCATTCTGTTTTGTTTAATGTTCCACCACAATTCCTGATTAAATTTGGTTTGTGCGCCCCTGCACCCAACTATTTCAGAAACTCTTGAGATTTTTGGTAACTCGGTTTGAGAAAACTTGAATCTATATTTAATCACCATTAACTGTTACTGCCTCAAATCTGTTTTCTTAGTTGTAAATTTCATGATTTTCAAAGTCTAGAAATTTTGGTGGAGACTGTGAGACACCATTTTATCGCCGCTTATTGTGTTTCTTACAATTGGGAGTTTTAGTTATGATTGTGAGCCATATCTTTGGGATGGTTTGGCTTTAAAATTGGGTGTAAGAAAATACTCTGGTTCAAATTGAACTTTGAACCGTGCACAGCCCTATAAGTCTATAACATAGCATGGTGTGATGCTATATACCGAGAACATGTCATGTTTTCCTGAACTTGTTACTTCTTTTTTTGGTTTGAGAACTTATACCTTTATAGTTTATGCTGTTCATGGGCATTAAAATTTGTGAGATATAATTCCTGAGTTACCTCAGACAGAGACAAGACCTCTTGGAGTATTAACTATTTTCAAATGGCTTGCAACAATATGAATATGACTGTTGACATTGAAAAGGGAATCTTCCTCTGATAAGTACAAGACATCTTTATTTGAGCTTAAAAAGATCATGTCATTGATATATACATTTATCTGCATCTCTACATGTATTTCATCAACATACACTATAAATACATGCAAGAAAGATGATGACAACATTAATATTCATGAGTTTATAAAGAAATAAAGTTTAAAATGTTAACTAATTAGCTTATTAACCCTTCTAAGTATAAGCGTAGGAAGACTAGTAAGTTGACAGATTGAGGCTGGAAATTACTTCTTAGCCTGCTTAGCTAGTATTCCTACTTGGGTGCTGCGGTTTCCTGTAATGCTTACCAGAATGGTTAGCTACTCAACCTCTCACAACTTCAGTTATCAAATCTTTGAAGATTAACCTTTCGATATCCAACACGACATTTGGTATCTCACTGAAGCATTCTGCACAAGTTGTGGGTTGATGTGTTAAATCTTCCCACAAGAGACTAGTCAAATTCTCATCCTCATTAACCAGGTTGAGATTCCTATTTTTATGTTGTAACTTATCAATTTCTGTGCAAAGCTCATTCAAAAGATGCTGTCCTTTTTGTTTTCTGCCTGCTGGTTGATTTGGCTGGCACCACAGAGTGGAACTCTCCAATAGTAACTTTTGAACTAGAATGTCATTAATGACATCAAATATGAGCTTCCTTTGCATTTGCTCTGGATTATTCATCTTAACAATCTTCTTGGCACCGTGTTCAATATTGAAATGCATCTTGCCTGTCTTGATTTGTTCTAGTGCAAGGAACAACATTGGGTTTATCGGGTAACCTGACGAATAAATTGCTTGGCTAGAGCTGGGACTGGTGAGTAACCCTGATGCTAACAGTATTTCTGATATATATTTGTGTTCAGGATCTTTACTGTCACTGAAATTGGTGAATCTCCCATCACTGTAGTCAATGTGTCGAATAATTTGAACCAAATTATGAGTTTTAAGGTCAATATCACTGGTTCCATTGCTGAAGTTGGCTTTTCTAGTGTTGGATGAAAGAGGAAGATCTTCTGAGTTCTCCTCACCGATATCAAAAGTGTTCAGAGCTTCATCTGTATAAATTTGAAGAGAATCAAAATGTAAATCAAGCTCCTTTCCTTGATGATTATTGTGAATGGCACAAAAAAGTGTATTTGGTGCATTTGAAGATGATTTCAGACTATTTGGCATTCAATCTACGTTGCTTATTTAGAAAAGAAGGTTGTAATATACCTAAATCTTTTGAGATGTCCAATTTTCTTTTAATTGGAGAAGGGGGGTCTTCTCTATAGAATGCAGCATCAAGAACAGACACTGGACTAGGTTGTTCTGCAGTAACTATTTTTTCAGCCATCAAGCTTTCCATGCTCAACTCATTTTCTGCATTCTGATCAATGAAAGAATGTTAAACAGGTAATTTAGATTATTTAGATGCAAGGATCCAATTATTGTGGAAGAAATACTTACATTTTGACTCAGGCCTTTTAGCTGGATGTAGTTACTATTGATCTTTTCAGAATGATCAATGTGAATGACTTCTATATCACTGTGAGAATCCATGCTTCTCTTGCTGCCAAAATCTGGCAAAATAGCATCGACTCCATGCTTAAAATCCACCCTTTGATAGATGATCTCACTGAGAAGTTCATTTCTTTCCTGCAAAGTAGAGAATTTTTGTCTGGGTATAGCATTTGTGGAAGACAGTTCTGTTGATTGCCTATTATGCTGTCTTCTGTTACTGCTGGAATCTGATGATGGGCTGGTTGGTGGTGAACACCTCTCCAAACCAAACTTCTTCCGTAGTCTTGGGCTCCTGGTCCCTGCTGTATTGGTGGAGGCAGTGTTGTTTTCTCCATTAATGACTCGAGGAACTTTTGAGGATTGCATCAATTTTGATGTTCTCACCGCAGCATGAAAAGGTTGACTGGTAGGATCCTTGACATGTCTCATTGCTGGACTATCTTTTGTTGTTTGCCTGTCAAGCTTGTCAACCAATATTCCATTTGTGTGATTACCAGGACCAAACTTACTGAGGCCTGATTTACTATGACTTCTCGTTTCTGTGAGAGCAGAATCATTGGTTTTTCTTGCAACTTTTGCTGGTTTCATGATGACAATTGGCGATTTACTGCCCTGGGTTGAATTTGACATCTCAACAGTGGCCGATGCTGGGTCCTTCTGTTGTGTTCTTGGGCTTTGTACTCTCAAACTTTCTCTGAGATTACTATTATTCCTATTGTCAGATGGAGAATTCGAAGCTTGATCTCTTGTAGCATCTAATGATTCTTTATATCTCTGCATTGCTTCGAGAATCTGTTTAAGTGCTCTGAGATCTTTTCCAGATTTTTTGAACTCTAGATCTGCCACCCGTTTCTCAATTTGCCCATATACAGAGATGGATGGGCTTGATGCTTTTGTTGAGGAGTCATTTCTCTTGGAAGTCTGTAATTGTGAACCTTGGCTTGCATCAGTTTGTCTCAATGGAGTTGCTTCCAGGGAAAGTTGTGAATATGGTTTCACAATCATGATTGAAGCATCCCTAGTAGACTGAAGCAAGTTAGACCCCTTGCTTGTCCTTGGAGATGCTGAACTTCGGCGTTGCTTGTATTCATCACTCGTGCTAGATTCCGCGGTCGTCTCAATTTTGTTGGTAGTGCAACTAGAGATCCCCCGAGGAGTATCACAAGTTTGGGCACAGTCTGGGAAGGATTCCAGTCCCATTAACTTTGCTACAACACTAGATGATCTTTTGGAAGTTTCTGGTTCTTGCAGCTGTGTATGCATTATGCTGGAGCTCCCATACCCTTTTTGTGGACCCTTCAGAAGGTTGCTAGATTTTGTTCCTTCATTGAAACTTTTGATGGATCCTCGTCTGCTGTCCAAGGAAAGCCTTGGGAGTTCCTTGTGTTTTGTAGCAGATTTGGATGTATCTTGTATATCCCTCCCATCATAGGAGAGTCTTGGTGAATCCCAAGCAACCATAGCTCCTGTGTTGACAGATTTCCCGGCCTGCAAAGGCCGGGGAGAGTCGATGTATTTCAAGATTCGACCCTTCTTTTCACCTTTAGCTACAGTTTTTACTGACAATCCTTGGACATCTTTCTGTATTGCGTCTTTGACGATGTCACAGAAATCAAGCGACTGAGGTCTTGGGTTGCCAGATTGCTTCCTTGCTGCTCCTGAATTGGAGTTTACAGGGATTTTGATTTGACTTATTGATGGCGGTTCTATCTGTATTGTTCTGCTAAAATCGATTGATGACATGCTAGATGAACAAGATGATGAAGACATTGAAGTCCCTGATGATTCTGTGGAGAATTGTTGATTCTCTTTTGCAGCCTTCACATTCTTTGCCTGCAATCATAGTCTCATATTCTTAATTGATTCTTCTAAATTTCTCTAATGATTAAAATAAATACTTTTTATTTATCTTACCTTAACCCTCTGTGCTGTATTATTCAGCTCCTTGATGTGATTCCTGGTTCCACCTGAGAAAGGAAAGAAATTTTAATAGGAAGTACTTTGAAATATCTTGTGAAAACATCAATTTCAACCAGGCGTTCATTCTATTCCTTATGAACAATATGTTGGCTTATTCAAGTCCTTTAAGCTCCACAAAGAAGCAGATATTGATACAACTTTCGAAAAATTCATGCATAAACTCAGTACATTCAAGTTGAGTGTAGCAGATTAGTAAGTTATTGACATAATGATATGTTAATAATTTGTTAACTTGATACTTCTCATTTGTTTGGTTTAACCATAAGTATATTTCAAGGGAGGCAATGTTGTCTGAGCTAGAAACATTCACAATATGGTGAGACTAACTCTCCAAATATGAGGTTTTCTCTATACATAAGACTCGAATTCAAGATTTTGTTTAAAAGGGATTATGCATGTACCATTTGAACCAATCATTTGTTGGAAGCTTGATACATCTAATTTAAATACAGTGTTTACATGTAAATCTATCTATACTCAAGATATGTGAATTTATCTATATCAAGAAATTGAGGACGTTATCATTATCCTCTTTCACACAAATAAATATGTTCATGGCACAGTAAATCTCACAAGTTCTTATGGACAATCCTAAACATGAAATGCTTTACATGTTTTTTTTTTGTGTAAATGATTTGCAAGATAAAAAAGATATTTTTTGCAGAACTTTGCGCCACTTGAGAATGCATAAATTCTGGGATTCTTCGGAAAATATATCAAATTCAAGCTTCCAAGTTCCAATGTGGCGTTAAATAAGGTAAACCAAATGTTTAAAGGCGAATCATAAGGTACAAACTAAGATAAAAAAATAAATTTGCATCTTTGGCGCTGCTAGGTGCAAGGTGTAATTCACTCATTCTTTGCATTGAATTTTCACAATTTCTTCAAACATTTGATAGAGGAAATTATCATAAAATCAATTTGAAAATTTCATATCCTGAAAATTTTCAGTTTCACATAAAATGGAAATGGTTTTGATCCTTAGAAAAATCCAGGATCCTCCAAGACTAGATATTCCTTTACTTAAAATGATGACAAGTATGGTTAGTTATCCATGCTTTTTAAAGTTTTATATTTAAAATAGAAAAATATACTGTCCCTCATCACTGCTTTTGTATACTGAAAATTTGTTCCTTATCTTGAAACCAGAAATTTTATTTGGAAAAGACTGCATGGTTAAATTTGGAGCCAGTTCACAAAAAGCTTTGGTTTGTTTTGTAACAAGGTGAAGTAAAACCAGTACCACTGCTCTCATCTCACCAAAAGTTAAAAATAAATTAAGAAAAACTGGAGAAGAATAGAAGAGAAAACTATGTCTGTGTCAAGTTATTACTGAGACATTGCAAGTTGATTGGGTCAGTCCTCACTGTTGAAAGAAAGCTGTTTCAAACATAATGTGTAATTATGTATGGTTATCAAAATTTTCTCTATTAATTGTGTTTGTTTAAAAATGTTCCTATCATTTAGTCTTGTGTTTGGAAACTTGAAAGTCAATTTTGTTGACATGTTACACTTACAAGAGTTTTCCTTGTTAATTTTAATCCTAAGTCCAAACTATGGTTTGAGAATTCCAAATGTAAAAGAATCACCATGAAAATGCATAGAGAAACATATACTAAAGATTACCTTGTATTGGAATGTTCAGACTCTGGCTGCTACTGCGTTGCCCAATGATAAACCAGCGGCGGTCAAACAGTTGAAAAAATCCACTGATGCAGCCAATCTGCTTCTGCAAATCTGGATTTTCATCCTTCATAATGGGTGTCAAAATCTTCTTAGACATTTTCTTTGTTTTCTCCCCTTCAACTTTCTAGAGTCCACAATGCCTCTACTGAGCAACTACCATTGTCCCTATTTCTCTCTCACACAGAATGCACAAGAAGAAGAAATCTGCTTTTTGGCCTTAATTTGGTAAAAGGAATTTGAAATGTCAAGGATTTTCAAAGTCAGAAGTTTCTAAAGAACATAATAATAGTGCATTGAAATATTGAATACAACTTGCAGAAAACCATGAGCTGTTTTTGTTGTGTGTTACATGTGTATGCATGTGTTAACAGAAGAGAATGTTCATGACCATGAACAGAACCAAAGAGATAAGAAAACAGAAAATTTCATAAATTGGATGTTGGGATTTCACATAACAGAGGTGAGAGGAGAGAATATCTGCTGCAAAAGCAGAAGGAACAAAAAGAAGTGAAAATGAAGCAATTCCAAAGTGCTAATGGTAATGCACAAACTACAGAGAAATTTCAAGACCCAAGAAGAGATGTTTCAATTTTGTGAACAGAGGAATACTTTTATCTTTTGTTCTAGATGCATATATAGAGGCTAGAGTGTGTGAGAGGATACAGTGCATCATTTATATGTGAAGAAGGCAAGGTTGAAAAAAAGGCTTCAAAGAATAAATAAGTCTATGGAGACAGAGAACTTTTTAACAACATTACGTAGGAGAGAGGGAAAGATGTGTGGAATTTAGGGTGTCAAAAACTGTATGAATGAGAGGGATATGAGTTGTTAAAATACAAATACAAATACAAATACTTCACTAAAAGGAGGAGGAGGAAAGAGAGAGAGAGAGGGGGATAGGTGTTTGAAAAGTAATGATTCATTAAAATTCGCATAGACACCCTATAGACATCATGAGTGAAGAAGGAAGAGAAGAAAGAACAATAATGAATGTAAGATATAATTCTCTATGTGAATGTGATAAGAAGAGAGATTAAAAAAAAATAGAATATTTATAGTTGCCTATTATACTGTTTAAATGTATAAGTAGCATTTGTTTGTGTGTGAATGCATGGGATGACTCAGATCTGCTATGGTCATTTCCTAGCACTTCTATGTAGACAAAACAACATGGGTGGGTCTCTTGCTTGGACCTCTCTCCAGGAGCATGTGGAGTATGTCAGAGGGTGGAAAAGCACAAAAAGGAGAGGAAGTGGATTTTGCAGCAGGGAAAATAAAATTGAAGTAGAAAGTGGATGTGGATTTCAGTTGTCTGGAATTTTTTCTGTAATTGATTCTAAAGTTAAAGTTAATTTTGAAGAAAATCTTAAAAATTAATTTTAATGAAAGAAAAATTGATCCAAATGTGTTATACTGCTATAAATGGAAGCTGCAGATTCTAAAGAGCTTGTTCAACCATCCCTATGCATCAAGAAACAGTTCTTACACTAATTGTAGTCACAACCAATTGAAAACTTAAGATACTTTAAAATAATAATAAAAATAACATCAAATTTTGTGCTCAAGTCATTTTAATAATCCTCAACTTTTGATTTGATGTGTTCATAAGCATATTCTATATCAAATTACTTTTCCATCTAACTTTTGCAAATAAGATGCAGAAGAACCTTGTGTTGTTTCATTGCAGAATTTAGCACTTGAATGTTGCATTTTACCCAAGTGTTGTTGAATTGCAATGTTTAGTAGCACAAATGTACCTATAGTTCTTATCTGATGGTGAATATTTTAACCTTAAATAACAATTTGTAAAATTTGGAATTGAATAACATTGTATCCAGGAAATTGATAATTAAATGCTCTAATGTATTATACCAATCTAGCTAGCAAGGCTAAGTGTTTGGCTGTGTGGTGTTCTTGTAGGTATGCATCACAGAAGTGGGGTCCAAACCATAATGCAGACAGGTACTAACTCTTGAAATGTTTGGACCAAAGTGATGAATTAGGGAATAAGATAAAAGAAATTAGAGGAACTATCATTTTGGTCCCTTGCAGCCACTTCTGGCAGTCAGGACCACATGTTAGTTATTAATTCAATGCCTCATCGCTATCATTAATTTAGTGTCACTTATTTGCAATGTTAGTGCCAAAGCTGACTGCTATTTGAAGAGAGTTCATCAGGAGTAAAATGAAAAAAAAAAAAAAAAAAGGGAAAAAACCTAAAAGCCTCTAGTTTCAAGATAACTAATAAGGTCTAGCATGGCTGGTAGATAGTTGTATTATTTAAATATTAGTTCAGGGTTTGATTCCGGAATGGTGTGTATGGAGAATAATTTGTTGGAAGAGACATAACTACTAAATGTGATCTCAGAACCTCAGAGGATTAGTCTCATAGCTGTCGGCCGTGAGATACTTGGAAAACAAAAAAATATTGTGAAGAAATTGTTTTACAACTGCTTTCATTAAGTTTTCTTTTTCAAAAACCTGTTAATAAGTTTTCTTTATTAAGTGTTTTTTTCAAAAACGCACTTAATCATCATGGAAATTCAAAATTTCTTCCTCAACCCACCTCTTTCAATTCACATTTTTCTTTCACACTAGAAAATACTTCATCTGCTACTATGATTTAGGTGTAACTTTGGGAGTTAGGAAGGAGTGTTCCTAAGTTTGTTACAATGTTGTTTGGTGAACTATTACAACACTGAACCAAAAAGAGAATTGAAACAAAAGAAGAAACATACACTTACTTGATTTGTTTAGTATATATCAGGATATATGAGGCACAATTGATTAGGCAATAGCTCCTAATTAACTAACAAGATATCTATCTCCTAACTAATTAGCTGACACATTGTTACTACACTTAGTGCCTGATTTTGTTTTTAAGTTGGAACTACATTTACACACTTTTCAAAATCAAAACCCACATTACAAAGCCTTCAATGTGAATGTTGGTATTAAGTTCATTCGTGGTGCAAATAAAGCCTTAATCTAATTGATAAAATTATTTTTAAACTCAAAAATAACATTTTCTCTTCTCTTTCTATCATAATAAATAATCTATAAAAAAAATTCTTTTTTTCTCACATCTTTCTCTCTACTCATTTTTTCTCTTTTCTCTTAAATGAAACCAAGCACTCTATGGATCTTCATTCTTTTATTAATTCTTACATTCAAAGAAGAATACGCAAGAGCCTCCACTTTAAAGACTACCTTTTCACATGTATCTAAGATGTGAACCACTCATTATTGAATTGTGATATCCTTTTTAAATTGTTAACCTTAATGGGGTTCTGAGTTCTGACCTTGTGCAATGTTTTAATATACTTGTTTAGTTTTTCCCCTTTGACATTGCTAATTGAATCAGGGACAATAATTGAAGCCTCATCAATTAGCAAGGCAAATTTCAAGCGTCCAACCCCTTTTCATGTGCACTTATTTGTTTATTTCGATTGCTAAACATTAAGACTTATATTATTATTGATAATTCCTAGCACATTTGTATAAAATAATAGCTGTGTTTAATTTAGATTCAATAGCTACCCACATTGTACCTCAAAGGTACAGTGTGGTACATTGTCATTGGATGGATTATTAATTAGCTTCCCTAAAATTTTGCATAATAGAGACATTAAGAGTTTTAATGATTGTCATTTTAATTTGTTTCAAAAATTTATTATCTCAAAAATATTAAAAACTGTTCATTACGCTTTTTATTTATACTTTTTTTTTATATTCTTTTGAAAGAAAGAAAATGATAATACAGTCAAATAAACATATTTCTATAAAGCTAAAAATAATAAAAGATGTTTCTTTAAGGAAAATAATTATCGATGTTAAACTGCAATTATTTTGCAAAAAGAGAGAGTAATTCTTGGGATGAAAACTATCCTAGTTGCTAGAGCTCCGTAAGAGTTGATTCCATATAGATTAAACATTGTCTCTCCTATAACCGGTTAAAATTTCCATATTAACTAGAGATATAATCAAAATAGTTTTTATATTTAGAAAAACGATTCTCAACCCTAAGCTAGCTTAACTCAAATTCTAACCTGGTATAAGAATAAATCCTAAATTTATTTAGTGCCCAAATATATTCATTCATGCATATCTATTATTATCTCACGCTCAAGATGTAGGAAAAACAACCAGGGCCTGGAAATATATTTTGAAACTACAATAATTTATCTCTAGCTTTGTTTTCTATGAGGAGTATCACGAGTTAGCTAATATTGGGAAACTATAAATGGTCCCCCCTTTAAACCTTCTAATTATGTCCATGATGATGTTCTTCCACTAGTAAATGCTGCTAAATTAGTACTAATCTCATGCTTTATATAATTTTTTAGCATAATATAGATACTCATATATTAACCTGCTTAATTCTACCTAGATTATTTTCAAATAGATATGGAGGGATATTCCTTTGTCAGAATCACAACCAGACAGGAAGAAATATCATGTGCAAGATGATGGTTTATGATATCATAGCAAAATACCCTTAAGTATTTAATCAGTGAAATTAGCAATTTGCCAGTTATATCATGTGACTCTTCAACTGCCGCTAATAATATATAGACTCTAATTAATTAATGTTAATTTACAGACACTAATGTGGGGTGATTTTTATGAACTGGATAACTTTTTTTTCTCTAAATTACCTATGAATTGGTGATCAATACATGTTTGAATCTGATTTAATTAAACTACTGAAAATTGATTCTTCTTCATAGAATCTATGGGAGCTGTATATAACTTGTGATTTACTACATAAAAGATCACGTGGCAGCCAATAATACACATACACATACACATACACATGGAAAAAGCTGATTCATGAGGAGGTAGCTTACCTTTAAGCAGATAAAGTCAAAACGTATAAGCAATCCATACCTATCCAAGTCCTGTACTAAGTTCGCAGAAGCTTTTACGCCATTAAATGAACTAGTGCATGATTGGCACGTGGTTTTTCCTTAGTTCAGCACCCATTACCATGTGCTTTGCCAAATTAATTAGTACTTATATAAAAGTTGCAGGTAATAATAACAACGAATAAATGTCTATTCACACTCTATCTATCACTTAGGGAGGAAGAGGAGTGAGTCAGTGAGAGATATGATAAGTGATGTCATAAGAAGAGGAAGATTAATGTATATTTGAAGTGCGCACTCTCGCGGGTTCGTGTTACAGTGCAAGGTGTTAAGGCATCATATAGTTCTCCCGAGGACTGGGTGAAAGATTAATTGAAATAAGAGTGAACAAAAACAGCATAATATTAGTAAATGAGGGTGATTGCTTTGTATCAAAGAAAGAATTGTAAAGGAGATTAAAATTAGTAGGAGAAAATGTCAATCATAGGCAATCAATCATTCAATTGTAAGAGATCATCCACGACCACAAAATATGTTTATAAGCTCAACTTGTTCAATGAGTTATTGAGTATAAAGTTAAAACTAAACGTTTCAATTACAACTATTGATTCTCTACTAAATAAGCATCCATAATATGATTTGTTTAAGAGTAAGAGATAACAAGCGAACTTCAAGTCTCAACAATAACCCGAGTCACAGAATCCTTGAATTTAGCAAATAAGGTTCACTAGAGATTTAAATCGTTCGAAGGAATGGATTCAGTCAAGAGCATCTTCCATTCAATCAATTCGAGAAGCTTCTCATTGATTTAGAACTCTATTAGAGCATCATTCAGTGCAGAACATATATTCAAACTCAACACAAACGGTATGAATTTAAATGCACGCTCAAAAAAAGGGTGAAGAAAACTAAATCAACTTCATTAAACAAGAATCATCAAAACAGTAGGTAAGTTATCGCACAGACGATGAGCTTGTTCTTCCAATCCTTGTCTCCATTTTTTTTTAGTTATTCCCCTCGTGCGACGACGCTCGTACTCATTTGCATTGTAGCTCGTCAAGACGATCTTTGTACTTAATGTTTTATTCAATTCCTTGCGTTTTCCAACATGATTTTTACACGATCCTTTAACCGTGCATTAATTTTAGTTTGAGGCTTTGGCTCGCTTAAGAGAGGCTTTGCTTGATTTTATTTGATCAAGGCTTTGCTTGCTTGGCGAGGATTTTGCTCGTTGAGACTTTTGCTTGGGTTCTCATGGCCACTGAGAATTGTGCAAGGCTTGGCTCAAACGGGTGCTCAAGCCTTTTGTGGGGAGGCTAGGCGTATTATGCCCTGAAGCATGAGGTTCACGTAGTGCAACGTCATATCAACCTCCAAGGGCGTTCTCGCGTCTCGCACCGTCCTGGGCGAGGTGAGAAGGCCTATGGTTGGGATTTCTGTTCCCTTAGTTCTATGCTAAGCTGTTTTGAAAATAGAATTTCAAAAAAAACTTCATATTTTCATTGATAAACATGGATGATGGGTCGCATCATTAAAAACTTTCTTACTAGAAAGAAAATAGTGTGCCCTTTACATATTTAACTATAGTAATGTTTTAAGTTGGCGGCGTTCCAAGATCTTAGGACTCGCCTTCCTGTCTTGTTGTTAAAGGAATAGGCCTGCCTTCAGGCGCCCTGTTTGCATTCACGCGCCGTGGTGGTGCTTCTCTCTGATGCCACCCTCGGTGTTCATTGTTGCTTCTCCTGTTCTGCCCTTGCTGTGGCGGATAGGGTTCAGTTTGCTGTTTTCATCTTGACGTTTGTTGCTCCCTGTGGCCCATCTGGGCGGGTTGTTTCTCCTTAGTTCTTTGGTTCCGCTCAACCTGATCCAGCTCGTCAAAATGCCTTTTTTGCTCGTCGTCTTCCTCTTCTAGAATAAACTCTTGCACCCTTGCTCGTAATTCTGCTAAGTCTTTTGGCGGCTTCCGACTTAGTTTGTTGTTAAGAATCCTTGCCTGCAGACCTTGTTTAAAGGTGTGCACACACGTGTCAGGCGCGGCGTCCTCTATCTTTACAGTTGTCGCGTTGTATCTCGTCATATACTGCTTTAGGGTTTCCCCTGGTTGTTGCCGTATATTGAACAGTGTTGTTGTTGTTACCTTTTTCACCTAGGTCGCCGCAAACTGTGTCGGGAACTTTGATGAGAAGTCTGTGAAACTTGCTATTGACATTGGCGGTAGCTTGGTAAACCAAGCAAGAGCGGTCCCCTTGAACGTTGATGGAAACAAATGGCACTTTAATGCGTCACTCACCGTGCTTATCACCATTTTTGTGTTGAAATAGAGCAAGTGCTCCTTTGGGTCCGTCTCGCCATTGTATGTTTCCAAAGCTAGGGTTTTTAGGTGTTCAGGCATTGGAGCAGCTGCCACGGTGGGAGTAAACGGTTGAAACTCTACTACCATCTTTGCTTCTCGCAGGCCCGCCAGATTGTAGTCCTTTTGTTGCCTGAAGTACTCCAGTTGTGCCTGAAGATGCTGATTCTGTTGTTGTATATCCTCTATGACCCCACATATTCGGTGCCAATCTGCCTGAGGCACCATTACAGTTGGTGGCGATACATTCTCAGCTGGGTTTGGTGTTGGTTGGTACTCAAATGGTGGTGGTGGTGGTGGTGGTGGTGGTGGTGCTGCTGCTGCTGCTGTTGCTACTCTTACTGCATGTCGTCTCGGTGGTGGTGGTTGTGAAACCACCAGAGCTTGTCTCATGTTTGCTGTCCTTCGCTTCGCTGCATGATGTTGTGACTTCTCCCCTCTTGATCTTGGGATTTACGTTAACCGTTCCAACGCAGACGACACCAATTATTCTAGAAATGGGACAATAAGAACAGTCTAAATCTTAGTACCCTCTAGAAAGAAAAGCTCTTTATAAAAACCTAGCCGTTTTTGGTATAACCTCGCCCCGTCCACAAGCTCGCCCACTCCAGCCATGACTTCACTGCATTCAACCGCAGTGAAGCCAAATACTACGAGCCACACATACCATCACTTTAATAAGAATTTGATGAATGAGCCTCACATGTGACAGATCATTATATGCCTAATGATTAATAAAGTTAATGTAATTTTATATTACAAATAAAGAAGTTAAAAACTATATATAGGATATATATGCCTCTCCAACAAAATAGCTATTAACTTTTCAAATAAAGATGGAAAGAGATTGATGTATATTGAAGACAGAATTCCAAAGCAAGACTAATTCACGTTCCAAGGAAGTGCCCACTAAATGGTGTGACCATTAAACAATGGACAGACCATGTTAGAGTGGATTATTATCATTCAATACAGTACTCTACTCTTTATTCCATTTTGTCCCTTTGTCACATGATATGTAAATCTAAAGTACTAAGCATGAATGGAAACCATTAACTCATATTCAACTTATAACACTAACTTGTTTTCTTTTATTAATTCATTAACTAATTATTGTTGAATTGGAAATCTTTCACTTGCACTAGAGGATTCCAATAATTGAATGATATTATTTCCTTTTCTAAATGTTTTAAGAAGACAAAGAAGGCCTGACATGTAGACGAGGAAAAAAAAAATTAAGTTGCAAAATGGAAGAGTGTGACCTGGCTATTGAATTCATCATCACTTGCATACGCAAAACTTTTCAGGAATTGTGATAATTTTTTATGTTAAAAAGATGAGCATAAAGTGGATATCAATAACGTCAAAAAAGTGGATATCAATTATAGCTGTCACGTGTACTAAGAATTATTGATAATATTAAAATGAATAAACTCTCAATTTCATTTTTAATATTTTCTACAATCACTCCTTCATTTTCTTCCTTCCTTCCTATATTCAATTGCTTGCAAGCCAAATAGTCTTACTCTTACTCTAAGCAAATTGGATCCGGACAGAAAATATGGCCAGGACTGTTTTAATTTTTAATCCCTAGTGCTAAATAATTTTGTTGAACTTCTAGCATATGACAATCTAGAGGATGTATTATATGAGAAATGTATTTTTATATGAGAAAGTAAGAATAAATCATGATCGTTAGATCTAATCATAAATGGTCAAGAAAAAAGTCACATGATATTTTTAAGTAGCCATGTGACTATTAAGTTGTTTTAATCTTGATCATTCATGATTAGATCTAACGATCGTGATTTATTCTCATTTTCTCATATAAAAACACATTTCTCATGTGATACGAACAAAAAGTATGTGTATATGAGCTATAGCCGTGAAGAATTTGTAACTCTTATGTCAAAAAGAAAAAAAAAATGTAACTCACGTACTAGTGGATGTCAGCTATAGCCATGAAGAACATGCATGGTTCTATATGCAAACGACCAATATACTTCTTTCATTTCAAAAATTTAAGGATATACAAATAATTCAACAGTTTATTAACTAATATATAATTTTTCTAAAACATTCTTATTTAAAGTTGAGTATTAATGAGAGAGAATAATAGTTATTGGTTAAGTAATTGGTGAGTGGTGATTGGTGAAAATAAGAGGTGAAAAGTGAGAGATAAAAAATTAAATAAAGGTATAAATGGAAGAAAATGTGATAAATAATGTTGAATTTTTAAAACAACTACTGTTTTGAAAAATTAGTGAAAAACTGAAACAAAAATCATTTTAGAATAGAAGGAGTGATTGTGAGGTTGATGATCGCTATAATGTGTCATATCTTATGTGGATTCGTTACAAAGAAGTGCTGAATTAATCATTTTAGACCCAAACAGAATATTTTGATATGGGCAAAGAACCAACCAAATTACTAAAGAGTGGTCCTGACTAAGGTACAATGGCATGCTCAAAAGCCATTAAGTGCACTTTTTTTGGGTACTCTTTCTATCACTCTCTAGCACACATCTCTTACAATTCACACCCCATTGTGCAGTGTGGAAGAATCTTCATCCTAATTTTCTTACCGTCAGTGGTGGAGTTACAGTTTAAATAAAAAGTATTCAACATGTACTTCATCCATGAGTCTTCAAACTTGAAACATGTACAAGTCAATTTCATTTTTACTATTTTTTTAGTTTAAAAGAATAGATAGAACAATGATTTAACTCCAAACACATACAAATACAAGTTAATAGTGTTGTGTTAAACAAGACCTCGTCGCATTCTACATGTCAATACGACACTAATGAAATATCCGTCGACTTTTTCTGAAAACCTGATTTTATTACAAGTTATGACAGAAAGTAACCAAGAAACCAAGCAGGGCAGCCAGCTAGTTGCACAAAGTTGTTGACATACAAAAAATTTGTTGACTCAGGCTATTAATCAGGGATCACAGATTCAGTTATCCGTTTCCGTTCTTCTTGTTCATTCTCTACTCGTTTCTGTAATCTTCTTCTACAAGCAATAAAGGAAATTGTGATTTGTTGTTGTTTGTTTCTACTCTCATATGATTCTAGTTTTAACACTAATTGTTAAGAACCGCTGCCGTAGTTGGAGAGCCCAAGGCCTTATAACCCCACATTAGAATCTCATACTTCTAATGTGGGACTCAAGTCTCATACCTTACAATTGAGTCCTAACAGTTTTCTTTTAAGAAAAAGTTTAAAAAGAAATACTGAAAATCAATGCTAATTCCTAACTAACTGATAACATTGAGAAAGGACACTGCATCAGAAAATTATTTAAAAATACCAAGCCCTTACAGTCCCATTAGAAAACTAAACAGTCGATAATAATGAACAGTTTGTAAACCTATATAATCAATACTTTCTAAAGGAATCCTCAACATCCATAGTACAAATATGACACATATAAAAGTTTCTAATAAAAACACCATTCAAATTCAACAAAACAACCTGTCATGAAGTTCATGAGCTCTCACCTTCCTATTAAATTATTTCCCCCCCTTCCAATAGCCAGCTTCTTCTTTGGGTCCACTTTTCGTCTTTATGAAAAAAATTCAGCGATTTTAAAATAATGTTTAAGGACTAAGATCCCGTTTGGATACGGACTAAAAAGCACTTTTTGTAGCTTATCTACTAGAAAAAGTATTGAATAAGCTCCAATAAGTGCTCTTTGGTGTGCATCCAATCAAGCTCTAAAATAATTGTTTTATCACACAGATAAGAGAAAAAAACAGATGAAAAGCCTCTTATATCTCCATTTGTCTTCGAACACTGCTCCGACTCATTCAGCAGAATGCACATTGACAGAAAAATTGTCTTCAGGTTGAGAGTCTGAAAGACTACTGATAACCTGGAGATAGAAGTTCCATGATTGACTTGTTTCGCTGATGCTTTCTTGGCCAAATGGGTGTTCCTCAATATACTTTCGCATATCTTCAGCATTTGCCAATCCATCTAGATATTCTCGCAGATCGCCTCCATCAGCTGTCATGAATCATAGTTACATTATTGATCAAAACATACTCAATAAGCTTTAGAAAGCATAAAAGGTAGCCACTACAAGATGATATGTCACTTTAGCAACTAAAAGAACAAAATTTTACTGCTCATTAAATGTATCTTTAAGGTTGCACAATTACAAATTGTGCAAAAAAGTTATATAGACCATCAAAGAAATTTCTTTCTAGCCTTCCTTTTCCATGATCACTACAAGAGTCAACCCAAAAGAGATCCAAAGAAAATCTAGGTAAAGTAGATAAATGAATATAAATTAAAGAATTTAGAATCAGTCAAGCCTGCCATAGTCCACAAGTAGGATCTAGCCAAGCCTCGAGCATAATCTAGCGATTCTATGAATCAAGATACTAGTGGCTATGGACAAATGTTTTTACCTAATGAATTGTCGCTTTTATCCTGATAAGTGAATGAATGAGGGAAGACTGAGGTGTTTGGCTAAAATAATGGATCAAAACATTTAAAAAAGAGGTTAGGAAATGGTATTGCTAAAGAAAGCCTGCTTAAACAAAACAAGAAAAAAAAAGTTAGTTTAATTACAGGATTCAGCAAGGCTTTATATGGAGAATCATCCAATAGCAATGTATTTGATTCATTATAATATCCCTTTTCCCACGGAAGATCAGGATCATGCTTCTCCCAAAGCTTCCTCAAATCCTTAAAAACCAAACGCTTGTGCTTGTTTTCAAGAGTTCTGAAACTTGTTTCAGTACAATGAGAAAGATCCTGAAGAAGCCAAGAAAATGCAGAATCAGAAGCAGAAAAAAGCTCTACCTCTAACAAAAGTAGGTTAAACAATAATAAATACATCAATCACATGATAAGACTGTGGTAGAACTGCAGAATTGTGAACTGATGCAATTCATGGTTTGTGACTTTGCATAAATGAATATGCGAGAAGAAAAGGAAGAAGATATAAAATTAATATCTAAACTAAATTTTCATGAATGGAAAGATCAGCTAGCAATATAAATACAACATAAAAATTCAATGCCACATATTACTATTACTAACATTGTTGCCCAAAATCTAACATCTCTAAATATGTAATATTTATACAAAATTTAATAAACCAAGTCTCTGGAGATCAAGGAGGAACCGGAGAGAAACAGCTAAACAAATGCTTACCCAACAGAAAAGCAACTTGTTTTTCATGTCTCCCATCAAATAATCAATAACTCGTTTAACATTTTTCCTATGACAAGACAAAAACCGGAATCAAGGTTATATAATACACAGATCCAAAATGTAAAAGAGGGAAGTTGTAATCTTTGTGAAACAGAAATGAGACAGACAAACAGAACACAAGAAGTTAGTTAAGTCATAATTATCTAAGATAGTTGAAGTGTACTTCATCCTTGAAGACCATATCCCGACTTCAAATTTATCAAAGCAGAACTTCAGAAACTCAAGATAAAAGGGCCGCTTGAATACTGAAATCAAACACAACCTAATTAGTAAAGCATGGATGATTACTTAAAAATGTAGAACAAGAAAACACAATCTTTACTTACTTGCTCGCCCTGCAATGTTTACATCGGGTTTATGGTCCTTTGGACGGGGAGAAACTATGTCTGCTAGCAACCCATTTATATCAAGAACAAGAAGTTTTTTCTTCAAGCTTCCAACTTGTGTTCTAACCAAAGAAATTCCCAAAAATTCTGAACTAAGCTCTTCATTTATGACAGAAGCAGATACTGTCTTCATTTGATTAGTATCAGAAGAAAACTCCTTGTTATTTTTTCTTTCATCTGCTACAGTTGACTCAGTATTCATTGCTGCCTCAGTATTCAGTGTATTTTTAATACCTTCCAATGGAATGTCACAGACTATTTTATTGCTTTGTAACGCATGGATATCCATCGTATTTGTTCCCTCAATCGACCCAATAAACTGGTCTCACAGCAACCTACATATCATTGCACTATATTTGTCACAATGAACCCTGCAAATATGATATGGTCCACGAAATATTCAAAATTCAAATAAGGTAACAGAATATATTAAAACAATCTAGCAAGAACATGCGTAGTTTAATACAGTTTGGCGTTGAAAAAACATATACATATTGCCAAATAAATAAAACCCTCAGACACAACAAATAGAATCTTGGAAGCTTTCAAATCTCACTTCCTAAACTTTATGCAGTAGGCCTCAGTCCATTGCACTCACCTTCTATGAAACTAATTATGCAGCATTGTGTATCCCAAGCTTTCATCTGTGCATTTATTTTCTTGAAATCAAAAGGAGATTTAAAATATCAAGTCTTAATGAGCCATGGTAATTAGCAAGGCTAAGATTCTAAACAATCTTTTAAGTTTCTCGTTCATTAAATTTCAGCAGCTGGATCATTTAGATAGCTAATTTGCTGCTACAACTCCCAACATCAGATATGCTTTACTTTACAACTCTCCTATGGCAGTGTGTGTGATAGAATTTGCTGCTAGAGGCTATACTATTGGATGATGATGAAGAAATCAAAATGCAGTCTAAAAGTACAAAGAGAAACTAGGAAGGAGTAGTAGTTACCGATTAAGTTGTAATCAAGCACAGACTTCTTCTGCAAAAACGAAAGAAAGAAGGAAAAACAACAATTATAAGTAACCACGGTAAATTACAAAGGAAAAAATAAAATAAAAAACTAATTGCGGATTGATTAACAAAAATTTATCAACTGCGAATGAAAGAAAGAAACAGGTAAACAAAGCAGCGCAAGAATTAAGACAATCGTAAGTTAGTTCCTGAAAGAAGAAATAAATAATGCATTAGCGAGGTGTGAATAGAATGGTAACCGTCTCAAGTAAAAGCTGGTAAGAACTCAGCGACGCGGGGTGTGATGTTGGACTCTGAGTATGTATAGCCGTTGACTGGAGAAGAAACGAGCTAGTTTTAGTTTCATGTTCAAAACGAACCAAGACAGAGAGAGTTTTTTTATTTGTTAGAGTGAGAGTAGAGTTTAATTTGGACCAAGAAACTTTGTCCCAAGGCATATTTGGGCTCAGCCCATCATACTTGCACATCTTTTTCAATGGGGTTAAAATTGGCACCTAAACACTTAATTTGTAACCTCACTTTAACGTGGTGAAAGTTCATACTGCTGACCTTACGATCTGAGATTTAAGATCTCGAAATGCAGTGTACCTATCTATTATGGGATTCAAATCTAGGAAGACAAATTCATAAACTTGATTCCGGATTTTAAAACTCAGAATGCTTTTGGTTGTTTTGATGTCGAGGTTTCGTATTCTCGGGATATAATTTTTATCCCTCTTAATTTCCGGAATGCTATTTCTTGAATTGTGTTTCGGGTTTTGCAATTCCTGAAACACAAATGGCTAACGTTCCGAGAATTGTGAATCTCGATGACTTAAATTTGCATTCCGGGAATTAAGATCCTGATATGAAAAAATGAAAATTCTATCCCGAGTTTTAAAAATCGGAAGAAAATAGAAACGAAATATAGTTCCGGGTTTTAAAATCCGGACAACGAAGCTCCGCTCCAATGGCGGAAGCTTCATTGAGAACGCAGAAATAAAGAAAGAGGAGACACCAAACTGACGAAGAAAATGAAGAAGAAGCTTACCTAGAAAAGTAGAAGATGAAGATGAAGATGAAGGTCGATGTTGATGAAGGTTGACGTTGATCCGAGGAAGAAGATGAAGAGTTCAATGGGGAGAAGAGAGAACTTGAGGGAGTGAGAAGGAGGGTGAAAGAGAAGGAGAATGGGGAAAGATAAATGGGTTTAAATGAGGAGGGTTATTTTAGTAATTTTGAAAATATGGATAGGGGTGACTAGGGTGCCAAATATAACACCACTTGATTAATTTTAGTTATTAATCACAACTTTAGAAAAAATTAAAAATAATAATAATAATAATAATAATAATAAGTAAAAGTTAAGTTGACTTGAAATTCACATTAATAAAAATATTAATTAATTATTAATTATATTAATTGTAAAACTATTTAATTTCTCGTATTTAAAAATAAATATTAATATTATTTAAATTTTCATTATTAATCACAACATGAGGAAAAATTTAAATAATAATAATAAGTATAGTTGACTTTACCTTTACATTAATAACAATAGTAATAGTTATTAATAATCTAATATTAATTACTAACTGCAAAAAAATTCAGTTTCTCATATGTTAAAATTAAGATTAACATTATTTTAATTATTCATCACAAGTTAAGTAGTTTTTTAACAAGAATAAAATAAAACTAATTATTATTTTTTATATATAATAAATATAATAAGTATTAAAATTAAGTATAATTGACTTTACATTTACATTAGTAACAATATTAATTAGCTATTAATAATAATTTATATTAATTAATAATTGTAAAAGTTTTCAGTTTCTCATATATTAAAATTAAGATTAACATTACTTTAAATTTAACTATTAATCACACGCTCTTGGATGGCTAAGGATTGGAATATTTCCTTCATTCATATTCCTCGTGAGAAAAATAACGCAGCGGATTTCCTTGCGAGGCAAGCATCTAGGGAGGGGACCTTCTCGTCGTGTTTGGAGGCAATCTCTGTCTACTATTTATGCGTCGTTGTATTTAGACGTTTTTGCTTAGTTTCGCTTTCTCTTTATTTTTCCTCTTGTAACAAAAAAAACTATTAACCACAAGTTGAGGAATTTTTAAAAAACAGTAAAATAAAACTAATTACTGTTTTTTATACATAATAAGTATATTAAATATTAAAATTAAGTATTTATATATATATATATATAAGTAAAATATACTCAACCTCAAATTGTAAGAGAAAAGTCTAAAAAAAACACTGCTCTGCTATGGTTCCGCGAGTGATGCGAGCCGCTAGGGTCCCGCGACACCCATCTGCTCCTTCTTCGACAGCGGCAGGCGGAGGCCACTGGGCCGCTTCGGGGACAATCTTGGTTGGTATTTAGCTTCTTGCTTGCTAATCACCCTGGTTTTTTCTTCTCTCCTCTATAACTTTATTCCCAAAGCTTTTTATTAATACATATCTGAACTTTAAAAAGAAATAAGTAAAATATACTGGATTTTTGTATTAATGACAAGATTTACTAGTTATTCAGTTTCATTTCATTATTATTTATATATTAATTGTAAGAAAAACTATACTTATATCAAAAGTATTAAATATAAGAAGTTGATAAAATATTAGTTATCAATCTCATGTTGAGAAAAAAAACAAAAAAAAAACTATATAAATAAATATATTAAAATTAGTTAATGGTATAGATAAGATGTTATTTAGAATAAAATTGGTCAATCATAATCTTTTGGTATTAAGGTTGACACCATTATCTATCTCGGAAGCCATCATTGGTCAAACATAAGTGTTTTTTGTTTAGTTCATGTTATTTGAGACTTATATTATTTTTTTCCGCATTGTTAGTGGGTTTTCTCTCTAGTTTGTTGTCTACTCACGGTAAGAAATGGTCATTTAAAAGTCTAATTTTTTTTTGGCCAAATTTGGCTGGTTAGTATCGGCTAAGTTGACACAAAGCTTATGCAAAGTGTAAAAAAAATTAACTCAAAAAAATGTAGTGTTAACTCTCTACTAATTAGCGTCAGCTCACAAAGACTCTGACGCTAATATCACTGACTAAAGTACGACCATCCTAGAAAGCTAATTAATAATGTTTCTCACGCAAGGTGACCCATCCCCACATGGCCTAGTCATGGGAAATAATGTCCAAGTGCATATCCATTTAGCATATCATGGCATTGGAGAACTCCAACTCAGAACACAAAACCTTGAATGAAACCAAGCAAGTCTCTACAGGGAACAGTTTTGCAATACAAGCAAGTAAACTAATTGCTACGATTATCTGAACTCACATGTACAATTTGAATTTGAGTTGATGAAGTGTGTACCTGTCTTCCAATGTTTGAAAATTCTAAGAATTATGCAAGGAAAATTCCTATAAAAAATTAAAAGATAATTAGATTACAACAAGAAAAGCAAAAGCTGGAAGAACAAGTGAATTACAAAGAATTAACATAAGAATGAAAGCATTGATATAAATTTGTACTCGCTGCAACAAATATGATAGAAATTGAGTGAAGTAGGTCCATTTAAGAAAACGGAATTAAAGAAAATGGTTTAAATTTTTTTTTTCCTAGTGAATTGAATTTGGTTCATTTAAAAAATTCATAGCTTTTAGTCTCTAACATTTATGAAATATGTGAAGTCAATCTTTGTCATTCATTTTGTGGTTGTTTAAATCGTCACCAACTCATTTCATACCGATTTTTAATCGTCACTAGTACAAAAAAACCTCCAATAACTCATTTTTATGACGGTTTTTAACCATCTTTAATGAAAAAGTCGTCACAAAATGAAGGACAGAGACTAATTTCACATATTTCATAAATGTCAGAACTAAAAACTATGATTTTTTTGCAAGTACTAAAACCAATTAACTCTTATTTTATAGGGACTAAAAACAACTACTAAAAGTTAATAAATACTAAAAGTAAAGTAAAAAAAGATGAAATTGTATTTGATTATTGGGCTTACTGTATTGGAAAAAAAAATTATTTCGTAGCATAAAACTTGCTACCATTCATAGTACATTAGTTTTTTTCTTAATCAACTTTCCAGAACTATGTCGTAAATTATCTTAACTTCTCATTTGCATAAAAAATCATGATTTTAATCAACTTTCTTTTGTTAGTTATTCGATGGCAAAATAACATTTAGACTAAAATTATTCAATTTTAAAAGTAGAGAGACTTAAATTAAACAATTACAACTATGAAAACCAAAATCACAAATTTTTAAAATTATAGGGACTATTTAAACCTAATTTTAATGGTGAGATCTGTAATTGCACTGGTTGCAGTTCATCTTGATCCAAATCCCCAAAACCCGGTAGTTATATAGCAAGTTTTCCTTTGCGTGATGTTCAAGCAACTGCAGTTTGGCCTCTGTTTTTTATTTTCGCAGGAAAAGTCAGTTTGTTAAGTTTCACCCAAAATAAAGTTATTCTTGGTAACTTTGCCTCAGTGGCAAGCAACTATTGGAATTCGAATCCAGAAGCAAAGTGATCAATTAAAATTGCTTAAAAGGAAGTAACCATTAAAATTTTACAGGTTTTTAGATGTGATTTGTCTCTATACAGCATATAACTAAACTAACATTCTTGTATTCATTCACTTAGAAAACAAAGTCATACGTAGCAATTATGTATAATTGTGACACTTGTAGTAGAGTCATTTGTGTACTTCTAAACAGTGAATATAATTCTATTACAAAAGTTTGCAGAAACAAACGGGTGGTAATTCATACATGCATGCTTGATTATTATTATTGGCAAATTAGCTATTGGTTATTCAAATATTATCACGTTAATGCTTTATTTTAAGGGCTTGAATAATACCTTTTTGTCCCTACAATTTTGTTTTTCATCTTTAGAATGTTTTTTTTTTAATTCTCCGAAAATTACATGTGTTGTTTTTTGTCTTTGTTTGTAATTTTTTCATTCAGTAAAATCTGAGTTTTTACAATTTTGGAAAAACCTGAGATGGCTAAATCTGATTTCACGGTTTGTAGAGCAAATTTAAGCGTGCATGAGAGTGTTTTCAGATCTGGATTGGATGGAAAAATAACTAGCAATGATAAAAAGCAAAACATGTAATTTTCATAGGACTAAAAACAAAAACAACAAAATTCTAATGACGAAAAAAAAACATAAGAACTAAAAATGTATTTAAACCTTATTTTAGTTATGAAACTAATCCATAAAAATACAAACTTGTGACTAATATAATTAATATAGTAGATAAATATTCGATGGATGAACTTAATGATAATTTTATGTCTTTGATAGATTAATTGATTTTACTAACTAAATAAAATCTTCAAAGACTTAAAGTGTGTTTGAATAAATAATCACAAATCCAAATATTTCTTGTTTTATTTAAAAATATTTTGATAATAATAATATTCAATCTTCGTTAAAACTAAATTAAACAAATAAACACACAACAAATTAAATCAACGTAGTAATTCAGCACTCATTTCTTAACTAAGTGATTTGCAAACCGATTGTCAACTCTTATGAATTTCAAAAACTCTTTCGTCGGCTCTCTTAGTCCTTAACCGTGGAAAAAGGAATTAATAAAAAAAAAAACTAATAGATAAAAACCCCTCAACTAGAAAACAAAACCAGTGGTTGCCATAAGTAGGTCATGGAACGTGAGTGCCATGATTGTCTTTGCCAGTAATGGACCACGGCCCATAATCGGATTGATATGGCTGTCGGCCCCAAAATGCCAGCTCAGCTCATTCTCCACAACCCCACAATTGAATTTTTTTGTTTTTGCTTACACTATTTTTTGAGTAGACAATTTTGTTCAAATCGAAAATATTTACATTAAGTCGGAATTAATTTTCTCAGCCGGACTTTTTCGATGTGCAAGAATCGAACATGTGACATTATTTACTTGAGTCAACCACTCAGCAGCAGTGTCTAAGTTTTTTAGGTACAAAATTCGGACCTCTAACATTACAGTTGAGAGACAGAGAGCTAACAATTACAATACACCTCGTTAACAGCAATTGAAAATTTGAAATTGAGTCCTAAAATAAATCCAAAATAAATAATAAAGAGCTTTTTTTTCAAAAAAAAAAGAAAACTATTAGCTCCTTTTTATGGACATGTGTTTATTCTGAACTGTTCCATAGTGTGGTTCGCTTCTCACATCACCTACTCGGTTGCTTCACAAGTAGTGAGTGCTCTCTCTACAAAATCAAGGTACGGAGACTTCAGATATCTCTCTTTTCTTGATTTCCATTTAGATCCGCACCATGACCTACCCAATTTCCCTTTCGGGGTTTGCGTTGTCTATTTTTCATGTGGTGTAATTTTCTACTCTACGATCTTGCTAATTTTTTATTTTACATTTAAATTTCTGTCGCTTTCTTTCCTTGGATGCTTGTTTGGATTTCATTTCTGCTGAAAAATTCGTTGGGATCAAGCTAAGACAAGAAGTAGAAGAGGTACAAGATGAAAAATTGTTTGGTTTGAAGAAATGGGACTTGATGCCCTTTTCATTTTTTATTTTTTTGATAATTTTCATTTATCTCATCCTCAACTGTAATTTTGTTGCTTTCTGTTGAGTTCTGATGGTTATTGGTTCGGATTTGCTGCATTTGAGGTTCAATTTTTTGTCACTTCATGAAAGCTGAATGTTAACTTTCTCATGAAAGAAATCTCTGGTGCTGCTATATAATAGGTTTAGCCGCAAAAGTTCTGAATTGACGGAGTAATGGGTCGTGGGGTCAGTAGTGGTGGTGGTCAAAGTTCTTTGGGTTATCTCTTTGGCGGCGGAGAGGCTGCCAGCAATGTCCAAGTTCCAAACAATCAAGTTCAGCCTGTAAATGGTGGGCGTGCTCAAAATGCTGCTGTTGCTTCACCTTCACCACCAATTCAGAATGCTGCTGTTGCTTCGCCTTCGCCACCAATTCAGAATGCTGCTGTTGCTTCGCCTTCGCCTTCGCCACCAATTGATAAGGAAATTCCAGCTGGAGTTCCAGGATGTCTCAAAAACAATTACCATCGCGCTGACGGGCAAAACTGTGGCAACTTTCTCACTGTATGGCCCCTTATCAATTTTTCTATTATGATAATTTGAGTTGTACTGCATCATAAGTTCTCCATAGTATTTCTGCTCTAAATATTGTTGCCCCGTTACCTTAGCCTGGGGAATACTAGAAAGGTTAGTAGCATAATGTATGACTATGAGGATTGGAGTTTCCTCATCTTGCTTATAGTGTACCCAAAGTTTTCAGTAAAAATGTAGTGAAAGCATGGTTCCTTGCCCTTTTGGTAAGAAGGAAACCATGTAAGTTATAACAAGAAGTTGGAGTAACAGAAATTTCTGTTCTTGCATATCGGTAAGATAGAATATGCACTTTATGCTTGCTTTCCTAATTTTGTTGGTTATCTTGTATGGATTAACCTATGCTGCATATTCTTAAAAATTGATAGTTTCTCTAATCTTAATTATTGGATTTTCATTGACAGATAACCTACTGATGCTGTTCGCAATCTAAAGAATTAATATTTCTTCCTCTCTGTCCGTAGTCCCAATTAATTAACCTAATTTATGTTGCATTTCCTCTTATTCTTCTGTCCTTATTTTTCTGTCAGTGAGTGAATAATAATCTCTCAATGCTTTCTGATACATGTGGAAGAAAACTTTCCTAAGCTTGCAAAGTAGCAATTTCGTATTTTGGTTTTAATGGTTGCTTCTAGTAGAAATTTTCCTCATGATTTCATGTCCATAATGCTTTGTTTATGATGGAAGTTCGTCTGTATGTATAGTACTGACCTTTGTAAACACAATATGTTAATTGAGTAGTAAGTAAAATTAGATGAGGCATTTCATGATGCGATATAGTTTTAGTTTCACTTTTCAGCGTGAGTGAATAATAGTAATTTATACGTGAAGAAAAAGTACTAAACAACGACGGGCATGCCTTATTGTACTTCTTTTTCTTCTCCATCCTAGACAATAGAGTTGGTTTTGATGGTTTAGGAGTGAAGATGGAATAATATTTTTATTTACAAATTGACTTTATTGTCACTTTTGTTATGATACTGAAGTATCGTTCTTAATCATTGTTTCCTTTTTTGGTTTCAGGATCGACCATCTACCAAGGTTCATGCTGCTCCTGGTGGTGGATCTTCCTTGGGTTACCTCTTTGGTAGTCCTGGTGGTAATTAATTCATCAATGTGACTGAAGAATGCTTTACATTCGAACCTGCCATGTGTAAAGTAGATAGTAGCTTGTGTTTAGAACAATGGAGTCGTTTCTTGTGCAATTGAACCCTTGACAATGTTGGAGTGGCTTAATTGGACTAAAGCTGATTCATAGGTTTGTTGTTTGGTACAATTATGTGGGGATCGATTAATGAATTTACTGGATGTATGTATGAGCTAAACTGGCTTACAATTGCTCTCCTATTGTGTTCATGTTGTAATGCTGACTCTTTTGTAATAACTCATGGTTCAACTTCTTGAATGTCCTGCTCCTGCGACAGCAGTAACAGTTCCCATGAGGGAAAAGTTTATTTTCTTTGCAATATCAAGAGCCACAGTTCCTTTAGTTTTGGAAATATAGAAATAGAATTTGACATGCATGCCCCATATTAAAAATGTTCTTAGATTTGTATGAATCATTGGCAATGTACTTTTATTAAGATATAGGACCTCTGATGTGGGGTTTTAATTTTTAAACTGCGTCAATACATTTATTTATGCTACTAAAAGTGACAATTTGATTGTTTTGTGTCAAGAAGTTTTGATTGCCAAAACCAACTTTTTCAATTTCTCATATCCTTCCTATTAATTTGTGACAAGTCCAATTTGTTGCTTTTTTCTTTTCGGTAGTTGCTTTAGGAAAAAAATAAGTTATTTTAAGTGAATTTATCTTCTCTTTCTTTTGCTTGGTCTGAAGTGAATTTATCTTTATAGTGAACAAGTGATAATAAAAAATAACTTTTAAATTGTAGTGTTTTATAGTAAGGAAATAATTTGAATATAATCAAACATGAATACATCATCTCTTGCTGTTTACTTTAATGAGTTTGTTTTAGAGTTGTTAATTTTATTGCTTCGAATTTTTTTTGTTAATTTTAAACAATTTTTTTTGGTGAATTAATATTTTAAACATAACTTTGTTTTAAAAGGGTAATATTTAAAATACAATTTTTTTATAAGCGAATGGTTTCTGGAAATGTTTTGTTTTTATTAATAAAAATAGTAATGTAGCTTTTCTTTTCTTTATTTTATTTTATTTTTGCTTTTCAAAATATGTATAATGAACGAAGAAAACATTAACTTTTTTTATTTTATCATTCTCTACTCAAACATCATTAAATGAGAATCAGAAATATAGTAAAATGTGTTTATACATATACAAATAAAAAATAGAATCTTTTCACAAAATAAATGCATAGGTATTAAATTGGTTATTTTTTTTAAATTAAAACATGATTTATAATAAAATAAAATAATATCATCTGATCAATGTAATTGTTTCTATTTGATGAAAAAAAATATGATTTTGATGGTTGTTTTCTTTCTTAAATTATGATAATATTTGCGATCATGGGTTGGTTTAAGTGATAATTTTTTTTTACAAATCATACATGTTTAACAGAAAGTGTGAGGTTAGGGTTCGATCATTACCTATAAGAATGTAGCGTATCTTATGGCTAGTTGTTTACCACATAGTGCGAGCACCCGTCGCGAAAAGATTAGTCACTAGTGTGATGATATTAAAAAAAATTATACACGTCTAATATAAGAATATTTTACCCAATAAAATAGTACGTTTGTGAAGTACTTTACTTTTGGACTTTTAAATTTAGATTATACTAGTTGGATTTACACTTTGGATAAATTAAATTTATTGTGTGTGGATTGATTTTTTTTATAACTTCTTATACATGTTGTTGTGAGGTCGACAATAGTGACCAATACTCTAGCTGTGAGAAATAGTTACTTAGCGGTAAATGGTTGCCGACAATTTGCGCTTAACTCACAAGGGCAAGGATCGAAACCCCCTCTGCATGGTCGAGGGACAAAGTTAGCTAACTACCACGTCATATCTTATGCTAAATTTATTTGTTATTTTGTCATGTTGATTCCTCGATTATTGGTATAGGAATATTTATCATAGAGTGCCCTATCCTCTCTCCGAGCAACAACAATGCAGGAAACCCCCTAAATGCAACATTAATGACAATATCCCCTCTCGGTCTAATGGATGCCGATAGAGTGTTTCATACAAATGTTTTAATCATTCCTTCATGCCCATACAGTAAGAAAAAACCAACATGTGTGATTTTAACAATCGTTTCATATAAATATAATTAAATTGATAATTTGCTACTTTTAAGTAAAACTACTCTCATGATACATGTCAAAATATATTGGTCACCTAAAAGGCTAAGATTAAAGTGTGTTTACCTAATATTTACCTTGAGTGATTTAGACAATCTCATAAGTAATTGTTGTAAAATAATTTCTATTGTTTGACCATGGTAGGAATTATATATATTATATGTTTGATTCAAATTATGAAAGTAAGCTTTTTTTATTTTTATGGTAGAAAATAAAAACAAAGCTCTTTTATTGCTAAAAAAAACTAAAACTTTCTCACCGCAAACAAAGGAGAAAGAAGATAAGTGACTTTTGACACTATACTGTTAAATATGTGAAGACGGTATATTTGAAAACGGATAAAAAAGTAAAAAAATTACAATTTTTAAGATATAGTGCAACTCAAAGCGATAAGAGTGTGTTTTGATGGAAATAATTATGACATTATAGCACATCTCAAAAAAAAGAAAAAAGATAAGGAAAACTAAGTTGTTCATCTTCTCAACCACTTATTCGATTCACAATTGCATCCTGAATTGTCTCATTATCGCTGTACACAACACCCTATTCATCTGGTAGATGGAATGATAACCTCACAACTGCTGGCTCTCTGTAACGAATTTTAAATCCAAACAATCTCCAAGCTGCCTCACAGGAAGACATGTATCTGCAATCATAATAATTTTTTATTTCATCAATCACCTCGCCACTATTAGCTGATTCCCGACTGCGAAAAAGTGCAACTGTCACCCTGTCATTGCCTTTATGAACATACTTGAAAAGATATTTTATAGCACTCGTCTGACATGTGTACTCAACATGATGTGAGCTCTATACTTTTTTAGAAGCATCGGGTTGTACGCACAACGTACCTATTATCCAGCACTGATTTACCCTTCGTGACCGTTCTACCATCGTCTCTTTTCTTATATCTAGGAAACCTGCCATCGTCAATAATGGTCCGGATCCTAAACTCTTTACGAAAGTGCTTGGAACATTTTCCGTTGCTCATACACGGAGACTTCAAATTCTCAGCTTCGCAAGGTCTGTGTATCATATATCGTTGGACCGCTGCAAATAATTCAGAATCATCGTTACAGTCTGGAATTTCTGCGGAAATTATCTTGTCGATGTCATCGGGTGTTTTGGGTTTGTACTGGGCATGGACAAACAATAAAATGTGGGCGTGGGGAAGTCCTCGCTTTTGGAATTCGATGGTGCGCGAATCTTTGGATAAACTAAAGTATGATTTGATTAAAGAAATTGTAGTCTATCAGTTTCAACCAGGGTATAAGAGTCCACCAGAAATTGTTGGAAGAGTCTCCTTGATTGAAGTACAATAGGTGATTCTCCATCGCTGTCTAGCAATCTATATACAAAGAATTCACGCATGGTAACATCTGCCTTTTGTTTCTAGTACTAACACTTGCATCCTTAGTTAAAATGTCGTCTCTGAATCCATCCTCTCCATAAGGGAACAACAATGGATATTGAAGTGCAAGAAATGACGAATGCTTAGGATCAACATACTTCAACATCCTAGATTGTGTTTCAACAATGAGCTCCCTCTCAATAGAGGCGTCAAAGTCACCCACAACCAATGCTGCAACCTTAGATGCAGTGGGCAGGTTATAAGTTCTCTTGTCTTTGTCCCTCAGTCTTATTAATATCTGAACTTGACGTTAGAAAAATCTCCGCCTCTGTATCGTTCTCTAGCATATCTGTAGCTCTACACTAAACAGTTTTCAGCATCGAGCATTTGTTTTAAGTCTCTAACAATCATCTCATCAAACTTATGATAATTAGTACTTGACCTGCAACAGAATGAGTATTATTTGGTTTTAAAAAGCACAGCAGTGAAGTAATATGCATATTTAAACTATCAAAGAAGCCCCATGCCAATTAATATTAATAATTAGATGAATACCTGACTGCATGCATCTTATTATCGACTTCATTGTCAGTGTCATAAATATAGAGCTGTGCAAATTTAGGTTTATCACCGGCTGCAGGTATAAGACTTCCAATAGAATGGTAATTTTTGCCTCCAAGCAAGAAAATTGGAGGTCCACGACCGTTGTTTATGTTCTTGTCCACCTTTCCAGCCATAGATGTGAATGCAAACATTCCATTGAACATTCAAATGTTTTTCAAGAAATGACGACTCTTGTCATCTTCAGTTGTATGCAAGTCTTGTAGTATCTAATGGATTTCATATTTTTAAAATTTTTTAAAAAATATTGTTGTACTTTTCTACTTTTGCCTATCAAAAGATAATTTAAAAAAAAAAATTTCAACTTATATATTACTTAAAATATCCTACGTGATATAATGTTTAAAAAAACAAATCAACCTATATACTACTTATCCATTAAAAAAACCGTATATATTACTTAAAATATCCTACGTGATATAATGTTTAAAAAAAAATTAAATCAACTATTATATATTACTTAAAATAGTGTGGTAAATCAAAATTACTATTTTAATATTTAATTGAAAAATATAGCTGGGCAAACCAAAATTCAAGAAAAATAATTTATTTAATAATATTATTTTAATATGATTTAATACTTTGTAATTTTCAGAATATAATTTTATATGTAATAATTTTCGGGTTCATATAAGAAAATTCCTACTATTCATATTAATTAAATTCATTATAACGATATTTTTTATTATAATTTTGAGAGATTATTTTTAAGACCCACAAATATGTAATTATATCTATTATTTAAATTCAAGTCATAACTAATGAAAATTAAAATATCCTACGTGATATAATGTTTAAAAAAAACAAATCAACCTATTATATATTACTTAAAATAGTGTGTTAAATCGAAACTACTATTTTAATATTTAATTGAAAAATATAGCTGGACAAATCAATTTAGGAAATAGTTCTAAAAATAATTGTTTAGAGTAAGAAATATTTATTTATGGTAGGGTCTTAATGGATAGGACATATTGGGATAGGTGAGATGAAACATTATTTTATATAATATATAGATAAATATAGATAGATACCTAATTCATCGTGGCCCCAAAATATTTTAATAAAAATGAGGATTTAAGGATTTTTAGTGTAAAACTTGTAAAGGTAACAATTTTACTTATTTTAAAAAGTATAATGATTTAATAAACTTAAAAAAACTAGAGAATTAGAGCATGTTTGACTACAGTTTTTAAAAACTATTTTTTGTTTTTAAAAACTGAAAAATTTAAAAACCTGTTTGGTATAATCTGTTTTTGAAAACGGTTCTTGTTTTCAGTTTTAAAAACTAAAATACCAGAACAACTAAAAGATGTTTTCAGTTTCAGTTTTTAGTTTTTAAATTTCAATTTTTTAAATGCTGGAAAACATCTCAGTCAACAGTTTTTTATCTGTTTTTCTTTTGGAAAACAGTTTTCAAAAATAATTTCTAAAAACTGTTTTTAAAACAGTTTCCAAAAACTGCAATCAAACATGCCCTTAAAATTATATAAATTTGAAACAGATGTTTCAAAAGTGTAAGTAACTCTAAAATAAAAGAAACACCGGAGAAATTAGTATATCTTAATATTGACATGTGAATGTAAAAGTTTTTTTATTCATCGGAAAAATATACAACCAAGAAAAAAAACTAAGGAGCAAAAATAAATTTCTCCATAAAAGAGTTTCCAACTCTAGGTCTAGAGTAGCAACATCTAAGGTTTAAGAATTAATGAAGCCAACACCAGTTTTAGTCAAATAGTCCGCAGCTTTATTAAACCCTCGGAAGTCCACTGAATGGAGACCAACCAACCCCATCTTAGGAGAAGCTTGATGTTTCTCACGATATATATGAATCGAGCAGAATTCACCTCCTCCAAAGTATCAATCAAATCTATACAATCAATTTCACACACCACTTTTCTACAACCTCGGGTCCACGCCATGGAACAATGCTAAAGGTTCAGTTGTGAAAGGGTTGCCCCTGACTCATAGGCAGCTCGACCCCATATCCAAGTGCTAGCTTTATCTCGCAAAACATGCCAAAAACCCATGCAGTCAATATTATCTTCGCGATAACTCTCATCCACATTAAGTTTAACATGATCTTTAGGAGGGGCCCTCCACCTGTAGCTCAAACTCTCACTGCCGGCATTCAGAAGATTAGGATCCAGGTATCAGACTATTTCATCATGGTTGTGGCAAGTAAGTCTCTAAGCTTCCGAAACACTCCACTGATCCTCATCCAAGAACATTATTCCTCCACTCCCAAGCTCCCCAAAGGCTAGCAATAATTTTGGTATTGTAAGAGGAAGTCACCTACGCACGAACCTAACACACAAAGTTTTGAAGCATGAAATTCGGCTAGTAAAAAGCTCCCATTCGCATCCAAAATTCCAAGGAGTAGGGGCAATCAACAGGCGGTGGAAAGCATCTTCGATAAGGAAGGAACACCTCGTCAGGTTGGAGAAAAAACAAGGTGACATTTATATCTATTCGAATTATAGGCAACACATCTTCCATGAAAAAAGTATTTTCTTTTATTACCAAAATGATAGAAGGAAGAGAATGCACTTCCAAGCTACCGAATTGGGCTCCGGTGGCAATAATAACTTATACAAAATTGAAAAAATTAAAAAATAACTTGTAATATTATAATGGATAATAAATTTGGTTTTAAAAAAATTGATTATATTAAATTATCGATAAATTGGATATTTTATTGATTATTTTTTCAAAAATATATAATACTATGGAATTTACTTTTCTATAGCTTTTAACACCATCGGAGGAACTAGGGTTTTTGGATTGTGTTGTTAGTGCACTGCGAGCGAGGTGGTAAGCAAGCAAGGTTTCGAATCTCGCAGCAGTCGCAGAAGCCATGACGACGGTGGTGCCAACCTCCGAAGAAGACGCCGCCCTCTCCGTCGTTCGATTTGCCTCCGAGCTAGCCTGGGCCGATGCCGGTCCCGAGGTACTCCACATTCTCTCGCACCCAACACACTTCCTTCATTTTTCTCCTTATTTTCATATAAAAAAACCATCTTTGCCTTCTTATCGATTCTAATCGTGAGAATCAGTTTTTTCCCTTTCGTTTTTCACCATCAAACGAGTGAATTAGTTTTAGTGTGAGATTTTGAATCCTATAAGTTTAGGCGTGTTTGTTATCATCATGGACCGTTTAGAAGTTTGAGATCCACTTTGATTTTCACAAAATATAAAGGAGGGAATGATGATATATACTTGACAGGTTCATTTGATAGGGATACAAAATTAGTTGAGTTGGAAATATTGGGGATGGTCCTTTTTATATTTGCTTCTGATTTTTTGTTTTGTTATGGGTTTGTTAGATTGGTTTCTTGTATTTATGCTCTATACACTCAATCGTCATGGTATTTTTTGAGCATATGATTTTGTTCTTGTTTTAATTTGGGGCTTGTATGATTCATGGTTTTATCACTGCTGCCTTGGATTGTCAGGTTGCTGAGCCACAAGTTAGCAGACTCTGCATGGAGGCTGAAGAATTCATTGTGATGGGAAAGTGGTTGGAGCTAGCGTCTTTGATGATTACTTCTGCTGAATTGATTTTCTCAAAGGTTTCTGAGAAAGGTAGCTCGATATATCTATTTCTTAAAGTCTGTGGTATACTTGGCCTGTTGTCCTTGGTATACTGTATTGCATTCCTCTTGTATGATAGCCTTATGTTTTTTCAATTCTATTGATGAAAAGCTGGGTCTTGTATGGTGTGTATGTGCCATGCAGTCATCTGATGTTAGCTGATGAAATCCGTTTTCCAATTTTGCTACTTTTGTTGATTATGCTACTGTTTACATGTGATATTCTCTTAGCCTTTTTTTCTTGAAGATGATGAGTTGGTGGATATTTTTTTCTTGGCGTTGCGTTTATCACTTTCTAGTTTAGAATCAAATTTGATGTCGCGTAGGGAACAGCCCAGGTTGATAATATGGGCATGAATGCTCCCAGCTTGATGTGTCTGTATTAACAAGATATGCTTATTTCTTATGCAGATGCAGAGTCCATCTTCACTATTATCTGCAATCTTGTTACTAAGACTGAGAATCCAGATGAAGTGATGGAGATAGTAAAAGTTATAACTGCAAAAATAATCCAGCAGCCAAATGAAAAGCCTGCTGTGCGATTGAAGATGTAATATTATATCCTACATTCCTACTTGGTTTAGAAATTATCGTAATGCATTCTACAATAACTACTTATTAATATTACTTAAAATATATTTTCTTTCCTTTGCAGTTTGATCAATCTGTATAATCTTTTGGAGACTCCATACTGCCAGTTTTATGTCTACATGAAACTGTTGAATTTAGCAGTTGATGGGAAAGTCACAGAGTTCATCATACCTTCTTTCAAAAAGATTGATAGCTTCTTGAAAGAGTGGAAAATTGGGGTACCAGAACAGAGAGAGCTGTTTCTAACTGTCTCTAATATTTTGAAGGAAAATAAAAGGTATAGCTGAAGGTTCATTCCTCTGAACATCAATTTATTGTGCTCTCTTTATCTCTCTTTGAAGTAAGAACTTCATTTCTTTTCATCAGTACCACTCCCCTTATTTCCATCTTGCAACCTCCATCTTTCAATATAAAAATATTAATTAGCATTGCATCTTTTTACCCCAGCATGTCAAAGGATTCCTTTAAGTTCCTCACCAATTATCTGGCGACTTTTAATGGAGAAGATGCACATGTTTTGAGTGAAGCCAAGGAGGAGGCTGTGCGTGCTATCGTCGATTTTGTGAGGGCTCCTGATGTTTTTCAGGTAACTTGTGTAATTATGAGATTTGAACGATAGCATGTATTTACTATTTCAGCTTCCCACATTGCTCAATTATCTACAGGCTTTACTGTAGTCAATTGTAATGTGCTCCCATTTCTCATGTATTTTTTGAATGCTTCCTTTGCTTTAATGGTGCTTGAGCTTCTTGTGTTTTGGGTCTCTATAGGGAACAGAAATATGAAACAGTGAAACATAATAGTTTGTAACTTAGTACTAAAACTGAGAGTAAAACTCAATTATTACGGAAGGAGTTGGACCAATGAAAATGGATGCAGGTATAAAAGTGTGGATGATGAGATAAATATGGAGTAGTAAACAATTGTTGGAAACCGAGAAGAATTAATGTTAGAAGAAAAATCATTAATGATAGGTTATGGGATATTGGAATGAAAAGATGAATGAGGGATGAAGAGAAGAATGAAGGATGAAGAGAGGAGAATGCATAATAAACAATTGTTTGAAACCGAGAAGAATTAATGTTAGAAGAAAAATCATTAATGATAGGTTATGGGATATTGGAATGAAGAGATGAATGAGGGATGAAGAGAAGAATGAAGGATGAAGAGAGGAGAATGCATAATAGAATGCCACGTCAGATTTTTAGAGCAAGAGGACAAATTGGAGGGTGCCGCCTAGGATTTGAAGGTCCTTGGAATCTCCTCTATAGAAAACAGAAATATGAAACAGTGAAACATAATAGTTTGTAGCTTAGTACTAAAACCGAGAAGGATATAAGGATGCTTTCTTCTTGTAATAGGTCATCTTTGTTTATAACTTGTGTTTCCCTTTTGGATTTTTGTCTACTTTCTTGTCATTATTTAATTTACACTTGTATAGCTAAGTTTGTTATTTTTTATGTTATGGTTGGCCTAGATTGCTGTAAGATCTGGAAGAGCATTCACTAAGTTGTATTGTTATGTTGTAGTGTGATTTACTAGACTTGCCTGCTGTTGAGCAATTGGAGAAGGATGCCAAATATGCTTTGTTGTATCAGCTTCTCAAGATTTTTCTGTCTCAGAGGTTGGATGCATACATAGACTATCATACTGCAAATTCCGCTCTGTTGAAAAGCCATGGTAAACAATGTTCATGCATAATTGATTATCAGTAGTTATATTTGCAGAGCTTTATTTCACTTCCTCTTTATGTTGCTACCAAAGTGTTTGATTGAATGATGTTTTCAGGCCTTGTTCATGAAGAATGCATTGCCAAAATGAGGCTGATGTCATTGGTAGATCTTAGCTCTGATGCATCTGGCCAAATTCCGTACGAACTTATTAGGGACACACTAAGGGTAAATTTGTATTTGCATTCTATGGCTGCATTTGCTTTCGTAATTTCTTACTACCATAGTTTAAATGTTGAAACTTACCTTTCAGATCAATGATGATGAGGTGGAACTATGGGTGGTTAAAGGAATAACTGCCAAGTTAATTGACTGTAAGATGGACCAAATGAATCAAGTTGTAGTTGTTAGGTACGTTCCCTCACTTCACCTCAATCAAGTTGTAGTTGTAAGATGGACCAAATGAATTTGTTGCATACTAGCTGTCCTTACACTGGGCACATGGACTGACGGACATGCGCCTGTTGGCTATAGCTATTTCTGTTCAGCATTATATATTCCCTCATGTTAAAAAATCTCTTTCTGCTGCTATACCTGATTTAATGCAAGTGTTAATATGTGCAGTCATCATACTGATCGTGTGTTTGGTCAGCATCAATGGCAAACACTGAGAACAAAGCTAGCAACATGGAGGGTAAAGAGTTTTTCATCTATACTTTTCAGAATTATAAATTTGATAGGTTGTTGATTCATAATAAATGTCTATACTATTCCTATTTTTATACAGCCATTCTGAAGAAATAAATTGCATAGCCTATACTTGTACTTATAGAGCACATAACATGCTTATGACAATTCTTAAGAAGATTTTTTTAAAATCAAAATTACAACAAATAATTGTCTTAAATTTATTAAATTTAATATCGTGACCAATATTTTAGTTTAGGATTAAAAAAAAAGCCTGTAAATTTGAATATCTCACGTTACGCTGTTCTTTTATTGCTTGTAGATAATTTTTAACCCAAAACTTTTTATACCATTAATAGTGAATACTAACATTTCTGGGAAGTTGAACTTATTTTTCTGGAGATTGCTTCCTTCTGCCCCATGTAATATTTTGTTTTACTGAAGTGCATTATTAATATGTAGTAGATTATGATACGATGATACATTAGTTCACTTGATAACATTTTGACTGTGAGTGATCAGATGAAATGCCATTGTTCCATCACTGATGTTTTATTACTTGTTTTCTATTTGTAGGGGAATATTTCGAATGTGATCAGCACTATTCAGGCCAACAAAGTAACAGAGGACGGGTCCCAGGCAGCCCAAGGTTTAGTGGTTCGCTAAGGACGTTCTATCTGAAGCATTTGTCTGAAGTATCTAGATTTAGTCCCAGTTTCATATTCTCTTCATAGAGAGGAAAAGATTGTAATTTGATCTGTTGCAACTCTTCCATTTATTTTAGTTGGCAGGCGACTCTAATTGTACTACCAACTTTGCGATTTTGATTCGAGTTTTGCGTCGGATATATTATACCGGTTGACAGTTACCCTAGTAATCAATGTCATCTATTTAAACTAGTTTTTTTGATAAAGAATTCCTGTGTTTTTCTAAAGAAATTGTACAGTGGATGCCTAGACTTCTCGAGTCTCTGATGTGATACGTTTTTGCTTAACACTACATTTGGTTTTTAGACAGTATTTAAAATGATGTACAAGTGTGCTGAGAATACTTTGCGTTTCTATCGACTTTGACTGTAAATTGTAAAATGTCATTTTTGCTGAAAAGTTGCTCGTGATGCCACTTTGCTGTTTGAATATGACTTTGAAGATACAGCTTCAATGGCAACGAATCACATAATCTAAAGATTACAGCAAAAGAAAGTAGGCTTATGATGATAACTCTAATAAAACAAATTCAATCTAACAATAGTCCGAACTTATACCCTGTAAATTATTTCAAGAAAATCTGTCCCTTATTGCTGGCTTTTCCCCTCATCTGTACCTAGTGGTGGCAAAATCGCAGAGCGGATATGGAAGAATCTTTTCTTCGTCAATGTTGACTTCAACATGCACCGTACAGTTAATTGAAGAAAAGGAAACTAATCTTTAGCTGCATCTGGAAATTTATGCCAATTGCCAGAATGTACCGTAAATTATTATCATAGTATCAAGTTTGAATTGATGCCTTAAATTTATGAAGACAAATTATATACTATATAGATATCCTTCTGGTATTTCAAGTTGATCTAATCATGGTAAATTTAGAAGATTTGGAAAAGAGATGTTTTTCAATTTTTGGACAAGAACCTTAGGTGGGAACAATTTGATTTGGGATCAGCTTTCTGAAATGGTCTCAACTTTCATCCCGTGTATAACTGTCACAAGGGTATGCAAAAATTTATTAAATAGGCGTGAAAAACAAAATCCTGCAGGTTCAGAACAGAGAAGCATATAATTGGGCAAAGCTGAAAGATTGTTCAATTATGCTCTCACAATCTTTTCCATCTCATATAGAATTGTTCTTAACAACGTTATTCAAACTGGTAGTACAAATGATTAACATAAAGCTTTACATGATCATTACAGCTTCAGATTCATGACAATCTTGTAATAAACACACATGGAAACAGCTCCAAGATTATTACAACATGTTGAAATTGAAAAGGAAATGAAGAAATTCAATTCTTAGCAGCCACGGTTGTAATCACCACAATGTTGTCTGGATCCACCTCCATTTGAGGAGGGTAAGCAGCTACGGAAGCCGCCTTGACCTTGTGGACAGTTAACAGCAGGGCCGTTGCTGTTGCCGTTTTTCCCAGTCACAGATTGACTGATATCATAGAGCATTCTGGCAGCATGGGAACTCATGGAGAATTCTGATTCCAAGTCATTGCTGATGAGGCAATCCTCAGAGTCACAACCCTTCAGATCCCATGAAGTTGCCTTGATCAGATGTAGGTGGATCACTATGATCAGGAATGCTAGGGAGAGTGCCTTCTTCATTTTTGTGCCCTCTCTTCTTTGAAACTCAACCTAATCCTCAAACAACAATAAAAGCTTATCTAAGCCTCAGTTCTAATATTAGTGTAAATGGCAAACTTCACTGTAAAGCTTCCGCTAGACACCATGATTAGAGAGAGATCAGACTCACTTTGTTGATTTGATGTAGACAGTCTTATTTGTACTTTAGTAAGAAAGTAATTTCGTCGCTTGAACCTGTGACCGTAAAATCACATGACAACAACTTTAATGTTGTGCTGAAACTCGCCTCTAAATATTAGTGTATTACAATAAAATAAAATAATGAAGGAATCAATAATTGTGGATGTTGGGTTCTTAAATTAGATATTTTTTTTTCTTTGTTGGTAGTTTGTGGAAATTGTCAGGAAAGCAAAAGCATTGACTTATTGGGTATGTTAATCAGTAGTCTATCCAGAAAAGCCTTAACCTCAAAAATTCTTATTCATTTTTAAACAATTTGAAGGGAAAAAAACTACATGAGTTAGGGGGTATTTTTTTATGGCTTAAATATATTTTTAAATCTCTGCAAAATACACTATTTTGATTTTCATCCCTAGAATTTTTTTTTTGTGTTTTTAGTTCTCTAAAAATTATATGTTTTGTTTTTTATCTCTACCCTTTGTTTTTCCATTCATTCAGATCCGGACTGTTTTCAGATATAGAATTGATGCAAAAACAAAGGGCAAAAACGAAAAATAAAACATATGATTTTTAAAAGACTAAAAACACAAAAAAAAATCCATGTATTTTCCAGGGATTTATTTATTCTTTTGAGTTAATTGGATGAATGCTTGCATATTCAATTGGCATAGGTGTAGGGACTTGAATGTGAGTTGCTATAAAAAATCCCATATGGTCTGTCTTGGTTGTTTAGAAGCAGCCAAGCGATATTTTAGTTGGCACTTGCAGATGTCTCTCCCTTTTTTGTTTTGTGAGGCTTTTGGAATTTCTATGCTTTCACCCCCCAAATGCACGCCAGTTCAATTTTTTGTCTCATGTCACTCTTTCCTTTCAAGTAAATGTCCTTTTATTCTGTTTCCAAAAAGAAACGTATTAGCTTTTAGATTCACAAACAATTCCCAGCAGCTCAGCTAGTAAGTGTCCTTTTAACATTTACTAGTAACATATAATACCTTTAACCCCATTATTGTGAAATGGTTTTATACGAATAAATCATGACTATTAGATCTAATTGTGAATGATCAAAATTAAAATAATTTAATGATTACATGATAAAAATTACATGACTTCATATTTTAATCTTGACAATTTATGATTAAATCTAACGGTGGTGATTTATTTTTATACAAACTTTTTTCTTGTTGGGTCACATATAAAAACACAAAGTGCATATAGCGAGAACTTTGTGCTATGCACAATTACACTTACCCAAATAGGCGTACCAGTGAACAAATAATGAATTTCTTGTACGATACATAATAGCCCTTTGTTAATTTTCTCTTTAATGGTATTATTAAAATTTCTTTTCTTATGCAAGTAACCAAATAATTATTAAATATTTTATTTATGATGCAATTGCATCTAAGTATCTAAGTATCGATGATACTTAAAATTGACAAAACTTTTTCAATTATAATAATAGTCACTATACATAGTGTTAAATTTAACTTTATAATTAAATAAATAACAAATAAAAGATAAAAAAATATTCGATATGCACAATAGAAATGCATAAAGATTAAGTGGCATCAAAATGGTATTATTAAATAATAGAGTAGTTGATTACTTAATATAATACATATAGTATTTTAGAAAAAAATGAAAATTCTTGTGGGGCAATAGCCTAACAAATAGGTCTGTCCCTGCTTCCATGTTAGTGTACGGAGGAATGAACTCAAAAATTTACACACTGTTTGGAATAATGGAAAAATTAAGGGAAGAAAATGGCATGAGGTAAAATAAAGAGAAATCCCAGGGAGGAAAGAAAACTTGTGATTGTCATTAAAGCATAACTCAAATTAATAAACGATCATTCTGTACTCAAATGTTTTTCGGCTATTTATAGTATAGTTACATTTAATGTTGTCCAAAGAATGAGAGATTTCACAATGAAGCTATGTACAAGTCCCTCCTTAGAACTCTGAACTTCTTGACCCAATTTTATGGCCATCACCTTCAAACATTCTTCAACTTGTAGTACCTTGGTCCACTGTGACAAAAACACTTGCAGTTACTGCCTTGTCAGTTTCAATCACAACGCGATTCTCAGACACATTTCTGATAGCATGATTTGGGAAGGTGCTTCCTGTGGCGCTTAATGAGTACTGAACATGTCTAATAAGGTTAGGGAAAAGCAAGATTTTGTTAAAATCAGCAGTCCATGATGTTCCATTTCCATGCACAGACATAGTTGCAGTTGTGGCCTTTAAGTTCATACCCTTCACAACATTTCTAGCAACAAAAACTTGTTCAATTTGTTTAAAGGGGCTATTTGATTGGTCAAGCTTCACAATTCCAACCCCATTACCTGAGCCAGAGAACATGTTATCAACAACATTGACACCATTTACAACCCCTTTGTTTGATTTTAGGACAATATTGGCATCACCAAGGAAGAAACTGCTAGAGATATGGAGTTGAACAGGGTCTTCAGCAACAATGCTGGTGTAATCCATGTAAGAATTCACAATCCTGGTTTGTGTCAAACCTCCTAGCTTCAAATAGATCCCTACACCTCCAAAGAAAGTGGCCTTATTATAGCAATGTACACCGTTAAAAGCGTTGGCCTGACCTGTAACCATTATGCCTACAGCAGCAGAGAAAATCACAACATCTGTGACTGCGTTATCGTTTCCCTCGAGGCTTATCGCGGTGCCTGAGAAGTTCCTTTCGCGCTTGTCTCCGCCGGCAGTGATATACTGGCCAAGGAAGGAGTTCCTAATGTAGGTTTCATGGCCACCTTGGGATTGAATTCCAGTGGTGGTGAAATGTGTAAAGTAACAATTGTCTATGTTAATTCTGAGTGAGTTGTTGACTGAAATGCCTCCTCCTCTGAAGTTGGAGTCCAGCAAGAGGTCCTTGAAAGTTATGAACTCGTAATTGTAGGATGCTGAAGTAGAAGAGCTTGTAGGGTGTGACAAATCAATGAGATGCCCATTCGATGGAAAATCACTTGAGGCTCTTAGAGTTCCCCCATGTATCTGTTAACATCAAATTACAAATAAAACCAAACTTAATGTCAAATTTGATGTCTTTTGGATGAGCTAGGGGATTATATGTTTTCATTGAAAAAAATACTACTTGATGAATGAAGCAAGCAAGCAAAATGGTTTCTACAAACATACCATGAGGTTTCCAACCTCGGCCACAGGCAACTGCAGAGGCTGGCTGATTAAGTATTTTCCACCCTCAAGATCAATCTGGGCACCTCCAAGGTCACGGATGCCGTCTAGCAAGAACCCTTGACTTGGACTGTTGGTTGCATGAGCTATGGCTGCAAGAAGAGCATTAGTGCTGTCTCTATTGCCAGTTGGATCAGCACCAAAAGATGTCACACGGTATACATGTGAATTCTTCGATTTCTTGAGGTTCTGTATTACCAGAAAACTATCAAACATTGACCATTTTCCCATAGAAATGAATGGCTAAGGCCATGGATGAAGGTAATTAAAGGGTAGGAATGGATGAATTACATGAAATGAGAGAGGAGGACTAGGAGAGGGTGAAGCAATGGAGACTCGTTTGGTGAGGGAGGCCTTGAATGCCTTCAGTCCAAGTGTTGCTTCTTGGTGAGTGCCATCAGTAATAGTCATTGGAGGCAAGTTCCCCTCATAAGCATGAGTAACAAAGAAGCAAGCCATCCCTAGAAGAAAGAACCACATTGGAGCTATTCTTGCCATTGTGATTTTCATTGAAGAGCCTGTTTGAACAAATCAGATTAGCTAGTGAGAAATAGTTATGAAAATGACACTTGTTGTGAATGCTAACAAATAAGGAGGAAAAGGAGAGGGAATAGGGATACATGAGATGCGGAAGGGTTAACTAAGATTTTAATAGAAAACATTGGGTAACTTTGTATTATTGGATCACATATACAGCATTCAGATCATTTGCTCTGCAAAGATATTAGTGGTAGTTGTAAGGTTGCTAATTAGACTTTTCCTGTAAATTTTTCATTTTCCCTGACCTGTTGGAAAGGTAAGCAGTTAACAAATTTAGTGACGTTTACAAGTTTGACAATTGACATGTTGGAAAAAGGTTTTTGGAAACAGACACTCGTAAATGATCTAGAATTCTATAAGGCAATGAGCTTGGCTTGCTTGATCAAGGAAAATAAGGCAATTTATTTGATGGAGGTTGGTGCTTTATATTTCTCAAAGGGGTAGATATCATGTCAATACATAGTTTTTATGTTTGGATTGAAAATTTACGCTAAATTTTGATGTACTTGTCTCTTGAAGAAAAGTTTTCAAATATTAGTCATTCCACTTCAAAATAACTTTTAGTTAAAATCAATTTCATCTAAAATCAACTATGTAAATACTCACTCAAACATTTATAAACATAAATCAGTTAACTTTAAACACACTTTCAACCTATATCAAATTTACAAAATTAATTTAATTTATAGGCGATCCCAAGTTGACACAAAACCTGTGGATAGGATTGCAAAGCAGTGAAAAGTGAAACTGCAATGGTAGGGTAGGGGGTTGATACTTTAGTGCTGAACAACAGCAAAACTTTGAGCCTTCTCCTCTTCTGCTGCAATATTTGTTCTTCTTAGCTGCTCAAGTTTAACATTGATTTGAATTCTTGTATTATATTATTTCATACAAGTAATGGTGCTATATATATAGACACACATGCAATGTTGAGATTATTCATGTTTTGTGAGAAGCCAACTCATATGTGGATGCATGCCTTGGCTAAATTTGGACTTTGGTGCTAAATTGGTGGATAGGATAATCATAGACTCCATTGTATCTTTGATGAGGCTGCTGTTTCCCTTTTCTTCCTAATTAACCACAAATAAACAAAAAAACACAACACGTTAATTGACCAATCTGCTATAAATAACTAACTAATTTGCTTTAGAATGAAAAGATAATAAACAGACAGATAATCAGGATATTAATGTAAAACTACACACAACTTTTTCCAAATTAATTAAACAACGCAATCTATGGAAACTGGTCAATATATGACAAATACAACTCAGTAATTCATGACTCGTGTGTCTGTCTGAGTCTCATTTCAATCTCCAAATTGACCTTTGTACTTCCCCACTAAAAATCATATAACCACCAGCTTTTGCTGCCTTTAACATTTCAAATTTTTGATTGAAATAAACACATTTTAGCCTTTACTTTTTAAACTTGTGTTAAATATTAAACACTAACTAAACATATTATATTTATAAAAAATAATATTGTTTGAAATTTCATACTTAAAACACAATCATTTTCTAATGTTATTATCTCTAGTGCTTTCTGTTGCGTATGTAATTTTTTATGTGCGCAACCTAATATGGTACATGTTTTGCCACCCACCATTATTGAATATCATAATTATACTGCCTTTCATCATTTTTTCATTGATGATGAAAAACTACAGATTAGGTAATTGAATTGAAAAACACTTGAATGCCAAATTATTATATGGCGGGGAGGGAACAAATAACATACTCAATCTGGGAAAGAAAACTACAAAGGGAGTTAAAATTTGATGATTGTGTCCGCCTTGCATTCCAAGATGCTATTGGTTTGAGTTCTTCAGTTTACTGCATCCTCCTGAAGGAAGAATAAAGACACAAACCTCATTTTCTTCTATTTTACTCTACATGACCTTTTGAACAGGTCCATTAAATATGCTTGGCATCTAAAATGGGTTAGGTTTAGTTTTGGATGTGGTCAGTAATATTACATGTGATGGTGAATTGCATGTAATTTACCACCAAACATTGCACATGCATTGCCCTTACCATATACTACATGGTCGAATTTTGGAGAACATTTTTAGTAGCAATAAGTTAATTCCAATGATCCAGTGATCTGACAAAAAATCTAACTTTTCATAAGTGCTTGTATGCTTTTATGTATAGTCCCGCAAATCAAATTAGGACTGCAGCTTCTCACTTTGCCATAAAATTGCACCTTTTTTTAAAAAAACCATGAGAGGGGGGTAGGGTGTTACTATGAATCTAATTAGGTAGAACATTGATGTAAGCATGTAATCATATGTAATTGAGAGATGTTATAATCAAATTAGAGCATCCAGAAAAACACCATCACTGAAAGACATTTATTTCACTTCACCATAAGATCTTTTAACTATCAGTGAACTCAAAATAAGTTAATTCAATTTCAAACATGCATTTTATGATTAAAAGGTGAGCAAGAATGGAAAGAGAAGAGACAAAGTACACAACAACCTGGTTTGCTCGAACAGAGGCCCTTATCGAGTTGAATGCTCGGCTCCATGACCCATGCAGCACAAGTTGGTTCCATGGTAGATTCTCTTCCAACTCCTAGAAAGAGACTATTTAGCTCCATAGCGTAATATCAAATATTCCAAATCAACTGTTACCAATTGGAACTAGATTATTTGGTGAAATTGGTGTGTAAGAATGTCAATATATGGAATCATAGTTAACTTTGATGTCAGTTAAAAGTGAACTTGACAGAGTAAGAGGTAAACAATAAAATAAGAAGAGGTAGTTAAGATAAAGAACCTAGAACTCATTGGGCAGTTTGCAAAGCTTATCACATTGAATCAGTACTATGGGTAAGGTTGCAATTTCAAAATTAAATTTGTTGAGCCGCAGTAATCTCAACTTGTAAACACATGTTAGAGTTTGTATACTTGAAGCCAAATCTCAGTAAGCAAACATAATTAAATATCATAATCTTAACTTTTATTGAACATTCGTGCATATAATAAGGAAAATGAAATAAATAAAGTAAAAACATAACTTAATACCTTAACCAACTGATCAGCTTGCAATGGTAGTGATATTTCCTTTTATTTTTTTGCCATTCTATCCGTACAATGGTAGGGTAGTGATATGTTTCTTCATCCATGCAGAGCTGAAACATTGACTTAAGCTTTTGTCTTCTTACCAAAGCTGAACAAGTTCAAAGGCAGCTTTTGCAACCAGCCAGAGCCAACACCAATCAATCAACCCTATGAACATGATCACTATCCACATCATAATTCTTCTTCACTCTTCACAACTGCACTGCACTGCATCCCGGCCAACTCACCTCAGTTCCTCTGCATCAAAATCAAACATGAACAGAGGACACAAACTCAAAGTTCATGCCCTCAACCACAACAGTCACAGTCACAGCTTCAGCAAACCACAAACCAAATACCCTTTGCCACAGTTCGCTTGTACCACTACCAGTTCAAATACAAGTCAATGTCAAATGGCAAGGAAAAGATTCGGACAATCCCTGTTGTTTCGAACAGGTATTCCCTCTTCAAGAAGACACTAACCCATGTTGAAATCCTAGAGATACTTCAAACAACTCTCTATGCACCGAGAAAACAAGTGTTGAACCAGTGGAGTACCCATGCGTATTGCACCGAGAAAAAGAGACCTCATGTATGACTGTAATAGGACTCTGCTCCTTTCTCCTTAGTCCTTCTATAGACTATGGGCTTGGGTTCGGCCCTTTTATTAGTACTATCGATTCCTCGAACATAAAAAAAACAAATTGTCTTCCAATATTCTATACTATTCTTAACAATAAAAATATGCATTTTCTTTAAGATGTAATCAAAATAATCTATTTTTTCTATACATAGTTCTATATTGAGTAGTGTCAAGCGCGTATATCAACCATCATGTGATTATTTTAGCTTTAGAAGGGGTATCTTATTCGAGTCCTCCGTTTTGAGATAATTATGCTCGAGATAGATTGACTATTGTGGGAGCTATAGGTTCGATGAGGTAAAGTGCCCCTGCTTTTTTAGGCTAAGAAGGGGTAGAGAGAATGCCCTAAGCCAATATTTGAGTACGAGGCGCTACGACGTTGTAGTAACTCATGGCACACTCTCGGGAAAACCTATGACTTTCATCAAAAAGGGCACTTGTACCCGAAACCAACACAAGTGGGTAGGTAGAGAATACCTAAAGGTGTGAGACAACTCTCTTCAACAAAATAGTCTCGTAACCTTGGGAGAAGGGGTGTCTCCTCACAAAGGGGGTTGCAATGACAAGGCCCAAGTAGGGATGACAATGAGTAGGGTCTGGGTAGGGTACTATAGTACCCATCTCCATACCCGCGTTTTTAAAAAGTACTCGTACCCGTCCCCATACCTACGTGGGTAGCAACTTGAGTGCCCATCCTCATACCCTCTGGGTACCTATATGTCCGTACCCGTACTCATTACTCGTAGTTTAGTTAAACAAAATATAATTTTCACTAATAGAAAACCAAAATATGATTGCTATTATAAAATAGGCTTAAATGCACATTTTGCCCCTGATAATTCTCAAAGTTGCAAATTGTAACCCACCAAATTTTTTGTCACCAAATGTACCCCTCTGTTTTTTTTTTTGGAGAACTTTGTACCATTCCGTCAGTCTTCCTTTAGTAACTTGACGGAATTGATGACGTGGACACGCCACGTGTATAAAAAATTAAATAATAAAGAAAAGAAAAAAAAAGAGGACCAGAATAAAGATTAAAGATAAGGGGGGAATGAAATAGAGAGAGAAGCGGTGAGAAAGAAAGAAGAATCAGGGACGAAAAACGAGAGAGAAAGGGAGTGAGAGGAAGAGAGAAGAAGCGACGGCGAGGGTCGAGCGAGCGGCAGAGGCGGTGGTGAAGACGACGGCAGCGCTGGAACGAGGAGGGGAGAAGCAGCGAGGCAGATCGATGGTGGTGCGGCCGGAGAGAGAAAGGAGGACGGCGGCGCTGGAAGGAGGGGAAAAGGGATTTGAGTGATGTCATCGACGCTTCAGGCTATGGAGGACGAAGCCAGCAGTGACGGCGGTGGTGGTTTGACGAGCAGCGGCGGCCGGAAACAGAGGAACGGTGGTGGCAGGGGTTCAAACAAGGAGTTGAAGGAGATGGGAAAGGAGGTGGCTTGGTGAATGAGAGGTGCCTCTAAGTGTTGGTTTTTTCCCCCTACTGTCTGATTGTGGCTCAATTCTTTTTGTTTTTGGGGCTGGGTATTCATGGGGAAACAGAGTTTTGAAAGTGGATTATTGAAAGATGAAGGTAGTGTGTTTTTTTTTTTGGTTTTTTCTCCCCCCTTTTCTTCTCTGTTTACTCCCCTTTTATGCTCAAATTCTTGCCCAAATCTCCTTCTTTTGTCTGCTGGATCTTCTGATTGAATTGAAGTCAGATTTTGAGCCTTGCATTTTGCTTGTTGCAGGAAGACCACGAGCTTTCTCCATTTGTACAGCTTCTTCTTCCCTTCTCCATTCGCACAGGTTCTTGGTTCTTGTCGCCGGCGACTGTTTCTTCTCCCAAGCCACAACCCCAGGAGACGCGGCCTCTTCTTCCTCCGACGGCGGCGTGCGGCGCGACCTCTTCTCCTTCCGACGGCGGCGTGCGGAGCCTTTCATTTTAGCCATTTTTGTTTATGTAATATGTAAATTCATGTATTCAGCCAGAGTCATTGTAACATTTTCAAGTTCAAGCATTGTTGAAAGAAATTCAAGTCTTTCTCACCATGATTCAGCGGTGTCCGTACCACTTCTTCTTCCCTTCTCCATTCAAACAGGTTCTTCTTTCTGTGCTCCGGCGACACCGCGAGAGGCAGCCCCTTCTTCCAGCTACGGCGGCGACAGCGGCGACCTCCTCTTTCTCGACGGCGGCAAGCGTGCGGTGGCAGTCCTCCCTCGACGGAGCCAAGGCGGCAAGCGGCGGTGGCCCTTCTATCTCGACCTGCGTCTTCTCCCTTCTCCCTTTCTCAATTTCAATTTCCCCAATTTGGGAATTAGGGGTAAAAGAAGAATGCAGAGGCACGTGGATTATATATATATAATATGTGTGTGCGGGTATGAGGCGCGGTGGGTACTATAGTACCCATACCCACTAATTTTTACAGGTATTTACCTATATCCATATAGCGGGTTTTTACCCTACCCATAGTGGGTATTTTTTGCGGCTACCTATAGGGTCTGGGTCAATTGTCATTCCTAGGCCCAAGCGACTGTGTCCACCAAAAGCCGATGTAGCTGGGTGGTGGTTGTGGAGGGTGGGTGGGAGGAGGTGGAGGAAAAGGAAGAGGAAGAAGAAGGGGAGAAAGGAGAAAAAGGACCAAAGATGAATGAGTAAATTTTAGAAGAACCGAAAGAGTTGTGAAAAGTCTTTTTTTTTTTCTTTTTTCTAACTTTGCAGATATGGCGTTATAAAACCACCACAAAAGAGTGTTAGAGGCACTGTGGTTCAAATAGCGAAGCTGATTAGTTGCCTTTAGAAGGTCAAATGACAATAATTTTTCTCTCTTCCATCACCTATGTGCTCAGATTAAAATATTTATTTAGCTATTTAACTTTGAAGTAGCGAAGAATATCAATTGAAACCATAGTATCTTACGATACATATGATACATATATCGATATGATACAAATTATTGAGGTAGCAATATATATCGTAGTGTGAACCTAAAATGAACCTGAATCTCATTCTGTATCTCCAGGTTGGTGCAGAATCTTACGATTCACGTTTCATAGCTGAATCTTACGATTCAAAGTTGTGTTTTGCACTTCAGTCAAGTCGTGTTATGTGACCCGTATAGGCTGTGGGTGCTTTTTATTTTTTATTTTGTACAAAAAGTTAGAAATAGTCGACTCATATTCCTCGAAAAGACGTAGTCACATTCTTAGAAAAACCATTTTATAATTCGTTCCTCACAACTATCGATTCATGAGACATTTCTGATTCACCAAAGAAACATGTCTCCCTTCTGTATTTTAATCAGTGGTCCTCAATTGCTTCTTGAAACTTCTCTTCATCTACTAATGTGTTTCTTGTTGTGTTTGCATCTTATCATTTTATTGAATTTTATTTTTGGAGGAGTTGAATACTTAAACATGCAAACACCCAGTATATTTCTTCTTATTTTAATTTATGGCTTAGATCTTTGTATTATTATAAGGTTTCTTATGTTTCAATTTATAACATTTTATTTAATCTAATCATATATCTTATGATACATAAAAAATTCGTGTTAACATGCTCATGAATAGGTGAAGTCCAGATTTCCAAAATCCATTCATTTTTATTGGTTTTGAAACAAACAAGTGCCGCAACCACAAGAGTACAACACCGTGGAAGAGAGATGCTGCCTTCTCTCAGTCATAGTAAGAAGATATATATTACAAGCCAAAAGTATGATGTTAACCACACAACTATTTATTTCTAATGATTTTAATAGGAAATTTCAGAATTAACTTTTTCTAAGTGTAAATGTAATCAATTGTCAGCTATAGATAAGTATTATTAATCCGAGAATAATATAAAATTTGTTATTATCATTTAATTCGTTAAAAAATTTCAGAGTACTAATTAGTTATAACCTCACATACATTCACATCATCCTTCACTCGATAATTCACTAAAAAAATCAAAATGGGAGGAGCAGATTATTCTCAGCGAGTATGCCACCACCTTGCAAGTTCTACAGATACGTCCAAGCCCAAAATGAGCATCCCCAAGGTATTTTCCTTAATTTCTTCCATTCTCTCTGCACACTCATAGTGAATGGGTATCAAAGAAATGTGTTTGGGAGGTAAAACATTGACTTGTTGGCTTTTGTCTTCCTACCAAAGTTGAACAAGTCAAAATATCAATGATAAGGTCCCCTAAAACATTGACTTGTTGACTTGTTGGCTTTATTCAAGTCTTTGGCTAGACTGAGGAATTTTCAAGTTTTCACTCCCTAACTTCCAAGTAACTACAATTATCAATCATCCCCATGAACATAATCACTATCCTCATCTTAACTCTTCTTCATTCTTCACAACTGCATTGATTCCTAGCCTACCTCACTTTATCTGTATCAAACTCAAACATGAGGTTAACACTGACCCTCCTCCTCCACCTCTATTTTTCACTCTCCCTCATCATATTCTCCACCTATCTCCACGCTTACGACCCAGTGGATCGTTTCACCATCAATTGCGGTTCCACCGGCAACTCCTCCGACGGCGAAAGGACATGGACAGGGGACACTAACTCAAAGCTCTTATCTCCTCAACAAATTTCCACAACAGTCACAGCTTCAGCAAACACACAAGCCCCTTCCATCAACCAAATCCCCTACACCACAGCTCGATTGTCCCGCTCCCAATTCAACTACTCCTTCCCGGTCACCGCAGGCCCCAAATTCCTCCGCCTCTTCTTCTACCCGGCTTCATACCAGGACGGCTTCAACCGCGGAGAAGCCGCCTTCACCGTCGAATGCAACGGATTCACCCTCCTCAAGGACTTCAACTCTTCACTCACCGCCGATGCTGAACGACAAGACACCATCTTCAGGGAATACACCATCAACGTCAACGACGGCCAAAGGCTTGACTTAACCCTCACTCCAACCACAAACTCCTCCTATGCTTTCATCAACGGAATTGAGGTTGTATCCATGCCTAGTGACCTCTACCACACACCTTCCACTGACCCAGGATTCAAGCTCGTGGGTAGAGACAGCACCCTGTACAGTGTTCCAACCAGCGCTGCACTGGAGACAAGTTACAGAATCAAAGTTGGGGGGCAAACAATCTCACCCAACAAAGACACAGGCTTGTTCAGAAACTGGGAAGGCAACGATGAAAATTTCTTAAGAACACCGAGCGCAATCGATTCTGTACCAGCCGACACGAGGGGCGCGATGAACATCACGGTGAGCCCTGATTACATGGCACCCAAGGAGCTATACAGAACAGCACGTGACATGGGCCGAAACGCAACTCTGAACAAAATGCTGAACCTGACTTGGGAGTTCCCCGTTGATGCTGGCTTCACCTACATGCTCAGGCTCCATTTCTGCGAGCTTGATCCTACAATCACCGACATCAGCGACAGGGTGTTCTTTATCTACGTGGCGGGTCAGCTTGCAGAAGACCGCGCTGATGTTATGAAATGGGCAAAGAAACTACATGGGGTTGCTGTTCACAGAAATTATGCCGTGTTTATTCCAAAGAATGATCACAAAAAGATGAATCTCTCGCTCCAGATGCATCCTTATGCAGATAATAGAGATACCAAATACAGCGACCCCTTCTTGAACGGGCTTGAAATCTTCAAGATCAGCGACGTCGCCTCCAACAACCTAGCCGGACCTAACCCGGACCCGGTTCAGGCTCCGCCCAGCTCGCAAGTTCCGGGTAAAAAAAGCAACAGCTCAAAGACGGTTATAGGGGTGGTCGCCGGGGTGGTGTCCGGCATCGTTTTGGTTTTTGTTGTGATTTTCTCCGCCATCGTTTTTCGGAGGAGAAAAACGGAAGCGACCGCAAATGCAAAAGCCTACACGGATCCCAAGTCCTCGAGGTGGGGCCCGCTGTCGTTCTCGACGACGACCAGATCAACCATCTCATCCCTACCGTCGGATCTCTGCCGGCAATTCACCCTCGCGGAGATCCGCGCCGCGACGGGGAACTTCAACGAGCTCTTCATCGTCGGCGTCGGGGGGTTCGGGCACGTTTACAAAGGCTACATCGACGGCGGTTCGACCCCGGTGGCGATCAAGCGGCTGAAACCGGGCTCTCAGCAGGGCGAAAACGAGTTCGTGAACGAGATCGACATGCTCTCGAAGCTCCGCCACTTGCATCTTGTATCCCTCATCGGCTACTGCAACGAGAGCAGCGAGATGATCCTCGTCTACGACTTCATGGCGCGTGGGACGCTACGCGACCACCTCTACAACACCGACAACCCTTCGCTCACGTGGATGCAGCGGTTGCAGATCTGCATCGGCGCGGCGCGTGGGCTGCACTACCTCCACACCGGCGCGAAGCACACAATCATCCACCGCGACGTGAAAACCACGAACATCCTGCTAGATGAAAAATGGGTGGCCAAGGTTTCGGATTTCGGACTATCCAGAATCGGGCCCACTGGGGTGTCAAAAGCCCACGTGAGCACCGTGGTGAAGGGTAGCGTGGGGTATTTGGACCCGGAGTATTATAAACGGCAGCATTTGACGGAGAAGTCTGACGTGTACTCTTTTGGAGTGGTGTTGTTCGAGATACTGTGCGCGCGGCCGCCTCTGATTCGCACTTCCGAGAAGAGACAGGTGTCGCTTGCTGATTGGGCGAGGCAGTGTTATCATAATGGGACCCTGGGCCAGATTGTGGACCCCGCGCTGAAGGGGAGGATTGCACCTGAGTGTTTGAGGAAGTTTGGCGAGATTGGCGTGAGTTGTTTGTTGGATGATGGGACGCAGAGGCCGTCGATGAACGACGTCGTTTGGATGCTGGAGTTTGCATTGCAGCTGCAGGAGAGCGCGGAGCAGCGTGAGGCTGCTGTTGTGAGCTCCGGTGGTGACGTGGCGGCGGTTGGAAAAAGGGATCATGATAATGGCGATGAGATGTTCAGTAGTGGGACCAGTGTGGGTGTGGGCCAGGTTTCGAATTTTTATTATAAGGATAGTGGAGTTAGCGAGAGTACTACTACAAGTAGCGGAACTGGAACTGGAACTGGAACTGAAAGGTTGTTGATGTCTGAGACCGTTTTCTCCGAGATTATGGATCCAACCGCACGTTGACAAAAAAAAAATCCAGTGTAAGCGTTTACTTGCTAGAAGATGTTAGTTGTAATGGATGTTTGATTGAGGGTGTAGAGGAGGAAACGAATTGCTTCTATCTCTGTCAAATACTATAGAAATTAATGTTTGTTAAAGGCAAGCAATCATTTGCTATATTTCTATGGACCAAAATCATAATCATAATCATATTCAAGCCTTCTATAAATGACTCAAAACAGTTCTAGAAGCTTTGAGTTCCGCAGAGCAAGCTTGTGAGGTAGATCCAAACTGAAAATGGAACAATCAGAATTTAGTTTGTCACTTGGCAGTTATATATATTAATACTTGTGTTCTTGAAAAGTAGGAGTGAATGAAAATTTATTTACCACACATGCATGAACATCATTGCACCCGCACAAGAGCTTCCCGTTGAGAGTGTCCACTGCTTCAAATGATCCTCCTCCTTCACTCCTCTACAAAATCAAAATGATCCCCAAATTGTAAGAATTTATTTATATTAGGATATATAAACGAGTCCAAACTTGATGGTTTAGCAACAAAAGTTAAAAGGAAAAGTGAAAATATGTACACAAAATCCTACCTTGTAATAATCAACAGCAACAAAATTTGCCCACCGGTTGCCAGCAGCACCGTGACATGTTTGTAGCATGTTAGTGAGACCTCTAGAATGTTCTTTGCATGTGATCCGCTTAAGTGGTCGAGATCGAAAGTAGTTTATCAACACTAAAGACTTGCTTTTGTCATCAAGAGGAGATGACTCTGCCCTGTTTGGACACCTTCCTGCTTTCATTCCACCATCCCCATCTGCAGAGTTTGATCACCAAGATGAAATTTGTCAAAGGAAGCAAGAACAAATGATTCTTGTGTCAAGAATAAGAGAGCTTTATAGCATGTTTCAATTAACATATTTTACCTCAGAATCAATTCTAAAACTCAGACGCGGCTTGCTTACACAAGTTTTCTCCACAATTGATTCTGGCTTTAGAATCACTTGTACAAAGATTTAGATCTTTCTACCGTTGATAAATCATTCTACAACTGATTCTAAAGACAATCAATTCTGGGTAGAAACAAGTAGCTTCTAGGTTTCCAGGTTTCAGAATTGATTTTGAAAAAAGAGAAGTTAATCCAAACATGCTGTTAGTGTTTGGTGTTTTCTTACATTGATTTTCAACCATGTAATTCCACTGGTAAGCAATGCCTTCACTTTGTTCCTTAGACCTCACTGAAGTAAACACTATCAATCTTTGGTTTTTCGCTACCATATCACTCACTAGAGGCCAGTCTCCACCATTTTTTGGCATGCGTGTCACAGGAAACCAAAACTTCATCAAACCAGCACCAGTGAAGACATTTGTTAACCCTTTTGGTGTTTTAACATAATCTTCCAAAATGAGGGTGACAATTTCTGTTGGGTTGGCTGATAGAAAAGCTGCAATTTCCTTCAGTGTGTCTATAGCTGGTTCCTGTTATTAATTTACAAAGTTAGGATTTTTGTTTAGAGGTAATTAAGGTACTAATTAGTCATTGGTGTTGAGGCCAAAAGGAAACAGTGCTGGGAGGGTGATTTTAACTTACAAAAGCTGTTAAGTCATGGCACTGGCCTTTAAATGAATGGCATAACCACACATCTCCGTCAAAATCGTACGTATCTAGCATTAGTCCCCGTACTCCATTCTACAAACGAACCATTGATGTGAGAAAATGGTGTATATTGTAAGAAACAGAGCATAAAAAAACAGAGGTAAGGTTAGAAGTACTGAATGGCATACTTTGAGTTGTTGGGTTACATTGTCTTCTTGGTTGGTGATTGTCACTCGAGGCACTCCTGTGTGAGATGGTTCGCCATCAATGGCAAAAGCGTTGTGTGTTGTTAAAAATGCATATTTGTTAAAGGGTAGGGAGTTATTCTATCAAGAAAAAAGAACCAATGTTAAATAATGCATCTATCTTTCTCTTTTGGTCTTGAAATAATGCAATGCTCAGAAGGTTATTCTCATCAAATACTTCCTTCTATGTTTATGGATTGTGATAGTTTCCTGGGAGTTAACGATGGGATAAATTAGTGGTGGATGAAGAACTTTGAGTTGGGTGGTGCTAATATGGACCAACATAATTTTTCTATAAAAAGTGAGTGAAACCAACAAGTAATTTTATACAAAGTGACTGAAACCAACAAACAATTTTATACAAAATGAATGAAACTAATAAATAATAAATAGTAGGGGCTTCCCTCCACGACTGGTGTTAATAGTTTCGCACATATGAAATTTCATGTATGTGCATGTGTTTCTTGTGAAAGTGGACAAAGACTACAAGGGAAATCTGAATCTTACTAGGAGCTTGAATTGATCTGTGATGGATGATCTCACACATCTAGAGCCTGAAAACCCACCTGGGCATGAGAAACAATAGAGCCCGGATCCACAATCATCATTAGACGAGCACTCCTCAAGAAGCTAATCAAATATTCCAAAACAATTTTAAGAAAAATAATATAAAACAAAAACTTTAAAGCATGATTTAAAGCAGGGGAATGGTATACAAACCGTGCAGTTTCCACTAGAGCAAGCAGCAGCAACACAAGTCCACAAAGAAAGAATAACAAAAAGCAAATACAGCAGAGAACCCATTTGCACAGTTTCTAACTTGGATATAGTGGGGTTGTCTAAAAAGATAATGGACAGTACAGTAAAAGGGAAAGAGAAGAGAATTAACAAAAAGGGGGTGGGGGTGTCTAATTTATATGAAAAAGTGATGGTAGGTTTTTCTGCCTAAAAAGCATTGGTGTGAAGGAAACGTGTGGACTTCTCAATTCTCATGTATAGAGGTTAGTTCTTCTAACATTAAAATGAGGTTGCACAAGTCAAAAGGGAAAGAAGTTATTGGGGGTGCAAGAAATTTGAAAGAAGAACACACTCCAGTGTGTAAAGGTTTCCAAAATTTCATACTTCATAGTCGAACTCTGTTGTTCTCTAGCCGCAATAAAGAAGAACACTGACGGTGGTGTTTGGATTCTTATACCGAGGTCAAACATATACTAGATTCTGGTCCAGACCGTTTAAAGTTTGAGTATGTGGTCTAGGTTTAGTACACGCTCTTGTTTTGGTCATATTATGGTTCATCAACCATTGACCATGAAGAGGTAATTTAATGAGTTTGGATCTTTTTGATACTTCCAAGTCCCAATCGTTTGGGACTGATTAACCATTGTACTCATTAAAATGTCGGTGACTATTCATCACATTACTGGCAGTCACGAACGCTAATAATACTAAATTTACTGAAAGCTTTGACCATTGGTACTTAATGAACGACCATGAGGATGAATGTGAGTTATCAACGGCTATGATCGCCAATACTTTAAGATTAGTGTCCGTTTTGAACTCAATAACTTTGTGGTTCAAAAACCTTGTAGAATATGACATCATTAATGATGTTGTTGTAACTTGGCCATTCATAAAAGCTTTTACAATCTACTTGCATTAATGATGTCATTGAGTTACTAATAATCATAGTCATTAGTCATTTAAAATACTGACAGTTTTATCCGTCTGTAATCTATATATAAGCATTTGCGGCTGCCATCCGCTCACATCTCCGGCGTTTCCTTTGGGTTTTCTCTCAAAAAAATTTCCCTATTTGTGCTTCTACTTTTTTTATTCTTAGTGATTTTGAGTATTTTTTACACCACTTCTAACGGCCACTATATCGGTTTTTGTTGTTATGCTTTCCAATGCTTCACACACGAGTTGATAAATTCTTCTATTATACTTCATCCGTGCTAAAATATATGTTGTTTTAGCATTTGTATTATGTTCTAAATTATATGTTGTTTTGTAAACCCAAAACATTTTTCTCACTTTCTTTCTTCTATACCATATTTAATATTATATTTTTAACCTACCACCTTCAATTTTCACATATCACAACTCTCACTATGCACTTAACCAACAATCATCTTTCTTTCCCCTTAATATAACTCAACTTTAAATAGAGATATTTCAGTCAAAATATTTATTAAATGGTGAGTTCTTAGTAGAGCTGTCAATACGGGCCAGCCCGACCCATATGGGCTGGCTCGTCACGGGTTGGGTTAGAGCAACCCGTTTCTAAATGAGCCAAGAAAATATGAATCCAACCCGGCTCGCGGGTTGGCGGACTGGTTCGTTTTGGCAGTAGAAAAATAAAAAATCTATTACTTGGGGAATTCAATTAAAAAGTCGAAAAAGTAATAAAAATTCATATTAAAAAAAATACTAACACATGCATTTTTCCAAATCTACTAATCCAAGATTATAACAATGTTGCACCATACACTTTGTGCATATCTAAAGAAAATCACTCTCTTTGCAGACTCACTTCACTTGACACTAAGTGACCCAACCCAAGATACAAGAAAATCAGCAAAATTATTAAAAAAAAAATTTATTGCCTAACCCGCGGGTTAGCTCGCTTGACCCATTTAATCCGGGTGTTAAATGAGCCGGGTTACTCTAACCGATATTCTAAACGGGCTATGATTTTATCAACCCAACCCGCTTACAAGTCGGGTTGGGCCGGGCCAGCCCGCGAGTTGAACCCCATATTAACAGCTCTAGTTTTTAGTTCCCGTATATAACCGTAAATAACTTATATTTTAAAATGGAGAGAGTTCTTCTTAATCTTATTACTAATCAATGCTCATAAATCTCATTATAGATATCGATCCAAAGATTCACAGTAAACTTAGACAGAAGCTTCTCTTAATATATATAAATACTTATTTAATTATCACGGGAGAAACGAAAAAAGTAAAAAACTATCAAAGTAGGTTTTTTTTCTCTCTGTAACCAAAAAAAAATGTAGGTTTTCTTTCCTGATAAGCTCCAACAGCCTCATAATAATTACAAAAGAAACAAGTCAATATATTCAAAAATGTTAGTGAGGTAACATGACATGAGCTACAATGTTTCACAAATGGTGCTGAAAAGTGAACCGCACAAGAGTGCTCAACACCCGTCAATACTCGTTTTTTACACTATTAGTGCAATTTTGAAAAGTAATTACAAATTTAACGTAATTGTTTTATTTATTTACTAAACTAGAGTAAATAAATATATATATTAAATTTTTATTTTTTTAATATTAAAATCGCCACTGTGGCGACATTTTATATATATATATATATATATATATATATATATATATATATATATATATATATATATATATGGGGAATGCTAATGCACTCCCACCCTCTTTTTAGAAGGAGTGCATTAGCAACCTACACCTTTTTATTTAGACTAAAAAGTCCAACTCTTTCTTCTTAAATGCTATTAATTTTATGGATATTTATGTAACTTCATTTTTATTTATATATTTTAAAATTGACAGTTTCTCCCTCTTCATTACTTTTCTCTTTCCCTTAAATAACTTTTCTCTTTCCTCATTTATCACATTTTTTTTTCTCTTTCTCCTTGGTTCCATTGATGTGCTCTCATCCCCTCACCTCCACCTGCATCGACTCTACTTCCCCCTTGGCTTCCAAATTCAAGTAGCATTATAGTCATGGTAAAAGATGAAAACAAGTTTTTTATTAAACACAAACCAAATCAACAAACTAATACCTTCTCTAGCTTTCACTTCACTGCACCTTTTTCTTTCTCTTAAACAGAAGCAGGTGAAAATAATTTTGATGGGTTTTAGCCAACAACTTTCCTGGAATCTTAATTTACTTTGATAGTGTTTGTTTTAGCACCCCAGGGGTTGTGAGCTTCTATTTCATGAGTTAATGCCAATAATGCATAGATAATAAGGGAATTCTTAATTCAAGTTTTTGACTAGTGCTGAAGCAATATTATGCGCATAGATAGTGATGGGTGTAAGGAGACAAATTAGACTCTATAAAAATTATTTTCTCTTTGGCTGTACTGGTTTCTATCTAGGCCACTAATCAATCGGAAAAAATACAGAGCAGAGCAAAAAAGGTTTCCATGGAGTGAGGGGATGAGAGCATATTAACAGATTAATGGAACTAAGGAGAAAGAGAAAAAAAGTGTGATGAATGATGAGAGAGAAAAGTTATTTAGGGGAAAGAGAAAAGTAATGAGGAGTGAGAAGCTATAAATTTTAAAATATATAAATAAAAATGAAGTTACATAAATATCCACAGAATTAAAAGCATTTAAGAAGAAAGAGTTGGACTTTTTGGTCTAAATAAAAAGGTGTAGATTGCTAATGCACTCCTTCTAAAAAGAGGGTGGGAGTGCATTAGCATTCCCCATATATATATATATATATATATATATATATATATATATATATATATTACTAAAATCGCTAGTATGTTGGGACACTTGAATTTGTTTTCTTAACTTGGATTTTGTGACAGAAATTGAATCCGTCACTAAATCTTAGTGAATAATGGAAAAATATTGGTGACGGAATGCGGAAAGAGATGCTTCTGTCGCAAATTGCGTCACAAACTTCGGAATGTTCCATCACTAATACTCCCTCCGTCCCAAATTATAAGACCTTTTAGAGACAAACTTCTCCGCGCATCACCTCGTTTGAAACGCATAAACGTATCAATCCTGCAACCTTCTCTCGCATCTCCGACCAATCAACGTACAACATATCCAATGATTTCTCCGCGCGCTGCGCCTTCTACAATCCCTGCTGAGCCAACAAATCCTTGACTCTCCGTTGCCATAATCTGAAATTGCCTGTTCCGTTGAACTTCTCAACATCAAATTTTGCATCGCCAGAAGTCATCGTCGTCTGATACCAACTGTTAGCAAAAGCTCCTAGATTGCACAGAGTAGAGTAGAGAAATCGTGATTGTAAGACGTAAAACTTTGTTCACGTAGTTCGGCCAATTGAACCTACCTCTGCGGCTATAGAGTAGCTATAGCTCTGTATTCTGATTATGCTTTAGGGTTACAGTATTGCAGGATATAAGGGTTCTAGTGATCTAGATATTACAAGATAATATCCCTCTAAATCCTATCACAATCTCCCAACAAATCAGATCCTAAAAATAAACAAAAATAACAAAACAAACCAAACAGTGTTGTACCGCATATGCGGTACTTGTATCACCGCATATGCAGTACATCCCAAGCTCCACAACCTTGTCGTCGTTTACCGCATATGCGGTAGATGCCTCACCGCATATGTGGTAATGCCCAAAAACAACCAGGACGATATCATTACCGCATATGTCGTACATAGCCTACTGCATATACGGTAGTCACTGCAAAGCTCTACTTCTGCGGTTCCTTCAATAAGCCATTGCTCAATAAGTATCCTAGTATTCTTGGTGGGATAACTTCCCTCGTAGGATGAGCTCAGCTTTATTAACGGATGTAAAGCATCTTTAACTTATCTTAATATGGTATTTGCCTTAAAAAACGTATGTATGTATCCAGTGACATACTTCAATTGTACTAACTTATTAGGATAATTAACTTTGTAAACATTATTTATCCATTTTATACATAAAAATTATACTTTTGTCACTACCAATTGCTCGATAAAAAGAAGTCTTAATTACATTTTTCCAGTCTCCCAAGTAAGGTGTATGAATGATTTTGATCCCTCTAATTTTTTTCCACCTAATTTAGATCCTCTAATTTTTTAAATCAAACAAATTTGGCCCTTCCATTAATATTTTATCCATCAATTTACAAAAAATACTTGCATATGACCAATCCAATGTATATGATGCAACAAAATTATATTTTACACTTCTTAATCTTATTACTAATTTTTACTCATAAATCTCATGATAGGTACCTAAAAATTCATTGTAAACTTAGATAGAAGCTTCTCTTAATATATATAAATTATAAGTTTAATTTAATATAATTTTAAATTCAAATTTAATTATAACATGACAAATTGATAAATTTTGATTGGATACATGTGTGAAACTCTTTATACTATCAATACATTAAAATTAAACTCATAAAATATTTATTTGATTATCACGGGAGAAACAAAAGACTTTCAAAATAGTTTTTTTTTTCTTGCGGATGAGCTCCAACTGCTTAGGTAACAATACACGAGCTACAAAGTCCACAAATGGCAGGACCTATCAAGAACATAGAAAATATTATCTTACTCAAGTCCCAGGCGGCAAGTTAACTACTACAATTCAGTTCATTGATAAAATTAACACACGGCTGGCCTCTTAAAAACATGCCTTATGTGTCTAGCTAAATCTGTATTTTCTTCTTTCCCAGTGCATGCCATGTAGGCGCTTTGGCTCCCAAAGTCTGTTTGTGAATATATTGATAAGAGCATTTGGAGATGTATTTGGACAAAAGGAGGAAGCTTCCGTGGCAGGAACCTTGTTCCTTGGAATGATGCTATTCATCCAAAATCCAATGGTGAATGGTCTTGGGATTTGGAGCTCGCGACTTAATAATGTCGCCTTGCATGGGAAATTAGTTGATAGTCTTCTTCATGAGAAAGACAAATTGAGGGTTAAAGCCTTTTCAGGGAAATATTTGAATAAGGATTTGGTTCTTGCAAGTGAATATAAGAAGGGTGATTCCAATATTTGGAGAGGGATTATGAAACCTAAGGAGCATATTGCGCATGGTTTTAGCCCGCCGCACCTTGGCAATGGATCATTGCTGAGACTTGTTTGGTTGCAGTCCCCTCTAATCAGCAAGGCAACGACACTATACAGTGGAACACCGCCGGGGATGGTCACTTTTCAACCAAGTCCGATTATGAGATGCTTGCGGATACCAATACTCCTGCTGTAAGCATATTTGGAGAAGCAATGTGCCTGAAAAAATCCGCTTTTTCCTTTGGCTCATCTCATAGGAGGCTCTGCCAACGAACGCAAAGCGATTCCATAACCATCTTTGTGTTTCTGCTGTCTGCTCCAGATGTAACGCTGCACAGGCGGATCTCAATCACGTTTTCAGGGGTTGCCCAGCTTCTCAGAATCTTTGGCAACACTTCCAACCCATTCTTCCCCCTCTCGCTGCCCATGAACCCTTCCATAATTGGTTTCGTCGTATTATTTCGCAGAGGGAGAATAATCTGGTCGTTGCTGTTTTGTGGTGGTCTTGGCGATGGCGGAACGATAATGTTTTCAGTGATACTCCTTTGAATATCAATTATGTGTTGCGGCAAGTACTTTTGGATGTCAGTAGTTGGAGGCTTGGAGCCGCTGGTTGCGTTGCCGGCCAAATTCGCTGTTACAGGGACCGTCCGCTGCTGCAGCAACGCCGAACATTGTTTTATCTACGCAGATGAGAGGTGGAATGCGCAGGCTTGGGGAATGGGTATTGGCGTAGTTGTGAAGGATGCCTCTAACCGTTGGATTTTTGGGTTGTTGGTAAGCCTTGGGGTTGGAACGACTTTCATGGCGCGGCTGCTGGCCGTTGTCGAGAGAGGACTACAACATGGTTGGGATATTGGCTTCGGTGACATTTTTTTTTTTGCTTTAGATAACAGCGAAGTGGTAGATGTTTACCAAAGCTATGAAGATGGTCACAACTTTGGGGCAAGGGATACAATTTGTAGGATAAAGATTGGTGTACACCCACTAGAGAGATAGGAAGAGATGAGAGATAAATGTATATGATATGATGTGTGCAGAAGAGAGATAGAAAGAAAAAAGAGGTGTCTCAAGGTGTCTGCACAAAGTGGTTCATGAATCATAACGCCAATTTGTAAGATCAGGTCCATGCTTGCTTGGGATTGGCACGTTACACTAGTTCACATTCCTCGGGAGAGGAATAACGCCGATGACATGTTGGCTCGTCAGGCTTCTCGGGATGGCTCTCCTTGCCGCATATAGAAGCGGCCTCCCTCTAGACTCATTGCATCCTTGTCTCACGATGTTGTAGCATAGCGTAGTTTTCTTTGCTTTATCTTTGCTCTTGCAAACAAAAAAAAACTACAAGAATTCAGTTATATAACCTGAGTTCAGTTCAATTCAGGGGCTTTTTATTTTGTTAAATTTCATTTTAAAAAAGGGAAAATTGAACTTCTATTCATTTTTCAGAGATATTTTTAACTACTTTTAATTTTTATGCAGTTAGACCTGCTCTATTTTTAATTATTGAGACAAAGTAAGAATTGATTCTCATAAATTCAGAAACAAGACTAAGAGTATGTTAGATTGCGGTTTTTGAAAACTGTATTTAAAAACTGTTTTTTAAAACAATTTTTCAAAAGAAAAGTAGAAAAATCATTTTGAATAAGATGTTTTCTAACTTTTAAAAAACCGCAATTTGAAAACTAGAAACAGAAACAGAAACAGAAAACATCTTTTAGCTGTTCTGGTATTTTAATTTTTAAAACTGAAAATAAGAACTGTTTTCAAAAATAGTTTTCAAAAACAGGTTGTACCAAGTAGGTTTTTAAATTTTTCAGTTTTAAAAATAGAAAACAGTTTTTAAAATTATAATCAAACATGCCCTAAGTTGCTCCACTCAAACTTGAGTCTGCTCCCATAATCACGTGTTAAAGGTCTTTCCCAAACATAAGAAAATATGTATGAGGGAGTAGATCACGTTTGAGTTGAGTGACTTGGAACCAAAATCTTATATAACACGTTTAGCTGATACTGTCTACAAAATGAACCATCCTTTATTTCCAATTAACATGATTTGGAAAATTCAAACAACTAGAAGTTAATTTTTAGAAAACATTTATTCTTGGCCAATAAAATTCAATCGTCGTGGTCTCGTGGATGGCTTTGGCCTTTTCTTTCTATTTTTGATTACTATAAGACAGGCTAAACAACATCATCCTACACACTAAAAGCACACAGAGGATAAGATGAGTTATTTTGCAGAGAGAAAGCAGCACGCAGTCTTGACTCCTTATCCAGTTCAGGGTCATATCAATCCATTGTTGAAACTAGCAAAGCTGCTTCACCTCAAAGGCTTTCACATAACCTTTGTCCACACTGAGTATAACCACCAACGCTTGCTCAAAGCAAGAGGTCCAAACGCCCTTGATGGCCTCCCTGACTTTCGCTTTGAGACCATCCCAGATGGTCTTCCTTCCGTGGAAGGTGATGGCGGTGATGTTAGTCAAGACATACCCTCTCTCTGTGAAGCAGTCAGAAGCAACTTCCTCCTCCCCTTTCACGACCTTCTTACTAGACTTAACCACTCTGCCAATGCCGGTCTTATGCCCCCTGTTACTTGCTTAGTTTCTGATATTTCCATGACCTTTACTCTACAAGCTGCTCAAGAACTTGCACTCCCTGTTGTTCTCTTTTATCCAGCCAGTGCCGCTTCATTCATGTCTGTTATGCACATTCAGGCACTTCTGGATAAAGGTCTCATACCACTCAAAGGTATACCAACATAATTAAGTTCTTTTAAACACATACATACATACATAGATCGACCTTCAAGCTATTGATGTTGTAATAATTATGATATGCAGATGAGAGCTATCTGACAAATGGATATTTGGACACTAAAGTAGATTGGATACCAGGTATGCAAAACTTTCGACTCAAGGACCTGCTCGACTTTATAAGGACAACAGATCCAAATGATATTATGGTAGACTTCCTCATTGAATTGGCAGATAAAGCTAAGAGAGCATCTGCTATTGTTATAAATACTTTTAATGATCTTGAGAGAGATGTACTCAGTGCTCTCTCCTCCATGCTCCCTTCTCTTTACCCCATTGGCCCTTTCCCTTTGTTTTTAAATCAAACTCCGCAGAACCACTTGGAATCTTTGGGTTCCAATCTTTGGAAAGAAGATACTAAGTGTCTCCAATGGCTTGAATCCAAGGAACCCCGGTCAGTTATTTATGTGAATTTTGGTAGCATTACTGTTATGTCACCAGAGCAACTCTTGGAGTTTGCTTGGGGTTTGGCCAACAGCAAGAAACCCTTCGTGTGGATCATTAGGCCTGACCTTGTCATTGGCGGCTCGGCGATTTTGTCACCGGAGTTTGTCAACGACATTTCAGATAGAGGCCTAATAGCAAGCTGGTGTCCACAAGAGCAGGTGCTGAACCACCCATCAATTGGTGGATTCTTGACTCATTGTGGATGGAACTCAACCATTGAAAGCATATGTGCAGGAGTGCCAATGTTGTGTTGGCCATTTTTTGCGGATCAGCCAACAAATTGTAAATGTATCTGCGATGAATGGGATATTGGGATTGAAATTGACACCAATGTGAAGAGAGAGGAGGTGGAGAAGCTGATCACTGAATTGATGGTTGGAGACAAAGGAAAGAAGATGAGGCAAAACACCATGGAGTTGAAGAAGAAGGCAGAGGAGGACACCAGATCAGGTGGTTGTTCACATTTGAATTTGGACAAAGTTATTAAGGAGGTTTTGCTTAAACAATAACCAGTTCAAGTGCTTTTATTTTCTGCATTGCAGTACTGTATTATTTCATTTATCTTTTCCTCTTGAATTTGTTCCATTGTCAATTCAAAATTGATGCATCAGTTAGTTCCATTGTCAATTCAAAATTGATGCATCAGTTAAAGCCAGAGGTGCTAGTTATAATATGAAACGTCTGCTATGAATTGCATTGTACTTGCCATCATGTACCCTTTCAATATTAGTGCTGATCCTATTATTAGTGTTGGAGTATGGGCTCATTCTATTTATTTTTAGGTTAAATTTGTTTAGTTTATTAGGATTTGATTTAAGAGAATTGTGTAAAATTTTACGGGGATATTATTGTAATATGTGGATCATTAGTATCCTCTCCTATAAATATCTGTAACACCGTAACCCTATGCAAGAGATTGATTTAACCTAATCAATAAGACGGAGCTATAACTACTTTATAGCCGCAGAGGTAGGCACAATTTGACGAACTGCGTGAACAACTTTTGTGTCTTGCGTTCTTGATTTCTCTATTATAACTCTGTGTAGTCAAGGTGCTTCCGCTAACAATTAGATATGGGAAGGAGAAGAAGTTGATTTTAGCATGGGGTTCAGGTGATATTCAGAGTAGAATTGCAGAATTTGATGGACTTATATATATTGGGTAAGGCTTCTCCACGAGATGGTGTGTAAGATGCAGAGCCTAGGGCATTAATCACGTTGTTACTGATGAAGATGGAGGTTTTAGTGTTCCAATAAGGAGAAGGATGGAATGTCTCTAAAATGGATTGTAGAGTTATGTTCTTGTTTTTCTTCTTTTGTACTAACTTTTTAGGATAATTAACTTTGTAAACATTAAACAGCATGCAAAAAAAAAGGGCAAGCTTCCTAAAAAATATCCTACCAACTCTAATGCTGATGCGGCTATACAAGGAAATAAAATTTCCTTCCCTTTCTCTCACGCCCCAGAAACGGCGCCATGCGATGGCGGTGTGATTTTTCGCACTCCACATGCTCAGGATCACCATAGCAAGGGTGCAAAGACTGGTTTGATGACAGTTTATTCCAGGTGAAGGAGCATGCAACAGTTAGCAACAAGGATTTTGTTTTCCAGGCTCGAATCAACATGAGGAGGGAGAGATCGTGGATACCATGCAGAAGGAGGCAGAAGAAACAGAGGGCGGGATCCATGTTGATGAGCCCCCAGACATTACTAATGCATGAAGAGGAGCTATTCCTCACTTGTTGCACCGACTTATCTGGTTTTAATGATGAATTTTAAAGACTTTTCTGTTTTGTCTTAGAATATACGTGGTGCGGCAAGTGCTGGGGTGAAGAGGCATCTTAAGAGCCTCGTGTTGAGATTCAAGCCTTCTTTGGTGTTCATTATGGAGACTCATGTCCAGTTTCACGGGGTAAAGAGTTTCTGGATAACTTGGGTTTTGCTGCTTTGCAAATTGTGGAAACTCAGGGTCATTCTGGTGGTTTGTTGTGTATAATCCCAGTGCAGAGTGGGTTTTCTTTCTCTCTTGTGGACGTTTATGCCCAGGCTATTACAGTACAGATTCGTTGTGCTCAGTTTTCCTGGTTTTGCACGGGAGTTTATGCTAGCCCGACCCCTGCTGTATGTAGTATGTGCTAGGAGTATCTGAGCTCTCTTTGACAATGTTTGAGTGAGCCTTGGATGTTAGTGGGCAATTTCAATGATTCTCTTTTGAGTTCAGATCAATGTGTGGGACAGTTTTCGCAGGCGAGGGCAAATCTGTTCGATGGGCTTCTTCAGAATTGCAATTTGGTCCCTGTCCACACCGTTGGGTTAAAATTTACATGGGTGAGGCGAAGAGGAGGCGCTCCTATCATGCACAAGAAGCTGGATTGGTGCTTTGGTAATCAAGATTGGATTGTTCGTTTCCCTGAGGCTATAGCGAAGAATCTCACTCGTTTTCATTCTGACCATTCTCCAATTCTGGTTAGGTGTGGGGGCTTCCCTATTTTCGCAGGTGAGCGACCCTTCAGGTTTGAGGCTGCATGGATCACTCATTCAGAGTATGAACAGGGTGGTGGCGGGGGCCTAGTGTACGTGTGAGCTTTTGAGTATGAATCTTTGTTCGGTTCAGGAGCATTTCGTGTCTTTCAATCGGGAGGTGTTCGATAATATCATCTAGTGAAAGCGTACTTTGGAGGCTCGTATTTGTGGAATCCAGCAACGTTTGGACATGGTTGACTCTGCTTCTCTGTCCATTTTTCATAATCAGTTGCAACTTGAGTTAGATCAAACTCTTGCTCAGGAGGAGTTGCTCTGGTTTCATAAATCACGGGAGCAGCAGGCTCTGTTTGGGGATCGGAATACAAAGTATTTTCATACCCAGGCATTGATTTGACGTCGACGCAATAAAATTCATGCTTTGACATTGCCTTCAGGGGAGTTGTGTACGGAGGAGCCAGTCTTACAGCAGGAGGCAATTCGCTTTTTTAGAGATTGTTTTTGCTCCTCTACTGTTGTCCGGCCTTCGGAGGCGGATATGTATGCGTGTCCTGAGATGGGTGTGGAGCATCGTATACGATTGTAGGCACCGGTGTCTAAGGAGGAGGTCTGGGAAGCTATGTCTACTATGGATTCTTTCAAGGCTCCAGGACATGACGGGTTTCATGCTATTTTTTTTAAGACCTTTTGGCACATCGTCGGGGATAATGTATGGAATGTGGTCAAGGATGCTTTTGCCACATGTTCTTTTGATAGTGTTGTTTCAGAAAATCTTGTGGCTTTAATCCCCAAGGTTGATGTACTAGCTTCTTTTCGTGATCTGCGGCCTATCTATTTGTGTGATGTCTTGTATAAGATTATCACGAAAGTACTCGTTCATCGCCTCCGTCCTTGGTTGCAGGATATTGTTGGCCCGCTATAGAGTAGTTTTATTCCAGGAAAGGGAACGACGGACAATGCCATTATTCTTCAAGTGATTGCACATTTCATGCGCATGAAACGAAAGAGGAGTCGAAATGTCCTTTTTAAACTTGACCTTGTGAAGATATATGATCGGGTTGATTGGAGCTTTCTTGAGACCACTTTAAAGGATTTTGGGTTCCCCCATCCTCTGTTTCCCTTATTATGCATTGTGTCTCTTCTTCCTCGTTGTCTATCATTTGGAACGGGGTCCAGTTTCCTTCTTTCAGTGCTACTCGGGGTTTGAGGCAGGGTGATCCACTCTGACCGTATTTATTTGTTCTTTGCATGGAACGCCTTGGTCATATGATACAACGTGAGGTGGGTGTTGGAAGATGGAAACCTGTGACGATCTTTGCAGGGCCAAGTATCTCTCACTTATTTTTTGCTCATGATGTCCTCCATTTTGTAAAAGCTGTAGGTGTGCAGGTCCGAGTGGTGCAACATGTGCTTGATAAATTTTATGGTGCTTCTGGGCTTAAGATTAATTTCACTAAGTCCAGGGCCATGGGTTCTTGGTGCGTGGATGGGGGGTTGAAGGAGAGAATTGTGTCTATTACTACCATTCCATTCACGGATAACATTAGTAAATATTTGGGCTTCCCAATCCATCTCAGACTAGTTCAAAAGAAGGATTTTTCTTTTATTGTGGATCGTGTGACATCTTGGTTAGCCTCTTGGAATACAGGTTTGTTAAATAAACCAGCTCGGCTCACCCTAGCTAAATCTATTTTATCAGCTATTCTGGTGTACGTCATGCAATTGAACTGGCTCCCTCAATCAATTTGTGATCAGATAGACATCGTGGTTCGCCGTTTTTTCTGGGGTAGCACGACACATACAAGTATTCCTCTTGTAGCTTGGGATAAAATCATTCGTCCAAAGCGGTATGGTGGGCTAGGGCTCCGTAATGCAAGAAAGAACAATGTTGTTTTGTTGGGCAAACAATTATGGAGTTTGGTGCAGCAACAGGATAAATTCTGGGTGCGAATAGTGGCCCTGCGTTGCTGTCTTGCCATGCTAGTGATGAGGGTTCACCCTTTTGGAAGTCCATATTGAAGGCACGAACAATGTTACAGGATGGGTATGTGTTCAGATTTGGAAGATGAGAGGCTTCTTTTTGGTACTCGAGCTGGTCATCCTTGGGCATGCTTTCTGAGAAGGTGTCCTTTGTTGATATTCATGATTCCCAGCTCATTCTAAAGGAGGTGTTTGCTTTTGGCTCCTTTGATGCGACGCTTTTTTACACTATTTTCCCTGATGATGTCTTGCATTTTCTCTAATCTTTTCAGCACCTGATTACTTTGTTTGGGGCTATCCTTTGAATGGGGATTATTCTACAAAGTGTGGATATCATTGGCTGCTGAATCAGATGGGGAATCCAGTGCTAGATTCACATCCTTGGTCGTCAATTTGGAAGCTTCAAGTTCCCGAGAACATCCGGTTTGTTGTCTGGCAAGCGAGTCACAATGCTTTACCTACTCTCTCCCTTTTGAATCATCATCACATGGCTGCTTCTGCTGTTTTCCCACGCTGTACCGTTGCACCAGAAACTATTATGCATTGTCTCCGCGATTGTGTCTTTGCGGATCAGGTTTGGCGCCGCATTGGTTTTGTTCTTCCTCATCAATTCTTTGCGCAACAAGACTTTAGTGCTTCGTTGGGTATGTTCCACGGGTTTGGGCTCATCATGGTCCTAACCACGAGTTGGACAATTTGGAAGTAGCAGCGCCGGTTTGTTTTCACAGGGGATCTCCAAGTGGTGCATCGTGTGATTCAGGAAATCCAGGCTCTGTGGGTGTTAATCAGTATAGTTTATCATACTGACATGCCTTTTCTTGTTGAGCGGTGGGTACGGTGGCAACCTCCTCGCCTTGGTTTTGTTGCTTTGAATGCAGATGGTAGTTCCTTGGGCAATTAGGACCGCCGGGAATTGGAGGATTTGTTCGACCCCCAGATGGTGCTTGGTTGGCTGGCTTCTCGGGTCATGTTGGAGTTTCTGATAGTCTTCATGCAGAGCTTCTGGCTATTATGCATGGTCTGGAGATCGTTTGGAGTCGTGGCTTTCGACAAGTGGAGTTGTTTACTGATTCTAAGTTGGCTTTGGGTCTTGTGTTGGAAGCTCATCCGGCTTATCATCGATATGCGTCGATTATTATTCCAATTAAGAGGATGCTTCAAATGGATTGGAAAACCATCGCTAATTACCAAAGGTTGTGGCAAACCATTAGTAATTGATTACTGAAGAGCCAAATACTGAAGGCTCGGTGGTCGTGGTAAAACGCTCTTGCCGACAGTTTTTTCATGCTTAATGATGGTTTTTAGCCGTCGGTATTAAGTTGTTTTCTTGTAGTTGTAGAATACAGAATATCGACGAATTTTACCGTTGATATATTGGTGCAAACTTTATTTTTGACGGCAAAGTTGACTGCCAAGTTATCGACAATCAATATCATCAGTATGTTTTGCAAAGTCTGTTCATTTAGTTGTCGGTTATGTTCTAACGACTTTTACCGATGGTAGCCTATGTTTCTAACCTATATAGCTGTGTGATTAACGTCATTTTCTTGCCTCCTCCACCTTTGATCCTCCATACAAGTTAGTTTCCTCGTATTTTCTTATTTATTTTTGTTATTTTTATTTTAGCACATAGTTTTAATTTTTTTTATTGTTTTGTAGTTTAGCATTCTTGATTTTTTTATTCTAGTAGGCTTACTGTTTGAGGTTTCACAGAAGCTACTTATTGATATTTGCTTAATTCATATTGTACATTTATATGACATTTTTATATTGAGATTTGCTAACTTACTCCCACTAAGATTTTAGAAGGAGTACACTAATGATCTACACCTTTTAATTTGGAAAAAAGAAAACCAACTTTCACTTTTTAAAATTAGCTAATTAATACGGGTATCAAAGTAATTTTCTAATCTAATAACTTTCTCAGGTCCAGCATTTCCAAGAGAGTAGTCAAAATGTCTTCTTCTCTCTCATGCGCTCCATTTGCAGATCACCTCTCTCATGTGTTCCATTTGCAGAGGTTTCATGTCTTTCTTGTAATTTCTACCATTGCAGCATGACAATCATTCTTACACTCAAGGGATGATCCACCTTATGCAAGAGGGGGGCATTTGCCCCCCACAATATTTTCGTATATTATTCTACTAATATATTATAGTAATAGTATATTAGGCACTAATATTAATATTATAGTTGCCCCACATTATTATTCTGCCCCAACCAAACACCATATGCCCCGATACTGTTATATATCAACACATAAATCAATTTTTAGAGCATTTCTAGGGTTCTAGTAACCTCACACACTGAGTTTAAGGAAAATAGATTTAAAAAAGTTGAAAAAAGAAGTGTAAAATAAAGCTAGACCAAGTATTCGAATCAAAAGCGCTAGAAAATATTACTCCTATTTTGTTCGTGAGACGTGTAGTAGCACGAGTAAAGAAGAGAGATTTTACTTAGGATCAAATGTCAACAAAGCAGAATAACATATTAACAATTCTTCATAGATCATCCATCTCACCATTGTATGGATGAGAGTTTTATTCACGACATCTGTCTTAGTTTGGGTCTTTTGTTTTCGAGCATTTGGCCATTCTTTTGACAAAAAAAAACTATGTTTTTTGACAAAGAAAAAATCACATGTATATTTTTCCTCAAGACAATTTTTTTGGATCTGTCACTGCTTGCACTCAATTTATCATCAACTTCTTCGGCTTACCTGGGTTGAATGCTTGCTTCTTGAAATGATTGTTCAAATTCTGTGGGTTTGCTGGTAATTACTATAAACCCCTACCTTTTTACCTTTACCCATACAAAGAAAAAGAATTCACTTTGGTTAAGACTTGAGATGTTATGTGTAACAGCAAGGTGCAATTATTGTATCAAAAAATAGAGATGATTAATTGAAGTTTGAAAATCAGTCAAGAAGGTACAACAAGCAGGAGAGAGAAACAACTATCCATAAAATAGTTAAGGATGATAAGTAGAAGGCCAAAAAACAGACGAAAGGTATGCAACGTGAATGGCTTTCTTAAGGTTCTGTCAATGGCTTTCCAAATATTAAAATTCAGTAAATTGAATTTAAGAGGACCACACACTCATATTTAGGACTGAGCATTTGAATTTCATAACTCCAAGGGGGTAAGCCATGGTTGAAAAAGACATATTCACTGTTGTGGGGCAGAAAGATAAACTCGCGAGAGAGAAGACGAAGCGATTTCTCTGCGTTCCTGGCGATTATTTTTTTTCAAAGGTTCCTCATTATATTAAGCGATTTCTCATACCCCTATATATTACATGATATATTGTATTAGATATAACTTGTACGGTTGTACTACGTGTTAAATAGATGTCATCATTAAGCGATCCTCCTAGAGACAATTCTGCATGAGAAAGTAATAGTGTTGTGGATATCCTCACAAAGATTGGACTGAGGGGGAAATTGTTTTGGAATATTTGGGATACTCTTATTGCTTCTGGGTTGCAGACACGAGACAATAGGTAGTTTTGCTGGTGTTAGTCTCTTTGTTCCTTATTGTTTAATTTCATTAAAGGGAGAAATGAATTGCTGACTCTGCTTCAGATTGGTTCTTATTTTTTTGTTTTCTAATTATTGATTTTCAGTGATGTCGGATCTCTTAATGTTTCACGTTCCACGTTTCAGTTGTTGTTGTTAACCTCTTCTGCATCTAATCGGAGTAACTCTCTTTTGCAACACATGAGATATCTGAAAAATTTGAGAAAGTGATGGTGGTGGTGGCTGCTTGGTGGATTCGGTGGTGGACTGTGGTGGTGGTGGAGAGGCTCAGGGAGAAGGGAGAAGAGAGAGGGAGAGAGAGGTGGTGGTGGTGGTCGAGAGGCTGAGGGAAAAGGCAGAAGGGGGAAGAGAGAGGAAGAGTATTTTTATAATCTCTTTTTTTAAATTATTATTTAATTCTTTTATTAATATTTAATTTTTTATTGATGTTTAATCTGAATTGTTTAACCTATTTTAATAATATATCATACGATTACAAAACTTTACTCTAAAATTTAGATTTTGGTGACCACTAAAGGACAAGTGACTTATGGTAAACCTAGTACTTAAAATTAAGGGTTAATGGTATGGTAGGTCCCTGTGTTTGTACCCAAGTTTGCGATAGGTCCCTCGCCGGAAAAAATTTTGATATAAGTCCCTGTGTTTATTTTAAGTTTGGATTTAGTCCTCGCCGGAGACCGGAGACCGGAGCTCCGGCGAGTGCTTACTTGGACTGCTGACTGTGTTACTAATGATGACGTGGAATTTTTTTTTTTTAAATTACAAATAATAAAAATCATTATAAAATTTAAACCCCTTAACTTAACTAAATTCTAAAATTACCCCTAAACAAATAAACCCCCAATTCCCCAATTTCATCTAACCTAACCTAACCTAAATTAGAATCCCCCAATTCTGAAAATTCATCTTCTTCTTCGTGGGTTTCCCCTGCCAATTCAGATTCATCCTCTTCTTCGTGGGTTTTACCCATCCTACTTCTTTGCGTCTTCTTCGCGTTGTCTTCCTGCACTGGTTCTTCTTCTTCGCGTCTTCTTCGAGAACTGGTTCTTCTTCTTCGCGTCTTCTTCGAGAACTGGTTCTTCGTCTTCGCGTCGCGCTCTGAGTTCGTGCACGGGTTTCTGAGAACCCTTCCTTCGTATTCGCGGTTTCGCGGCTTCGTGGCTTCGTGGGTGGGACTGCTTCGTCGTGGGTGGGACTGCTCCGTCATCTTCATAGATTGCTGGTTCATCTTCCTCGGGCAGTTCGTTCTTGTCTCTTGGTACTGGTTTGTTTCCTTCCCTTGACAGATAGTAAAGCTAAGAATTTACAATTAGGTGCACATACTTGCCTAAATCACTGCAAACAAGTGTATTTGTCTGACAATTCTGTAAAGCTAAGAATTTCCATTTTATAAGAATTGTATAACAGGTCATTTCAAGTCAATATCTTGTTACCTTGATTTTGGTTGCGAAGATATCTGAATCACATGCTTTCTCTGTTGTTTGATCAGACTTTGAATGGGAAAAAAAACCTCTTATATTTGAGATGACCAGAAAAGATTGTAATTTTTTTTTTAGGTAGAAAATGAGATGAACCTTAATTCTTTTGGCTTCTGTTAATATATATACTTGATATTGGTGTTGAGTAGCAAATGGGTTTGGCTTTTTCCCCTTCCTTGGCACTAACCACAAAGTGCTTCCAATGAGTTGAAATTCTATGCACAGTACACACATGGAGAAAGATTGTCCAAAAAGAAAATCTGACCCAAAGGTACTGTCTCTAGAGCATGGTGAAAGTATAGGTTTTTGGGTCAGGAATTCTAAAGCTGTTCAATTGAGAAAATTAATTAGTTTTAATTGTGACTTTGAATAAGAAGTAAATATTAATTAAATCTTGTTTCTGGCAGTAACTGAATACTCAGGTTTTTTTCCCCATTCATGGGTTATTCTTAAATTGATAACTGAAGCATTAACTATGAGATGATGACTTGGTTGACTTGCTTCTTAGACAAAATAGATAGTCTACTTCACAGTATTTACTATTTATACTTATCCGGTTCGAGTAGTACATGCTATTTATAATTGTTGTGATTGTTTGCAGAATGGGTTTCACATTGGTAATTCATCATGGAGGGTCATTCAGAACCACTCCATTCTGGCACTACATGGGTGGGAGTATTAGTGTTCATAAGGGGCTAGATGAGGATACATGGTCCTTCTTTGAAGCACAGGATCATGTGAAATCTGTTTTCTTTTCCTCATTTGTGCTATGGTGGAGAACAGTAGAGGACGCTAAGGATCATCTTTACAGGAAATTTGAATCAGACGATGACGCCCTTTTGATGGCTAGAATAGCTTCTGCTTCAGGGTCTGATGCACACTTATTTGTTGAGAAAATTGTTGGAGTGCCTACAGATGATGTTGGTGAAATGTTGCCAATTCCTCGAGTTGAAGTTGCACCACATCAAAATGTTGAAGTTAAAACAAAAAAGCAGGTTCTGCCTCAAAAAAAGACCCTTGGTATCAGGAGATCAGGCAGAATACAAGCATCTGTGAAACAAGCTAAGAATAACGGGCCTATTCAGATTGTTGACATCTCTGATGATGAGGTTGTACAGCCTGGTTCTCAGCCTACCGAAATTCCCCCGGTGGCCGCTTGTGCTTCTGATTTTTGTGAGTCTCAGCCGGTTGAACCGAGCGTGGCTTCAGAGATTCCTCTTCCCCCAGTGGCTGCTTGTGCTTCTGAATTTGTTGAGTCTCAGCCTGTTGAACCGAACGTGGCTTCAGAGGTTCCTCTTCCAACAGTGGTTGATCGTGCTGTACATGGTGATGATGAAACAATCTCTGATGATGAGGTATCCGGTACTGGTGTCCGTTTGGATGATAGTGAGGAGGAGAGGGAGCTAGACACTGATGATGGATTTGGCAACCAACAAATTGGGGAGTCAGAGTCTATGCTGAATGCCCAAATCAAAGCTATGCGAGATGGAACCGGAAGTCAAAGTGTGCCGGTGGATGATTTTGACGGTGACCATGTCAGTGAAGATCTTACAAGTGACAAAAGTGATAGTGAAGGTGAATCTAATATAAATAGGAGACGGTTTGACAAATTCTATGAAGAGGATATGTGTGCAGATTTTGTGTTTACTTTAGGCATGGAGTTTTCATCCATTAAGCAGTTCAAGGATGCGGTTACTGAACATTCGGTGTTGAATGGGAGGGAGTTCCAATTCCAGAAAAATGATACACGGAGATGTCGGATCCGATGCAAAACAGAAGAATGTGAATTTCTGATGTTATGTAGTAAAGTAGGAGACAAACAGACATACAGAATCAAGACACTCAATAGCAGCCACACTTGTGCTAGAGTGTTCAACAACAGGTCAGTCACCTTCTCCACAATGTATACATGATTGATGCTGTCTTCATTTATTTTCTTATGATCATGTTTATGTTGTCCCAGGTCTGCTTCAACTAGATGGGTCGCGTCAAAGTTGAAATCCAAAGTCAGAGTGGCAAATAAACTGACAACTTCTGAGATCATAGACGATTTCAAGGTGAATCAATGTCTTGGAATTTCAAAACACAAAGCATGGAAGGGAAGACAGATTGCTAAAGATGAGGTAGATGGTGCAGAAAAAGAGCAGTACACGCTATTGTGGAGGTTTGCTAATGTTTTGAGAAGTAAGTCAAGAGGCAACAACTGCAAGATGAGCTTTGACAACGTTCCTGGAGCTCTTACTCCTAGATTTGGCAGATTTTACATGTGCTTAGACGGCTGTAAACAAGGGTTCCTAAGAGGATGCAGGCCATTCATTGGTGTCGATGGCTGTCACTTAAAAACCAAGTATGGTGGAATCTTATTAGCAGCAGTTGGTAGAGACGCTAACGATCAGAATTTTCCACTCGCATTTGCCGTTGTTGAATCTGAAAACAAAGACAGCTGGCACTGGTTCATGGAGCTTCTGCTTGGTGATATAGGAGATGCAAGGGAACGACGATGGGTATTTATTTCTGACCAACAAAAGGTTAGGAATAACTCATAAATGATTTAACTTTTAAACTGACTTGGACATGAATTCTGAACATCTTTTTTCACTTCATTGCAGGGACTTGAACCATTGTTTAAGGAGATGCCACAACTTGAAGGGGTGGAGCATAGATTGTGCGTGCGTCATCTATATGCAAATTTCAAGTAAAAATTTGGTGGAGGGGTTCTGATCAGAGGCGTGTCAAAACATGGTCCTACCTGAACCAGAACCAGTGGCTGTACCAGAAGATGCACCTGTACAGGAAGGTCTAGTACAACCCCCTGTTGGAGATTCTATCCCTCAGACTGATCCTGCTCCTGCTCATGCTCCTACAGCCCCAAAGGTGTGTATCATATTGGTTAATTTTAATTGTTGCAAATTCAGATTTTTTTATATCTAATTAAAAACTGGTTTCATTGTTACAGAGAGGGTTCAAAAAATGCAGTATATGCAAGTCATATGGACACAACAAGAGAAAGTGCACTTACAACATAAGACCCACTGCAGCTGCCCCTGTTGAGACACATCCAGGACCTGCTCCCCCTGTTGAAATAGGTCCAGAACCAACTCTGACTGCTGCTGATGGGATCGGTGATGCTTCTCTTTCAGGAAATATAGACCAGGTAAGGAAAATTCGAAAATCTAGATATTTGACTGGTTAGAAAAGGAGAAGATGGAACATGGAGCAATTTCTAATGAATTTCATAATTTTCAGACTTGTGTTGAAGAAGCTTTGGATAGGTGGTCTCAATTGTTTACTGCAATGCATCAAGCATCACAAGGAATAGGGCCATCTACTGTTGAAGATCCAATTGTTGAAGATAATTTGCAAACACAAAATAGTGTGGTTGATAATAGCAACGAAGGGGCTGCATTTTAATATTGGATGACAGCTATTTTTTTTTGGGAAGCTAATTGACAGGGAACCACATGTTAGGACCACTTGTATTTATTTTGTAGTTTCCATATTGTGGGTAGATGCTTATCTGACTCCTTAATGCACTGTATGGATGCTTTTATTAAAGCATGGACCACTTGCTAGTATTCAAATATTTTGTAGTACTTGGTACAAGTGCATGTAGTTGTGGACAAGATTATTCCAGAATTGCTTTACCTTCAAGTGGTATTAATCTTTTTGACTCATAATTTGTCATCTTGTATGGTGGTTGGTCCACTTGCATGTGGGTATTGATTGAGAATACCTTTATTATAATGCATGTGGGTTTTCAGACTCCCTTTATTATAATGCAGGGTAAGGTATAGAATGCAAAAACAAGATCATATTGAAAGTGAATTAATGGACATATTGAATGGGTTATGATCAAATAAAAAAAATTTTACAGACTGGTTGAAGGAAAATGAAATTATTGAAGGAAAATGATTGAAGGAAAGTTAATTAATTTTACTGAAATTAATTGAAGGAAAATGAAAAAAAAGTGGGCAGCTACCACCTAAGAAATTCAAACAAAACACTGAAGTTTGTCATTACATTCAAAATCAATTACATCATAAAGGTAGGTCCATCAAACTAAGCTGGGAAATACAATGACATCAAATTGAATTTAGGCCCTTGAATTTAATTCCTTCCCATACAATAACATCCTACAGTTACTATCCAAGACAACACTGCTACAACAATAGCAACCATCTTTCCAAATCTCTCTGCCTCAACCTTCTTCTTAAGTTTCTTGTTCTTCTTCCTCATGTCTTCAACACAATTCCCATAATTTAACCACCTAGAGTTGATGCTCTTTGAATCTTCTTCACCTTCCGGGTCACTTGTAGGTCCATCTATCCAAAAAAAAAAATCACAAGACCCTGCCACCTACAATTAACATGGAAAATTCGGGAATTTGAAGAAAAAATGGAAAATGCAGGAATTTGAAGTCATATATACAAACAGATTCAGAATACCAGAATGAGTTTAACGTCTTACCTGCCAATTTCTGCATCTCAAGAATCTCCGACCTGGGTTATGAGCAGTTCCAGCCTTGTAAATCATTAGGGGAACACCACATTGGCATTTAGCCCTTGAACCTGCAGATCTGCCATGGGCACGGGACGAAGATACAGAAGAATTTGCCATGTTGAAAAGTACAGACTCAAGATGAACAAAAATTTCTGGGGAATTGAGTACTGCGATGAACAGCAACAAGAAACAACCCAGAAATTGGTAGAAGACGAAGCAGAAGAAGAAGAAGAAGAACAAGAACAAAAAGAAGAAGAAGAAGAAGAAGAAGAAGAAGAAGAAGAAGAAGAAGAAGAGGAAGAGGAAGATAACGACGAAGGTGGTGCAGATTAGGAGCAACAAAAACCCAAATTCTAAGAAGGAGAACACAGAAAACCCAGAATTTCGAACAGCAAGAAGAAGAAGAAGAAGAAGAAGAAGAAGAAGAAGAAGAAGAAGAAGAACACGCACAGGAAGAGAGGAAACCCACGAAGAAGAGGATGAATCTGAATTGGCAGGGGAAACCCAGAATTTCGAACAGCAAGAAGAAGAAGAAGAAGAAGAAGAAGAAGAAGAAGAAGAAGAAGAAGAAGAAGAAGAACACGCACAGGAAGAGAGGAAACCCACGAAGAAGAGGATGAATCTGTATTGGCAGGGGAAACCCACGAAGAAGAAGATGAATTTCCAGAATTGGGGGATTCTAATTTAGGTTAGGTTAGGTTAGATGAAATTGGGGAATTGGGGGTTTATTTGTTTAGGGGTAATTTTAGAATTTAGTTAAGTTAAGGGGTTTAAATTTTATAATGATTTTTATTATTTGTAATTTAAAAAAAAAAATCCACGTCATCATTAGTAACACAGTCAGCAGTCCAAGTAAGCACTCGCCGGAGCTCCGGTCTCCGGCGAGGACTAAATCCAAACTTAAAATAAACACAGGGACTTATATCAAAAATTTTTCCGGCGAGGGACCTATCGCAAACTTGGGTACAAACACAGGGACCTACCATACCATTAATTCTAAAATTAATTTATAGAAACTCTTTTAACTTTTATCCACATTAAACAAAGCCCTACTAATGTTTAGGATCTCGGCAATTTCAGAAGAAAAAAGTCAAGATCCTTGTCCCAGGCATAACAGACAAAAATATCTCAATACTGACTGCTCCACATGAGTAAAGTGTCTCCTATAGAAGCGTAAAACAAATTAAGGAAAAAGGCAATGCATAAGGATTTGAACCATGTTCTATTTATATAGCAAAATTATGTTTGGTAAAATTAATTGATAAGCTTATTTTTGGTAAAATTATGTTTCAAAAAAAATAAAATTTGATAAGCTTATTTTTAGTTTTTTAGTTGAAAATTATTAGCTGATTACTAAATTGATTATATTTAAAGTATCTATTAAAATTAATTGATAAACTAACATAAAAATACAAAATAATATATTAAAATTAACTGATGAACTGACATAAAAATATAAAATAATAAGCATAACTATGAATTTTTCTTTCTCCCATAACTATGAAAAAACTATTTTGATTGAACTGACTAGTCGGCTCTTATTTGAATCTGAGCCTTGTATAATATTAAGCTAAATTTATATGTTCTAGAACTTACAGGCTTGACCGCCAACCTACTCATTTAAATACAATATCGTTTCACAGGGAAAAAAAGTGCAAATCACTATCCATCACCTCACTTTTGAGTTTAGATTGAATTTATGATTTAAGACATTTTTTAGGTGTAAGATACTCAGAGAAAGAAATAAAGAAAAAAGAGATAAGCAGTAAATGATATATGATTGATGTGATAAGAAGAGAGGGATAGAGAGAAAAGTGAAAGTGTTTATAGGTGTATGCAGTATTCATATGTTTATAAATCATTTTTATTTTTATTATTGACACATTTTGGGAGAGTCAAAAATCATTACTATAAGTATGACTGTTTAATAGTGGATTTGATGTTTACCAATTTTTTTCAATTTAAATATTAGTCTCGTGTGAATGGAATATTTTTTATAACCCTCGTGGCCTTGATTTCTAGGGTTTTTTTTTTAATATTGCAAAAAAAATAAAAATTAGTGAAATATGGTACAAAAAATTTATTTAGTGAAGTAGGGTAGTTTTTGACACGCTGGAGGTGATGTGGCGAAAAGATGAGAGTCGCAGGATTTTTCGCGACTTGTGCAGGGAATCGCATATCTTTTTGCAACTTGTAACATTTTAGGCAACGGTTTCAAAACCGTTGCCTAAAGATGGTAAACTGCAACGGTTTGAAAACCGTTGTCTAAAGACATTTTGAAACTTGCAGGCCCATCCATAGTGTTCGACGTCATCGTCCTTCTTGGGGTCACTGTTACCGAGGGAGGTGAGGGCCACGGTGAGGGCGGCGTTCAGGGTGGTCTTTCCGAGGGAGGCCAGGGCCACGTGGCGGCGCGGCGCGGACGGTGAAGGAGGGGCGGTGGTGGCGGCGACGTCGACGTACTCTTCGCGAGGCGAGGGTGCGGCAGCCATTATTGAAATCTAGAGAGAGAAAACGAGATCTGGTTTCAGAGAGAGAGAGCGATGTCGACGCGAAGAGGAAGAAGAAGAAGAAGAAGAAGAAGGAGGAGGAGGAGGAGACCAACGGCGGTAGACGAGGGAGAGGGAGAGGGAGGGGAGGGGAGGGAAGAGGAGGGGCGCGGGTGCAAAACGACATCATGGCAGGGGAGGAAGAGGAGGGGACGCGGGTGAGGCGGTGGTGGTTGATTTGGAGGAGGGTGGCGGTGTAAATGAGAGGGGAATAGGAAGAGAGAGAGGAGTGCGTATGGGAAGAGGAAGAGAGAGAGAGGTTGAGGGCCTGTAAGTTTCGAAATGTTTTTAGGCAACGGTTTTCAAACTGTTGCATTTACCATCTTTAGGCAACGGTTTTGAAACTGTTGCCTAAAATGTTACAAGTCGCAAAAAGATATGCGATTCTCTGCACAAGTCGTGAAAAATCCTGCGACTCCCATCTTTTCGCCACGTCACTTTAAGCGTGTCAAAAACTACCATACTTCATTAAATAAATTTTTTTTACCATATTTCACTAAATTTTTTTTTTTGCAATATTAAAAAAAAAACCTGATTTCTATTGATAGAAAATTATAGCATTAAACAATGCATTTGAATTGTATGCTATGCATCTTTTACAAGACAAAAACCACATGGAACCGAATCTGGCGGTCAAAAAACGAATTAATGCCACGTATTATATATGAGAGTCAAAATGTAAAAGCATCTTCAGTATATGCCCAACCTTTTATTTTTCGATGTACCAAAAAAGGGTATGTCCCAACAAGAGGGGAAAGGTCCGAAAAGTGACATTATGCTGATCAAGTAAAAAATATTGGTAATTCAGTTAAATCGGCTGGGAATTAGCTCATCAGCACGAAGGAGGTCCACGCATGTGTCTGGGATTCCCAACGCACATGCGTGGGAATTAGATGATCAGAGTGATTTTTTACAGAGGCTCAGTGCATGTGCATGGCTTGGTCAGCGCACAAGTGTGGCCCACGCATGTGCGTGGGGTTCCCAGCGCATATGTGTGGGAGGCTCCGTAAAATCTGATGACTTAATTGTTGTTTCTGTTTTAAGCCAATATCTTTTTATTTTAGGATTTGATTTGTTGGGTAGATTGTGATAGGATTTAGTGGGATATTATCTTGTAATATTTGGATCACTAGAATCCTTATAAATAGATAAACTTTGTAACCCTAAAAGTGTGTACTAGGTACCACGCAGAGGTAGACTCAATTGGCCGAATTGCGTGAGCAAAGTTTCCAATGTTCTTTCTACCTTATTTTCTTCTAAGTTACTCAATGCAATCCGGGTGTTCGTGCTAACAAAATCCTTCAATTATTTAAATGTCATAATTAAAATATCTAATGTGTAGTTTTTTTAGTTTCAACATAAACTATAGTTCGGTCAAATCACTCAACGAGTGTTCGTTGAAGTGGGAGAGCGATGAACTTCCAAGGATTCGGTGCATCTTTGAGAGAATGCTGGATGCTGCGTTGTAGAATCATGTCGGGAATACCTGTGAGAAACTCAACCGCCCAAGTTAAAATGATGGAAATGATCGGTAAGGGGAGGATGGAACGAAAAGTTTCTACCATAAGTTTTCTAAGACTCTCCTTTTATATAGTTGGTTTTTTAGGACTTCGAGGTTTGAGGCGTCATGATGAGTACTAGGTATAACATGCAAGAGGAGTTGTGTCTTCTGACACGTTGTTTGATCGAATGGTTGAGGATGTGTTTGCGTACTATAGCAAGAGCTTTGAGTGCCACGCTTGATCCTTTATTAGAAGGTCGCTAACCTTGGATAGGACGTGGATGATAGGGATGCATCACATTTATGTCCTCGGCTCGGTTAGACAGTTATGAGGATGCAGTCGATTTGTGATGTGCGCAGTCGGGTGGAGCAGGGCATAGTTAGATGTAGTGGAACACAATCAGATAAGGGGGTTATCGATAGTTGACCTTGTGTGGTTTATTATTTTGGAGTGGAATGCTTAAGTGTGGATCGCCGTATAAGTTAGATTGTCTTGCATGTAGCCCTTCACCCATGTAGAGGGACATGAGGGTTATATTGTCTATTTCAAAGGGGATGCCAAGATTGGTCTATTTATAAAACCCTAGTACTGAACAACAACAAAAATCTTGGCGCCCTTGATATTTTGAGAGAAACTTTCTGATGATAGAAAACAAAACCCTAGTACTGAACAACAACAAAAATCTTCAAAACAAAACCCTAGAAGTAGAAGCAGGTCAAGAGGACTCACGGGTGAGGTAGAGAAGTGCGCCCAGAGGGAGAAGACGGGAACAACGACGCACGAAGACGGAAACGGTGTGACTGTCACGGCTGCGAGGAAGAGTGCGATTGGCGGAGACGAGCTTGGCGCCGACGAGCTTGCAAAGCAGCGACAGTACCATTGCGGAGAGAATGAGTGCCAGTGATAAGGTGTAGCGGAAAAGAGCGGCGGTCATGAGGTGTAGCGGCAAGGAGTGACGAGTGGTGGTGACGGGGTTGAAGAGCGATGGAGTTGCAACAAAGAAAGGGAAAGACAATGTGTTTTCGATCTCCAAATAAGGGTTTCCTAGCTAACAAATTACCATTTTTTTAATAATATAATTCCTATTACCACGGTTCCCATAACAACCGTGGTAATCGACAATGTTAATTAAAAAAATTATAATGCCTATTACCACGGTTCTGTGTTGAACCGTGGTAATAGAGCTCGCAACCTCTTTTTACCACGGTTCGACACGGAACCCTGGCAACAGGGGCGGGGTAAAAAGGCAGTTCTGTAGTAGTGCTGCCAATTTTAAAACCCTTCTTTCTTGGTTTCCAGACTTTATCTTTTGCATGGTAAACAAATCTACTCAAAAATTCAGCATAGATTAAATCTCTACCCTCTTGAAATTTCTCATTACCAGCAAACCAAGCCATATACATAGTGGATTTGCTACCACTCTTTTCAAGAACATCTTCCACATCTTCATCATCATTATAATAGACCAGATGCTCATTTGGAAGGTGAAATTTAAGTTTTTCCACAGGCGGCCACCTTAGGTGTATGGTAAAACCAAATATCTCCAAGCTACCTCACACGGTGAAAGATAACGACAATCGCAATATTGCTTTATCTCATCCATTTGTTCTTCCCCTTGATCATTGTTGTCCTTATTTGAAATTTCAAGCATTGCTCCATATGAACCTTTGTTTATATATACTTGATAGCATTTGATTTGTTACAAAATATTCAACTTTAATATGAGCTTGGTATCTCATAAGGAGAGTGAAATTGTAAGGTACAACATACTTGTAAAGCAAAACATATCAATTTAATTGTTCAATAAAAGTTTAACGAAATAGTAATTGCTAATTGTCCACCAATGGTGTTTGCACACTGATATCAATAATGTATATTCAGTTTAAACATTATTATGTTACATATTTTGTTGCAATACTAGACATAACATGAGGTTGAATTAACAATAGAGAATAAGATTGTAATGACTAAATACCTATTATTAATTTCAATGTCTTTTTTCGTTATTACAATTGTCTGGTTGTCTTCTTCTATATTGTGGATATCCCTCTTCATCAATAGATGTGGTGTCCTAAAATTTCCTTTGAAAGAATTTAGTGCATCTACCCTTCTCCACGCATGGAGAGTTTTTGTTAGCAGGTCTGCACGGTCCATGAATCATGAAATTAGCTACAACAGCTGATAATTTGAGATATAACATTGGATCAGACAACTCTGGAGATATCAAATTGCCAATGTTGTCACAATTCTTTAACTTTTACTCTCCTTTCAACCATAGCAAAATATGAGCATGTGGAAGATCTCCTTTCTGAAATTCAATTGTGTACATACCTACACAAATAGAAAAAATACGTGTTAAAGTAGCTAATTATAATAATTGAGTGTTTACTACATAAAAAAATAGTAGAGAAAAAATGGATACTCAAAACATGAGAATGAATGCATCACACCGGGCATCCACATGTCCAAATATTTAGCCCTATTTGAAATCCTTCATTAACTGGTCCACTTTCATCTGAAAAATACGAACTAATATATCTGGACGATCATTTGGACGAGATTCTCTAGATGAAATAAATGAGTTGATTTCACTCCCATTAGAGTGAAATTCTAGTTATTGCAACATGATTATTACTTTAACACTGAACAATAAATAATTAAAACTGGACAATTAAAAAAATTAATTTCGTATAATTAATTAAACAAAATTATGATTTAACAAATAAGTCATGTGCTTATTCTTGGAAGAAGTTCATTGTTTATTTAGCACTAAATTAACATGAAAGATGTAAAAGGAATTTGTTATTAAAATTAAAATTAGTAATAATTGTGGTAGTAATTGCTATCAGACATTCGTTAGCTAAATTAAAAGGAAATAATTTAATGAAATTTCAAAAATATTAAGATAACTAATAATAATACATAAAAATTAATAATCAACAATTAAAAACAATAAAGTGTAATTAATTAAAAATTAATATTATTCTAAGAAAGAAATGTCAAAAAAAAAAATTGGAAAATTAAAATTAAGTGCATTTATTTAGTGATTAATTTAAAAAAAATAATGTTGGTTTAAATTTTAAAAAATTAAGATTATTAAGTGCATTTATTTAGTGAATAATTTAAAAATAAGTGTCTAATTAAATTTGAAAAATAAAAAAAAGGTGGTGTAATTTTGAAAAAATTAAATTATTTACATTTGGGTGCATTTATTTATTGTATAAATTTCAAAAGAAAGAAATGTCGAAAATATTAGAAAATTAAATTATTAATATTTAAGTGCATTTATTTAGTGATTGATTTAAAAAAACAATGTGCATTTATAATTAATTTTGTATCATATTTCCTGTAACGGGTTGGCTAAACCTCTATATATGCAGCTTTGAACAATAGTTGCCCAACATGTTTCTTTCTTCCTACTTTATAAGCCATGACGCAGCCAGCACTAGCACCACCACCACCACCACCTTCGAGAGTTCTTGAAGTTTGCGGTGTGGAACCGCTGCAAGGAGCAACCCTTTCCACCGCCCCAACCTCTCTGCCACTCACCTTCTTCGACATTTTCTGGCTACGCTTTCCACCCGTTGAGCGTCTCTTCTTCTATCACTTCCCAAACCCAACCTCTTCTTTCTTTGACTCTGTTCTTCCCAATCTCAAACACTCCCTTTCAATCACCCTCCACCACTACCTCCCTCTCGCCGGCACCATCACCTGGCCCCTTCATTCCTCCACTCCCACCATCAACTATGTCCCCGGCGACGCCGTCTCCTTCACCGTGGCTGAGTCCACCGCCGACTTCAACAGCCTCTGTTCTGATCTCTGTGAAGCTGCACAAAGAGACCACCTCATACCCCACTTGAAAACTTCCCATGAAAAAGCCTCTCTGATTGCCCTGCAAGTTACTCTGTTTCCAAACTCTGGTTTTTGCATTGGACTAACCACACACCATGCCGCTTTGGATGGAAAGTCTTCAACTTCGTTCATGAAATCTTGGGCCTATGCTTGCTCTAACCTTCAAGAAGAAGAATCATCATTATTATTATTATCATTGCCTAAAGATCTAACACCTTTCTTTGACAGATCAGTGATAAAAGAGCCCCCAGGAATCAGTGAAGCGTTCTTGGAGGGATGGTTGGAAAGAGGTGGACCAAACAATCGAAGCCTCAAGGTGTGGGATTCCATTACTACAACACAAACCGATGCGGTGAAAGGTGTGTTTGAATTGACCCCTTCACATATCCAAAAGCTGAAGCAATATGCAGAGTCCAAGATTGAAAATAACAAGGTTCAGTTGTCTTCTTTTGCTGTCACGTGTGCTTATGTGTTGGCGTGCGCGGTCAAAACAGAACAGCCAAAGGGAGATAGTTTGAATTTCATATTTAGTGTGGATTGTAGATCCCGATTGGAGCCTCCAATTGTGTCCAATTATTTTGGAAATTGCATTGCTGCTCAAATGTTTAGGGCGGAGATCAAGAACTTGCTAGAAAAAGATGGTTTCATTAGTGCTTTGGAGAAGATGAATGAAGGTTTGAACGAGGTGAAAGATGGAGTGATGAAGGGAGTGAAAGATATGGCTTCAAACATGAAGAAGCCCCTGGAAGGAAGGCTATACTCTATCGCTGGATCGCCGCGGTTCGAGGTTTATAGTGTTGATTTTGGATGGGGAAGACCAAAAAAAGTGGATATTACTTCCATAGACAGAACAGGAGCATTTTCTCTTTCAGATAGTAGGAATAACAATGGAGGGATTGAGATTGGATTGGTGTTGAAAAAACATGACATGGAAGCTTTTTCTGCCAGTTTTGTTCAACAACTTGAATCCTTCTAAAACTTGCAACTTTGAGGGAAGCAGAATATATCTTCACAGCTTTTGTAACTTGTTTGAGCATTTGTAGGAAGAATAAATAGGATTTGCCAGCATTAGCTTGTTATTGTCTTTCAAAATTGGTATCATTGTTTGTAGTGTTAAATAATGCAAGCATCTAGGGACTCTGCTATGCTAGAACCCATTCAGAAGTGCATTCTACTTGTTTACTGGTTCTAATAGTGTAATGTTAGCTTTTGCTATCTATAGTTTGTGCTATTAGGATTTCTTGAATTTCTGTTTTAAGTATGTTCTCCTTAATGTACTATTTAGGCTTTGGCTTCTTTGGTTTTTAATGATTAGCTTTGGAGATAATCCTGAGAATAGCATTTCCTCTTTGCTTCTTATTCCTAATGATCATCTCATCTCCTCCAGCCATTTGGAGTTTTTATGTTGACACTCTGATTCTCTTACGTGTTATTTTCACCCACTTTTTCTTCATTTTTTACTCTTCCTTTTCTATCACATCATCTATGATATTTCACATTTTCTCTCTTCTACTCTTATATCTCATTAGGTGGAGGTTACTCAAAGTGTGTATGGATTAACTTAATACGATTTTATTTCTTGTACCAAAACTACAAAGTGATTACATTATAGAGGAAACTAAATATGTACTCAATCTCCTAATAAGAGAACAAATCTCTTAATAATTAAAAACAAATATTCTACAATTAATACTAATTACAACATATCACAACACTCCCCCCAAGCTGGTGAACGAGTGTCTATCATTCTCAGCTTGCAAGTAAGATCTCGGAATCGTTCCAAGGGAAGTCATTTGGTGAGCACATCAACCAACTGTAGTCCTGAGGGACGTACTGTGTAGAAATAAACCACTATCTAATTTTTCTTTGATGAAGTGCTGGTCTATCTTTATGTGTTTCGTTCTATCATGTTGGACTGGATTGTGAGAATACTAATGGGAGAATTATTATCACAGAAAAGTCTCATGGGAGCTTCACGCTTTATCTTCAAGTCATCTAATATGATCTTCATCCACAATAACTCACAGACTCATGGAGCCATGGCTCTGAATTCTGCCTCTGCACTTGATCTGGCAATGACATTTTGCTTCTTGCTCCTCCATGTCACTAAATTTCCACCCAAGAACATACAATATCCTGTGGTGGACCTCATGTCATCAATTGATCCTGGATAATCTGCATCAGTATAAACTTCCATAGACAACTGCTCATTTTTCTTGAACAATAGACCTCTTCCTGGACGTGTCTTCAGATACTGCAAGATTCTATCCACAGCCTGTAAGTTCCTCTCCCGTGGGTCATGCATGAATTCACTAACAACACAAATTGGATAAGTTATATCAAGCCTAGTGTGAGATAGATAAATGAGCTTCTCCACAAGTCTCTAGTTTTGGGCCTTATCAACCCTTGGGCCCTCCTCATTACTCTCAATCTTGTGGTTCTGCTCTAGAGGGACTCCAGTGGGCTTACAACCCAGTTTGCCAGTCTCTTTGAGATCAAGGACATACTTTCTCTGTGAGATGAAAATGCCTTGTTTCGAGTATGCCACCTCCATACTTAGGAAATATTTCAACTTGCCAAGGTCCTTCATTTCAAACCGAGCTGCTAACTCCTTTCTTAGGTTCTGCTTCTCAAGTTCATCATTACCTGCAATGATCATATCGTCTACATAGACTAACATAATAGTGAGTTTGCCATTTTGAGTATGTTTTATGAAGAGCCTATGATCTCCTTGGATCTGTTTCTAACCAAGGAAACCATAGCTTGAGTAAACCTCCCAAACCAAGCTCGAGGAGATTGTTTGAGCCCATATAGGGCCTTCTTCAATCTGCACACTTTATTTCTTCCTGAAGTAGGGTCATACCCCGGCGGAATCTCCATGTACACTTCTTCTTCCAAATCTCCATGCAAGAATGCATTTTTAACATCAAACTGTTGCAACTCCCAATCAAAGTGAGCTGCTAAGGAAAGAATGATCCTTACGGTGTTCATTTTTGCAACTGAAGCAAATGTCTCCTCATAATAAATTCCATAGGTCTGGGTGTATCTCTTTGCAACTAGCCTCGCCTTATACCTATCAAGCGTGCCATCAGGTCAATACTTCACCGTATATATCCACCTGCAACCTACAGTCCTCTTGTCATTTGGCTTCTCAACAATCTCCCAAGTCCCATTCTTCTCTAGCACATGCATCTCTTCATTCATGACTTGAATCCAATTTATATCTTTTAATGCTTCTTGTACTGATGCAGGGACTCTAATAGAGTCAATAGTTGAAATAAAACTCTGATGTTGCACAAACATATTTTTAGTAGACACAAACTAGGATATGGGGTACTTGGTACAAGATAGATTTCCTTTTCTCAAGGCAATAGGTAGTTCATCAAGGTTAGACTCACAAGAATTATTAGGCTCAATGTTAGGAACACTTACCTCGGGTTCAAATGATTGGACTTGTTGTTGGACCAGGACGGGTTTAACTTTTCGCTTGTACTTTATCCTGCATCTTTCAACATTATTCTGTACCTGTATTGGTTCAGGATCATTGTCATCACCATCATTCTGGACCGACGATATTGGCTCAGGATCGTTTCCCTCAGTGGTAGGAATCGAGGAAGGCATCAAGTGCTCTTGTATCAGAGGAATAACATACAACTCTAAAGACTCAGCAGACTCAGCTTCCTGACTATTCTCCCCTTAAAGCCGAGGACTAAGATAAAAAGGCTATGTTTCTTAAAAGGTAACATCCATGTATATATAGACACGATGACTACGAGGATGATAACATTTATATCCCATCTTATCTGAAGCATATCCTATGAAGATACATTTAAGAGCCCGAGGATCTAACTTTCCCCGGTGAGAACCATGAACATGCACAAAGGTAGAACAACCAAAGACTAGACCTTGGAGACTTGACATAATGGGAAGTGACAGAAAGAAACTCATCATAACCTGCACTGAACTAACACCAGATAAAACCCTAGATGGTAACCTATTGATTAAATAAGCAGCAGTTAAGACAGCTTCCCCCCAATAAAACTTAGGTACATTCATTTGGAAGAGTAATGCTCTGGTAATTTCAAGAAGATGACAATTTTTCCTTTCAGCAACCATATTTTTTGTGGGGTGTCAACACAAGTAAGCTCATGAACAACACCCTTGTCTTTGAGAAATTTGAAATTTTTTTATTTACATACTTTTTCCCATTGTCTGACCTTAACCTTTTAATAGGTTTCCCAAATTGTGTTCTAACCATGTTGAAAAATTAACAAATAATTAAAACACCTCATACTTTCATAAGAAAAACTCAGGTAATCCGAGTACAATCATCAATAAAAGTAACAAACTATTTTGCACCAGAAACATTAGAAACGGACGAAGGTCCCCACACATCAGAGTGAACAAGATCAAAAGGTTGAACACATTTATTATTACTATAAATAAAAGTTGAACGATGATGTTTAGAAAAATGACATACATCACAATGAAAAGACTCAACAGACACTCTTAAAAATTAATGGGGATACATGGTCCTAAGGACACTAAAGGGAGGATGCCCAAGACGCTTGTGCTACAACCAAATTAGAGAAGTACTCCATGACGCTGAAATTTCCTGATGACACTTGCTCTCCTTGCTTTCCAATTTCAATGATTTAACTTGCAAAAGTAAAGCGATAAAAGGGGTGTTCAATTGGTTTGTTGTAAACGGTAACAATTATAGAAATAATTAAAGCAAAACAAAAAATCAAACAGTTTTGAAAATCAAATGAGGAAGACGCACTGGGGTTCCAATTTCATTAGTTAATCCTATGGATTTACCCTCTATAAATGATATATACCTTCTACGATGCTATACCTAAGTGTCTATCTGCTGCTTTCGCACGTTCAAATATTCCTTCAACTAACAAGTGATAGCAAATTTCTCCCTATTCAATCTTTATTAATTAGAGATTAAGTTCTTAATTCCAGTCAACATTAATAATTTGTTACCCCTATGTCTAGTGAATATAAACTCTTACTCAATTCCTTTTCAGCTCCCTTTAGCTTACCAATCTTTCGGTATGTCTAAGCAAAGCATAATATCGGCGTGCATTCTGAATTCAATTAAAGAAGAAAAGAAACACGTAGAAGAAACTGATAGCCGTTCTGCAAGTGTACAGAGTTGCCTGAAGTAATATAAAAGATTATCGTACCACGAGGATTGCGTAAAATTATTAATTTGCTATAATTCAAAAATTCGGTGAACAAAAAGGAAAGTAAAAAGGTTTGGGGGGAAATTGGATTGGTTGTTGTTGCATTAAAGAGAAGCAAAAACCGAATGTTGAGAAATCAATTATAAGAAATAGCACATGGGTTTAGCTTCACAAATTATCACTCATGCCTTTAACTAAACACGCTTGTTTGACTTAAAATTACTATCTACGGTGATCTAGCCTAAGTTCTCAACTTACTATTTGACGAGCGAAGTAATACTTTCAATTCTAAGACTAGGTTTGTTTCACGAGCACCTAGCACGTCGAATCAAAGGTTAAATCATAATTACTAGCCACCACAATTAGGTTCTACTCTTACTCATAAGCAGTAGGTAAGGCCTAATTAATCCCGTTTACTTGAATCCCTAATTCCTAATCAACTCTCGTTCTCATAGAAAGTAGTTTAACATTTGCTTGCAATCAAATACAAAATTAACTGAAACGGAATTCATAAATTGCAAAATTAAAGTCATACAATCATAGAAAAGTCAAAGCATAAAATCCTAGAGGCTTGGCACCCAAGTGATAAAGAGAGGTTTAGTTACTCATGATCATAGAAAACTTAGCCAAACAAGAGATGAAGTACATGACCGAGATGGAAACGACAAAGAATCGGCGCTTCACGGTCTTAGAACGGCTTCTCCTAATGTCTTTTAATGTTTCCCAAAGCAAAAGATAGGTTTTGGGGTGAAAAAAATGTGTTTTCAATGTCTAATTTTGATGTTGTTGCGTCCCTACCGCATACGCAGTGGCTTAGTCACCGCACATGTGGTAAACAGGGTGTTACCGCATATGCGGTCTCAATGGAGTATTAAGGGAATGGACTAACAAAATGAAAAGAGAAGTGCTAGCAGCATTATTTTTTTACACTCTCTTTCTAACACTCTTTAAGATTAGCTAACATTCATGTAGATCCCACCAAATTTGAAGTGAGACCATATAATTTAGTGGATCTTACATAGATTTTGACCAATTAAAAAGATATTGTTAGAAAGAAAATGCCAAAATAGTATATATGTGGTAACCTAATTTAATATATTCAAGCTCATAGTGGAACCTTGTACATTGGGATAAAATAGTGTTTGAATTGAGACCAAAGTGTGCCCATCTTTGTAGTATTAAATATTAATAGATAGAATAATCGGCTCTTATTTGAATCTCGACGGTGTTTTCTATATTATTACATTTATACGTCCTAGAACTTAAAGGCTTGACCACCCACCTGACTCATAAATACTTGTCACATGGTGCATGTGAATGGGAATATTGTTAAAACCCTCGTGGCCTTGATTTCTATTGATAGAAGATTGTTGCATGAAAAAATGCATTTGAATTGATCGAGACTCCCTACTACTACATAATCAAATACGCTATTAGATGATAAAATTACCATCTGATTGTATTTTGACCTTAAACATCTTTGATGAAAATTAAATAATTTTTGGCCCCTCCTTTCCTATTTACCCATTCAAATTTGTTTCTTTCATTATCCATGCAAAAACTCAAGTGTATATTAATTATTATTTTTTCAGTAATACGTTTTACCAGCATAATAATCCCCAAAATATAGTAATAGGAGATTTACTTTAATGAATTGGTAAAACTTTTTAACTTTTTTACACTTACATGTAATCATTTCCGGTTGCAATAGCTTAACTAGTCATATCATTTTTTTTTAGAAAACTAAAAAGTATTATATATCAACAGAGAGAATCACAAGCAAATTCTAATCAAGGGAACATGAAAGGAGACAAACTGAACCAAAAGCAAGGCACAAAATGACAAAACCTCCACAAAACAAAGAGAAACAACCCACCTAATAGCAAGCTCCAAATAGACAATGACAAGATGGGGCGCAACAAAAAGAAGCCTGACAAACCAGAGATAGACACAAAGGTCCAAGAAAAACGCAAGAAAAGAAAACCTCAAAACAGACCCAACCTGCAGCTCATCCATATAATTTAGAATACTTGTTAGGTAAATGCTTCGCTAGGCTTATATAGCAGCGTCGTTAGACCCATTAAAAACCATACCCCACTTTTGTCCTTGAACCCAAAGATGAGTAACTCTCGTCAATATGCAAGGGGTGCCCTGAGCCTCCAAGAGAATCAACAGATTATGCAAAGCCTCCGTCGGCACCGGAATCAACATCCCCTTGCCCATTGTTTCCTTAGAAGCCACCTCCGTCATTTCAGTTCTTTGCCAAAATTCTTCCTAGGTTGACCTCTCTTTCTAGGCACAACAGATCCAGAAACTCCAAAAGATGACGCTTCAAAACCTTATGCCGCACTACAAAGCCGAGAGTGATCCTCCATAACCGCCTCGCCTAGGACCAAATTCTTGACCCAAGAGGAGTCGCTCCCAAGCACCTTAACACAACTAAAAGAACGCCTCGATCCAAATCGTGAAGAAACATGCATTCCCTAATGACCAAAGATCATCCCACGAACACCCAACAACATACATGTGAAGAACATGACAAACCAAAGGAGCCTCCACCCTAGGAAGATTAGAAATAGACCACGAAATAAGATCAAGAGAGACCCTAATGGAGGGTAAGAGACTCCCAAACCCACCACAACCAGAACAAGAGGAAGAACTTCAAGCCAGCGAGGCAGCAAAATCCCCAAAAGAGAAGACTAAGACAACCTTAGCTTCTCCAACACTAAGACTAAGAAGGGAGGGAACCATTATGACCACCTATGAACCACCTCGAACAAGCATACCACAAGCCTTCCATAGGCCACTCACAGGTTACACGTCGTCGTCTGACTCCTTAGTGGTATCAATCATGGCGTTGGCCTCATTCGTCTAAGAACTTGAAGCAATATCTGGGAACAAAAGTTCATCGGAATCCCAGGAACCCAATCAACAAACCCCCCAAAGCCATAAATCATCTCCTCCTCAGCTAAAGAGAAAAGAGGCAAACTTGATCCAGTCTCCTTCCCCAAAAAAACATCCTTCCAAGACATAGACACCACCCTAGGCCCGCCTTGCTTTCTCATCCCAACCCGCGACCCAGATGCAACGAACATCTTCACCGGAGCTTGAATCGCAGAATTACGACTACCCCCAGCCTTATAAAATCGCACGTATAGGTGTGAAATTGTTTTTAATTTTTTTTTTAATAAAATAGGGGTTGTCACACCTACAAGTGCGACCACACTTATAAAATCACATTTATAGGTGCGATAGTGTTTTTAAAATTTACGTTCAAAATTATAGCTTTTGACTTTTGTAGCTTTGTAGAGTAACTGTTCTTGTATCAACAATCTCACTCATGTCTAGTGAAAATCAACTTTTCCTTTTAATACTATATTATAAAGATGAATATGGAAATTTAACCTAATTGGAGTATGCTTGAAGTACGCCCCTATAGTGTTTTTAAATATTTTTTTTAATAAAATAGGGGTTGTCCACCCTAAGAAAATCGCACTTATAAGTGCGATAGTGTTTTTTAATTTTTTTTAAAAGGATAGGTAAGTAATAAAATATTTTTTTAAGGGTAATTTATTGTAACATCTATCGTCAAGCACAAACCAAGGAGAAGAGCACAAATCACGTGACAAATCAGGAATCAACAGCTCTATTTTCTCTCTCTACAACAACATTAAATGAGATGTCAGAATACATTAAATGAAAATTCAGAATGCATTGAATGCAAAGCTTTCAACGGCTATTATTCGAAGACTGAAACGAGGAAGAACAAAGTAAAAGGACGAAAACAAACACTGTTTTATCTCCATGTCAACATCATGTACAACCCAAAGAAAAGAGTTTTAAAACTGCTACAAGCTACCTACTGCTCAGAACATCCATGAAAAGCTTTCAACGGTCAAGAGCATTAAATGAAGAAATCTGTTGGTGAACGGGAAGAAGAAGAATAAGAAGAAGAAATCGCGTCTAACTTTCAACATCTTCAGCAACATTCTTTTGAAGAGAAGATATAAATAAGAAGACTTGAAGACTGAAGAACTTGGAGACTTGGTGACTTACAAAGAAATTCTAATTCAAGCTCTAAATCTTTCTGAATCTTCTATGCCTCACTCAAACTTAAGTGTCAAACCCACAACGAGTGAAATCGTCCAAGTGTGAAATTTCCTAAGAGTCAAATCTCTTTATCCCTTCACACCCAAACAGAGAACCTCTCGTCCAATAATCTCTGTTTCACCTAAACCCAAGTATATACCCATAGAGTCATACCCTTTATACTTAGAGCTATCTGTGCTTAAACTTTCTACCTCGCTCTTTCTAAAGAGACTTTGTAGAAGTGAAATACTTGGGAGAAGTCCTGTCAAATACTTGGGAGAAGTCCAGTTGAATACTGGGAGAAGTCATGTTGAATACTGGGAGAAATCCTGTTGAATACTTGGGAGAAGTCCGGTTTAATACTTGTACTATTCTGGGTTGAATAGTGAAAATCTTGGTGAAGCCAAGCACTGTACGTAGCCCTACTGATTTTGGGTGAACCAGGATAAATCTCTTATGTGCTGTTTTTATTACCTGCATCGTTTACATATTTATTGCTCGCATCGTCCAATCACACTACAAGAAATTTGACTTTCAGCCACGCTAAAATTTTCAATGGACAGAAAACTATGGCCTAAAATGGCTAAATGCCACGGTTTTTGAACTGTACGGTAATTTTACGAAAATTAAAATCAGAACAAAGGAAACCGTAGCCTATACTCTTTAAACCGCAGTTTCGTACCCATGGCTTTATTGTGGCCGCATTTTGCCAACTGTGGACCCTTTATGCCACTCTCATCCAACCACGGCTTTAAAATCTTTAACTCAAAACGTGGCCATAGCCTGTTAAAATTTTCCCCGCCAAAACATATGGCACGTTCATTTTATTTTTTCTCATAATTAAGGAAAAAAATGTTAAAAAACTCAAATCTTCATTTTTTTTTTAAAAAGGAACAAAAAATATTTGAAACTCAAATTATAACCTAAACCACGTTTCAGTTCCAATTCCCTTTCTGCTCTCTATCGTTTCTTCTTCCCCAAATCGCGAAATCAACGCTTTTCTTTTGCCCTCACCCTTAAATCGCAATCCCATCCTCTCCAACCTCGCCGTCAACGAACCCGCTTGCGCCATCCTCTCCAACCCTCGTCGTCAACGAACCCGCTTGCGCCATTTATTGCTTGCATCGTCCAATCATTTATTGCTTGCATCGTCCAATCATTCACTGCTTGCATCGTTCACACCTTTACAGCGCGCATCGTTTACAGCTTTATTGTTTACACTCTGTTTATCATTACACTGTCATAGTTTACGAAAAGCTTTTGTGAACTAATAATGATTTTTGAAAATCAAGTTTCAATACGGACACAATTCAACTGCCTTCTTGTGTCATTTCTTTATTTATCAATCCCCAACCACTTGTTATACTACTTCATTTAATATTTTCTTACAAAGTAGTTAAAAAATTAATATTTTTAATAACATCGATTCATTTTAAGAATAAGATAATTGGGAATTTTTATTGGAATAAGTTTTTGTTATATTTTATATTTATAATTTGATAAATACTTTTTGTCTAGTATACTTTTAGATTTTTAAAATGAGTACTAAAGTCCTGAGGTTAATTAATAAAACCAAGAAAACAAAATATAGAATCTAATAACGAAAAAATGGGTTACATAAACATTTAATTAGAATTCACTATTATGTTAATTATTAAGAAATTAAAATAAGAAACTAACAAAAAAAACATGATTACATATTAATGTAAAACTTTTCACATTATCCGTAGTATCTTTGGTTATCTTAGTTTTTTGGTTTTGATAAAGCTAGCATGTGTCCATCATTTGCAATTAAGTAAAAGTGAGTTTGTAACTCTTAAAAACTTGAGTTTAAAATAAAAATTATAGATACTTTTAAGTTAGAAATAAGTGAGTTAGATGCTATCTTACAAAATTACTCAAATTGACATACCACATTTATAGTATATCTATCATTATTATTTATCAATCTAGTAATTTTATCTCTTAAAACAACTTCACTTGAGTCCATCTAAGTAACATTTACTCTTCAACTTTTATACTTCATTACCAAACGCCAACTCATTGTTTCAAACTTAATTCTATTAAAACTTCAAACCAGTTCTGATTTAGAACATAAAGAATTTGATGAGTAGTTAGTGGGAGGTGAGGCTAGCCCATAGATAGAGGGAAGAAAATGCATGTGCTGATTTTATAGCCAGAGAGCAGTATCCAATGGGTGTTTGTTTGCTTTTACAATCCAAGGTTATTCTAAAAGATATTGCTAATCAAGTTAGTATATTTCTCTGGCGTAGATCCAATATTTACGTTTGGGTTACTTCACAGGTTTGAAGTCAACTTGTTAAATATCTGATTAGGAGGCTCTTTGAATTCTCCATCCTGATCCGTAATTTACTCAAGGATACAAGGCTGTGACATAATAAGCTTGTACTTGTATGCATTATTTATGTTTTGATATATTCACACTTTAGGTTTTCTTTCATCTTATTTTCACTCTTTTTTTTTCTCTGTATTTTCAATCACATCACATATCATATCATTTATTTAACTCTTTCTATACATATTTTATCTAAATGTAGGTAAATTTAATGTGCCAACATAATTTTTTCATTGTGTATTTTCTCATGCACCAGCTTTAATCTGTGTTCGACTTAACCATATATATATATATATATATATATATATATATATATATATATATATATATATATATATATATATATAGAGGATGTATCATATGAGAAGGATGTTTTTATATGAGAAAATGAGAATAAATCGTGACCGTTAGATCTAATCATGACTTTTTAAAAAGTCACATGACATTTTTTAGTAGTCATGTGACTATTAAGTTGTTTTAATCTTGACCATTCATGATTAGATCTGACAATCATGATTTATTCTCATTTTCTCATATAAAAACATCTTTCTCATGTGATACATCTATATATATATATATATATGATTCCCTTCCCCGTTTATTAAAATTTTCTAAAAAAGAAAGTTAGATTTTTTTTTAAAAGAAATCACTTAAAAGGGATTTTTACAAAGTTGGAAAACCTATCTATAATTAAAAAAAATTACAAAATTTCTGAAATATTATTCAATTTTAATTTTAAAAAATTAAAGAGTCTTTTGAAGGTCAACTTTTTAGAATAATTTCAATCATTTTTTTCATATTTTCTTTTTATAAAACAGTAATCGAATTATCAAAACTTTTCCATCCTCTGACCTTTTCCTTTTTTTTAACGCCAAAAAATATTTTATGCTTAAAAAGTTATTGAAAAGGAATAAAGTTTAGGGGGCCTTATATAGTCTTGTTCTACTTCATTTTCCTGGGTGGAATTTTGATATGTTCAGATTCTTATTTCTCTTACCTATCATTTTGACATATTTATCTTCGCTTCTTGGGTGTGGGGTCAGCTAACATTAATAAGTTAACCCCTTTATATATGAAGCTAGCCACCCTTTAATTAGCAGTTATCTTTCATTTTTTCTTTTGTGTACATTAATTAATGACTTAAACCGAATAGCTTATTATTATTCAAACCAATTGTGAATCAAATCGTGAATCGAAAGATTTATTTTCTAACTCGTGAATCATATCTTATTATTTATTGTACGATACAGACACACAAAAAATCAAATCCTAAATGAAAATATATGGTATAGTTCATATAATAAATTTTAAAATAATCAAAGATGGCAAAGTGCAAGTGTTCATCCCTGAAAAAAACATCATTAACATGATAAAATGCAAAGTATTTTCCTACTTGTTATACTTCGATACATAAGCACTCTTCCCGCGTAAAACTGAAACAGTGAAACCGTGAAGACTCACAGTAGCGAAAAGACTCGTTTCTATACCTGTGTGAATCGGTCGATTCAAGACTAAATCACAATTTGTCTGATACGAAACGATACAGAACGATTCACTTCTGATTCAGAGCGCAGTTCAATACATCAATCCATTCGTATCGCTAGACATGAAAAATGAATCGAATCGCGATACGAATCGTTGTATCGTACGATACTTAGTGCATTCAAATATAATTTTATACATTATGCGCGCATCAAACATTGATAATTAGCTAGTGATAAATCCAAACTACATGTGTGTCGGTCAAATAGATAAGCCACAAATCATGCTAACAAGGAGGGTCAGAGTTTGGATGCTCACACATCAAAATGTTCAAAATAAATTCATTTTCGAAAATTGAAGTTGTCTAACACAAAATTAAATTTAAACTTTCAAACCGGAAAAGTTCAAAGTTACTTAAGGATATTTTTATTTTGTTTAGGTTGTGCATATGTTATTTGAAAGATGCATTGAATATACGTTTGCAAAAGTTTAAACGCTTATAGGCATAAGTTTTTATCGCATAAACGTTTATTTATAAGTTATTTAAAAAAAACTGTTGAAATAAGTTATAAATAAGCATAAGTTTTTTTATAAGCTATTTTGAACAGCTTATAAAAATAAGTTTAAAATAAATTATAGGTAAGTCATAAACTTAAATTAGTTTTCTCAAATACTAACATAAGTGTTCATTCCATAAAATAAGCTCAAATAAACTCTTCTAAGCGGAGTTAAAAAGTACCCAAAAATCAAAATGGAAAAACTCATTGGTGGTTAGCTTCATAACACTTAGTACACTAACTGTATAATATGAGATTAGTCTCACAATTATCAGTCCGTAGGTGGTGTGAGATACTCAAGTCAATTGGAGAAACTAAGTCAAATATGACCCGTAAAGCTAGGACTAGCCAAAAAAATTGTATTGCATATGTTGTGTTAGTGACAATGCTTTGATCTGGCATTTGTACATGTGCTTGTCCACTACTTGTGTTGTTCAAGTTAACAAAATTAAATAACTAATAGAAACTTATTCTAACAATTAAAAGTCGGTCCTTTTTATGTTTATTTTTGCAGAACACTGAATCTGTGTAATATTATATTTAAATTACCTTATATCCATAGATGATTTAGAGCATCTTTGATACAATATAGCTTCTAAACAGTTGTCTTTGTTCATGATAATTTGACAAAATCCTTTTTCCATATATTCCCTAACTTGGAAAATGTTAGTGGTTAATATGATCTCCAGCTAGTAACAAAGATATAATAGATGAGCTTTATCTATATATCATTGTTTGTTTGAAATAAGTGGGACTTGTTATTTAGCAAGAAACTGAATGTCAGAAGTTCTATATAACACGTATTCATCACATAGACAGATGCTGAATACTCCCTCCGTCCCAAATTATAGGGTCCGTTTCAGACAATCACGCATATTAAGAAAACATGTAATAAGCTAATTAATATGTTGGTTTTGTTACTTTTTATATAAATCTTCCAAATATGCCCCTATTTAAAAAAAATCTGGAAATTGTTAATGTAAGTATTGGATATACCAAAAGTTGGTTGGGAATATGAAAGAAGTAATTAGTAGAGGTGGTAATTAAAGTTTTGGAATTTAAAATATAATGAATGCAAGGGGTAAAAAAGGAAAAGCTTATTTTTATTTTCCTGAAATCTAGAAGGGGTCTTATAATTTGGGACACCGAATTTATCTCTAAAGGATCTTATAATTTGGGACGGAGAGAGTGTCATCTAAAATCATTGATAAAATAATTTACAATTTAGCTAAAACAATTGACTGTAACTTATAAAAAAGGTTCAACTTGATTGTTGTAGATTTTATCACTTATTACTCTTGCTGAATTGTCTCAAACTTGATCATTTCTATTATTCCTTGGTTTTGCAGAAAATAACTGGTAGTTTTCTGAAGTGGTTAATGACAAGTATTGATTACTTTGTTTTGCAAATTGGGTTTCTATTATTCATGTTCAGATTTGCAATGTTGAACCATGCTTTCATTTTTAATTCATTTTATTAACTTGTTTGTTTTATTTGTGATATAGGACAGTCATGGAGCAGCCTAGTCAGAATCTACCAAACACAATTCCGGAACAAACAACAGGAGGCGGTGGAGATCAGCCAATGAACCAGCTAGTAGTTGCAAATGAAGTTCGTGGAGCTGAACCTGGTGTTGTTTAACCTGCTCTTCCTCCTAATCCAGCAAGTAAAAAGAAGAGGAAGGCTAATGCAAGTGGTCCCCGAAGACAATCACCTGGATGAGACCACTTCACAAGAGTGCCTGATAACGAAGTTGAAGATCCCACTGCTGCTTGCAACTATTGTGGTAAGTGGTATCTCTGTGATAGTAAAATGCATGGTACTTCAAATCTTATTGCTCATATCAAAGTTTGTCCTCGACACCCTTATGTTGTTATCAATGACCCTAGTCAAACAATCCTAAGTTTTAAGCCGGGAGAAGGTAATGATATGGTTGCTTTGAGTCAAATGTTCAATCTTAAAGAATGTAGGAATGTCGTAGCCATGTTTGTTATCTTAGATGAGCAACCATTCCGTTCCATTGAGAGTGATGGGTTTAAGTTTTTGTGTAAAAAACTACAGCCACAATTTACTGTCCCTTCGAGGCAAACGGTTGCTAGGGACTGTTTCCAACTATACCTTGACGAAAGATGAAGTTAAGAACATTCTTTAGATCTGAATGTAGGAGAGTTTCCCTAACCACTGATTGCTGGACTTCATGTCAAAACACTAGCTATTTGACCCTAACAGCTCATTTTATTGACAATGTGTGGAACTATCAAAAGAAAATCATCAGCTTCTCGGAAGTTCTCAACCATAAAGGGGAGATTATAGGTAGGGAAATAGAAGTGATATTGAGGGAGTGGGGACTAAGGAATGTGTCCACAATAACTATTGATAATGCCTCATCAAATGACGGTTTTGTGTCTTATTTAAAAGAAAGATTGAAAAATTTCAATGGCCTTGTGCTTGATGGGGAGTTCCTCCATATGAGGTGTTGTGCTCATATTTTGAACTTAATAGTAAATGATGGGTTGAAGGACCTTAGCTCCTCCATAGCTAGCATCTGTACTGCTATTAGGTTTGTGAGGTCTTCATCTTTGAGAAAAACCAAGTTTCAGGAGTGCATCCAATTTTCCAATATTTCCTCTAAAAAACTTATTTTCCTTGATCTTCTAACGAGATGGAACTCAACTTACCTAATGCTAGATGTTGCGGAGAAGTTCCAAATTTCATTTGAAAGGGTAGAGTTTGAGTACCCTAGCTATGCAGAGTACTTTGGGACTACTCTTTCTCCCCCTACTTGTAGTGATTGGGATTCTGCAAGAGCATTTGTCAAATTTCTTAAGATCTTCTATGAGGCCACCAAAATTTTTTCTTCATCTGTGCATTTGACTATCCATACTGCCTTCCATCAACTTTGTTTCATTTATACTGAAACCCTAAGCTGTATTGCGAGCCAAAATCCTGTCTTGAGTAAAATGGGTAAGGAAATTAAGAAGAAGTACGATAAATATTGGGGTAATGTTGAAAATATGAATCAGCTACTATACTTTGGTGTGATTCTTGACCCTCACAACAAGTTGACATATGTGGAGTGGTCTCTTAAAGATATGAATCCCAATGACTTGAAATTGGTGAGCAAGTTGTCCCAAAATATCAGGCAAAACCTGGGCAGCATGTACTCTTGGTATGTGGCAGCATATGAGCAGTCTATTAGGGGTGGTGAGCAAGCTCATGAGGGAATTTGTAGTGGAAACAAACTTGTTGCTGCTAAAGTGCCATCACATGCGGCTAGGAGAGCTACCATTTTGCAGCATTTGATGGAAAAAGCTCAATTGAGCAAAGAAACGAGTTGGAAAGGTGTTTGGGTGAACCTATTGAGAAGTCTGATGAGAACTTTGATATGCTTGTGTGGTGGAAAAATAATAGTCTCAATTGCCCTTATTATCAATGATGGTCAGGGATGTTTTTGCCACGCCTGTTTCCACTATGGCATCAGAGAGTGCTTTCAGTGCTGGTGATAGGGTCATTGACGTATTTAGAAGCTGTTTTTTACCAGAAATGATGGAAGGTTTATTTTGTTCTTAGAATTGGTTGAGGCCTAGTCGCTTCCAATTCAAAGGCATCAACTTGAGTGATGAGCTTGAAGAATCTGAAAAGATTGTGACTGATATATGTTTCATATTATTTTTCATCATTTATAATTTTTTGTGATCTTGGTTCGCATTTGTGTTTTTTGCTTTGTCTGTCATTATTTCCAAGAATTGCAAAATCTTGTTATAACAGCAATTGGAGCTGCTGCAGCAGCTGGAGATGGTGGTCAATCATCTCAATCACAGTCTATGCGCTATGATTGATAGCTTATTGAAGTGTAAGTTACTAATTACTGCATTTTTTAATTTATTCAATCATATAAAAATACTGATTTTGTTTTTATTGTCTTCCATGCAGATCTGACTTTTTGGCTTTTTGGAGTCATGCAGTGTAGAACACGTGACTTATTGAACTTGTTTGCATCTTTTGACACATGGCACCGCAAACAAGGGTCTTTTTGGGGAGTTGCAATCCTGAGCCTGATTTAGATCTTGAGCCTGAGTTACATGTTCTGAGATGTGGTGAGTTTAGTTTATTCTATTCCTTTTATATCTTTTCATCAGTCTGAGTTTGAAATACTGTTTGCATCGCAGGCCCGCCTTACAATTACATTAAGATATTTGTCTCTGTTGCTGTTGCAGACCTGGAAAATAGAGGGGTTTCATTCTAGATAAATTTGTTATGTTATGTACAAATGTTATTCTTGCAAGTGAACTCCTCTTCCATGTTTTTTTTACTGCAACCTCAATGTGAATTGTGATTTGTTAGATTTAAGCATTCAATATTATGTTTGAGGAACCCTAGTGTCAGTGGGTAGTGGCCATTGGACAATTCCTAACTTTGAGCAACCTCAATGTGGATTGGAATTTGTTGCCTGCAATAAGCTCGTTTGTGAAACATTTTGGGTATGTTTTCCATTTAATTCACTTCAAACTGCCACTGCTCTCTAGTCTTTGCCGTCACATGGAAAAATATTTATTTATTATGTTTAATGGTCTTACTTTATTGTGATAGAGGAGGTTGAAGAAGCAACAGGGGAAGCTGATTTCTCCAAAGGCAACATATGATTGGAATTGAACAGTGTGATCATATCAGCCACAGCAATGTATTGAAGGAGGCTAGCATTCTAACTTGTGTTTTAAAATGTGGTCTTGATTGCAGCAGGATTTAAAATGTTTTAATTTTTAAATGCCTTTAGACTGATTTATTGTGTGGTGAGTTTATTATCTCACTTTAAACAACATGATTGATTGTTATCTCACTTTAAAGTATGGATTTAAAGTGTGGTTTTGATTGTATGGATTTAAAGTTTTGAATATTCATTTTTGTAAGTTTTGAATGTTATAAATATTAATCTTTAGATTGTAAAAACTAGGCTCAAAACCGATTGAACCCGCCCGCCTCAACCGTAATGATAGCGGCCCAACCGTTCCTAGGCCCCATCGTGTTCCCAGCAAGCCCAAATGGATGCAAGACTATATTATTTAATTAAGCTTTAATTTAAATGTTTACTGTTTTGGGCTCTTGGGCCAACATCAGTTTTATTTCTTTTCTGTTTTAAATCAAAAGAACTCTTGTATTCTAGAGCAGAAAATTACAGTGATTGAGAGCAAACTCTCTATCACGTAACCCGTGAAATCCGAAACCGACACTAACCGACCTTGTTAGCTGTCAAATTGGGCCAACTTTCTCACTCGTCAATTTCATTCGGTTTGGGCCAACTTTCTCACTCATCAATTTCACTCGGTTTTAAGTTTTTGGGTCCTAAACCGACTGACAAATCAATGCAAGACTAGTCAAGAGAAAATGAGATAATGAAATACCCATAATAAATACCCACAGGTACTAGTATCAGATAAAAACCGGTGTCAAAATGGAGTAACCATACTTGATACTATTTAGCCATGTTTCATCCTCAACTTCTTGGGAGCAAGACCTCCTTATTTATAGGCTTTGAAGAATAGTTGCAGTACACGTTTCATTTTCTCTTCCTGATAAGCCATGACGCAGCCAGCAGCACCTTCGAGAACTATTGAAGCTTGCAGTGTGGAACCGCTGCAAGGAGCAACCCTTTCCACCGCCCCAACCTCTCTGCCACTCACCTTTTTCGACCTTTTTTGGCTTCGCTTTCCACCTGTTGAGCGTCTCTTCTTCTATCACTTCCCAAACCCAACCTCTTCTTTCTTTGACTCTGTTCTTCCCACTCTCAAACACTCTCTTTCACTCACACTCCACCACTACCTCCCTCTTGCTGGTAACATCACCTGGCCCCATGATTCCTCCACACCCACCATCAACTATGTCCCCGGCGACGCCGTCTCCTTCACCGTGGCGGAATCAAATGCTGATTTCAACAACCTCTGTTCTGATCTCTGTGAAGCTGCACAACGGCACCACCTCACACCCCACTTGACCACTTCCCATGAAAAAACCTCTGTTTTGGCAGTGCAAGTTACTCTGTTTCCAAACTCTGGCTTTTGCATTGGAATAACCACACACCATGCAGCTTTGGATGGAAAGTCTTCAACTTCATTCGTGAAATCTTGGGCCTATGCTTGCTCTAACCTTCAAGAAGAAGAATCATCATTATTATTAGCATTTCCTAAAGATCTAACACCTTTCTTTGACAGATCAGTGATAAAAGAGCCCCCAGGAATCAGCCAATTGCAGTTGGACGCATTGTTGAAGAAAGATGGACCGAATAATCGAAGCGTCAAGGTGTTCGAGTTCTTATCAACAACAGAGACTGATGCAGTTAAAGGTGTGTTTGAATTGACCCCCTTACAAATCCAAAAGCTGAAGCAATATGTAGAGTCCAAGAATGAAAACAACAAGGTTCAAAGGTTATCAACTTTTGCTGTGACGTGCGCTTATGTGTTGGCATGCGCAGTCAAAGCAGAACAACCGAAGGGAGAAACTGTGAATTTCATTTTCAGTGTGGATTGGAGATCCCGCTTGGCTCCTCCGATTGAGCCGAATTATTCTGGAAATTGCATTGCAGGGCAAATGGTTGTGGCTAAGATCAAGAACTTGCTAGAAAAAGATGGATTCATTTGTGCTCTGGAGAAGATGAATGAAGGTTTGGGTAGGGTGAAGGAGGGAGTTGTGAGTGCAGTAGAAAAAAGGGTTTCATTGATGCAGAAGCAGAAGTTCCCAGAAGGAAGAGTGTACTCTTTTTCTGGATCGCCGCGGTTCGAGGTTTATAGTATTGATTTTGGATGGGGAGGGCCAAAGAAGGTGGATGTTACTTCCATGGATAAAACAGGATCATTTTCTCTTTCAGAAAGTAGGAATAACAATGGAGGGATTGAGTTTGGATTGGTGTTGACAAAACATGAGATGGAAGCTTTTTCTGCCCTTTTTGTCCAAGAGCTTGAATCCTTCTAAGGGAAGCAGAATATATCTTCACAGCTTTTGCCCCTTCTGCTCTCTCAAATCTCTCCATTGTGTGAGCATCTTGTAGGAAGAATAAATGGGAATTGCAAGCATTAGCTTATTATCTTCAAGATTTGTATCATTGTTTGTAGTGTTAAATAATGCAAGCATCTAGGGTCTCTCTGCAATGCGAGTACCCTTCAAGAGATGCTTTCTATTTGTTTTCTGAATCTAATAGTGGAATGTTAACTTTTTCTGTCTATAATTTGTGCTTCGGATTCCATGAATTTCTGTTTTAGATCTGGTTGTTCTTAATCTACTGATTAGGCTTGGCCTTCTTGGTTTTTATTTTTTAATGATTAGTTTTGGCACAGATTCTCCAATCCACCCACCTTATATTTAACGTGTTAAATTATAATTTTTTTTCTCTTAATATTTTAAGATACTTTGTGTTTGCACTAACGTCAAACTAAACACACACATAATGACACTGTGCAAGGAGAAGTGGACCTAAGGAAATTACTTATTTAAGGAAGGGTTTAAATACATTTTTAGTCCCTGTAAAATACGTTGTTTTTACTTTTCATCAATGAGAAAAAAAATTATTGTTTTTAGTCCTCCAAAAATTACATGTTTTGTTTTTAATTCTTGCTGGTTGTTTTTCAATCAAATCATGATCTGAAAACAGTCTCACGCGTTTAGATCTACTCTACAAGTGGTGAAAACGGGTTCAGTCATTTCAAATTTTTCCCAAATTGTAAAAACTCATATTTGAATAGATGAAAAAACAACTAGCAGAGACTAAAAAAACACATGTAATTTTTGGAGAATTAAAAATGAGATTCTCTCTCAATCTCTCTCAATCTCACATTTTAACCATCAATATTAAATCTAACTCTTTACAAATTTTTGACACTTAAATAATTGGTTCAGATCACGAGGTTGAGTTTAATTCATTAATATTTTTAAATCGTTAAATTTAAAATCAATGGTTCAAATGTAAGATTGAGAGAGAATATAATTGAGAGGATCCAGATTCTGGTGCAACTTATGACAATTCCAAATTATGCACGGTTCAAAGAGCATATGCACGAAGTGTTATGGCCAATAACTGTTTGTCATGTATCGATGACACCAAACTGTTACAGTGGATTTGAGGGATTTTGTACATTGATGGTGTATTTTTTACAAAATTTAGCCAAATTAGTGCAACTTTTTTAATTACAAAATTAGTATGAAACGCCACTATAAGTGGCGATACCTTTTTTTTTTAGGAAGTCGCCACGGCTAGTGGCGACACCCTATTTTTTTCTTACTTTCTTTCTTAGTGACAGAAACATTTTGTCACAAAATCCTAGTGACAAAAAAGATGAGAGGTGGAGAAGAATATGAGAGAATAGAAATTGGGGATTATTGGAAGCTCGATTTTAATGGTGGAAGATGAAGAAAAGGGTATTGAAGGGTTAGACTGGAGAATATGATGTTTAGGGTCTGATTATGTTTTATGTGATGTGGAATAAAAAATAAAAATTTAAGTGTAAAAAAGATGATTAGGATAAGTTAAATACACATGAACCTTGGGTCATCTGTAAGCAAGTTTTAAGTTATTTTAAGTTTTTCTAATCTAACAATATTGATTATTTATTGTTTCATTTACTTTACCTATACTGTAAGTTGTAGGTCATAATCTTTTGTTTTTTAGTGCTTTAGAGTTAGAGAGGACACTGGAAAAGCCCCGTTATATAACTACATAAGCCTAAAATCATGTCGCACAATATAAAAATGTATTAATAATATGTATAAATGAATTGATGTGTTTCAAATTATCGAATTGAAGGAAATTAATGGGAATAGTGACGAAGAAGCTATTGGAAGAAAGTGGTGACATTTGTCACAATTTCATCATTTTAGCTTTCACTTCCACTTCTGCTAGCTAAATATTTTAAATTCAAGTTTAGAAAAAAATAATTATTTAAATGTCAAAAAATGATTTGAATAATTAATAATTTTTCAGAATTTAAATTGCTGAATAAATATTTTGATTTATTTCTACCTATTTATAAAATTCAAAATAAAATAAATGAATTGGTTTATTTAGAATTTCAAAATAATATAAATTAGTTTATTTATTTATTTATTTTAAATTTAAAAAATTAAAATTAAAATAAATAAAATAGACGAATAAATGAATTGTTTTATTTTTTATTTTTGAATTGAAGGAAATTAATAGGAACTATGTACAAGAAGCTATCGAAGGAAGTGATGCAACCTGCTGCAATTTCACCGTTTTAACTTTGGATGAAATCGATGTATAATTTTTATCGTTTAATATAATAATTGATCTATAATTTATAAGATATTTTTAATCACATTTTACTGTAATACATTTATTATAATTTTGCAATAAATGTATATAAATTAATTTTGTTAAATTTATATAGAATTACTTGATTACAAACTTACATTGTTTAATTTGAATATTTATAAATTAAGTAATTAACCGAAATTATGGTTATTTTAATCTTTTGGTAGAATTACTTGATGGTTGTTTTAGTCTTCTGGTAGAATTACTTGTTTTAATTGATCAAACATGATCGTTGTTTTATATAGAATTACTTGATTACATTGTTTTATTTGAATACTAGTTGGATTTACCTGTGCGAGACACATGTAACTTTGGATAAACTAAAATTATTGTGTGTGAAATGATATATTTTTATAATTTCTTATACATATTGATGTGAGGTCAACAATAGTGGTCAATACTGTAGTCGTGAGAAATAGTTACTTAGCAGTAAACGGTTCGCGAAAATTTGCGCTTAACTCACATGGGTAATGATCGAAACCCCCTTCTGCATGATCGATAAAGTTAGCTAACCACCATGTCACATCTTGTGCTAAATTTAGATGTTATTTTGTCATGTTGATTCCTCGATTATTGGTATAAGAATATTTAGCTTGGAGTGCGCCATCCGCAAACCCCTCGAGGTAAAATTAATGACAATATCACCTATCGATCTAAAGGATGCCAATAGAGTGTTCCATACAAATGTTTTAGCGGTTCATCCATACCCATACAGGAAGAAAAAACCGCAATTTCAATTGTTGACTATAAAAATAAAATATTTGACATGAAGGATTTAAAATGAAAAAAATTATCAATTATTATTTATAAATTATACTATTGATACATTAAATTTGGAAAAACTCTCTCACATGTGTGGTTTTAACAACCGTTTAATATAAATATAATTAAATTGATAATTTGCTACTTTTAAGTAAAACTACTATAGTTTAGGTGGTCTAATAATATTTTGACATGCAAAATTCTATCATATGATACATGTCAAAATATATTGGTGACGTAAGAGGCTAAGATTAAAGTGAGTTTACCAAATATTTAGCTTGAGTGATTTAGACAATCTCATAAGTAATTGTTGTAAAAGAATTTCTATTGTTTGACCATGGTAGGAATTATATATATATATATATTATATGTTTGATTCAAATTATGAAAGTAAGTTTTTATCTTTTATTTGTATGGTACTTGATTTGTTCAAAATCTTTAGACTTAAGAATATTTCTGTAAAATGTTCATTATTTACATTGTTTGAACTTGACATTAAAGCTTTCACTAAAAAGTTCAAAAAGAATTTGAATTCAATCTCAAATTACATGTGAATATTCATTTGTTTAGAAATAAAATTAAACCGTGCAAATGCATGAATAACTTTTGATAAATCAAAGCTAAAATGTGTGTAATGTTATATTTTTGTAACATTTTATACCTCTAATTGTAAAAGATATAAATGGTTGTTAGATACGTATATTTAAAGTTATGTTAATGTTAAATTTTAAAAAAACTTTGGATGATAATTTTTAAAAATATGAGTCTAGGATATCCACGCTGTTAATTAACCTATTTATAAGGATTAACAAATTTATTATGATTCCTTTTAAATTACTAAGTATAAATGCTTTGATTATTTGATCCCAAATCGCAGAAATACTAATTAATATATTAAACTAAAAATCTTCTATTCAGTTTTAGATCAGATTTTTTAAATTGTGAATAACAATAGGATACATCAATACTATCATTTGACACCAACTTTTGAAAATTAACCGATGAATTTATTTGATCCCAAATCGCAGAAATATGATTTCAAAATAAAGATTTCAAATCCTTTATTTTGTAAATATTTAGGTGGGACCATATTAATCACGTTATAATGTCTTTAGATCCAAATTTAATTTATAACGTGGTTAAAAACGATTTTGTCAAATTTCATTTATAGTTACTTTTTAATATAAATTGGTTCAAAATATCGTGTCGTTCTACAGAAAAATAAGTTAGACGACATTAATAAAACGGTTTTCCTATGACGCTAAAGAGCACAAAATCGTTCTAAAAGGATTTAAATAATTTACAAAGGTATACACAGATACCTTAGCGTCAACAATGGTAATTTGCTACATACACTTGTTGCTCATTAAAAAAATAAATTTAATTAAATTAAATTAAAAATTAGTTCTTATTTGAATAATTTTCATTATTCATATGTGTCAATGGTATAATATTCATTAGAGTGATGCCAGATAGCTCGAATGATGCATGTTTTGCTCAAAAATCAATTCAGCATCCAAAAATCTGTTTTCAAATTCAATATTTTCCTTCGTATATTTAATGAACCGGCTCTTACAGAATGGTCCTTACTAATTTCATCTTGTTGTTGTTGTTGTTGTTTGGTGCTCCGCTTCCAAAATCATTGATGCATGTCTATAGAAAGTGGTCAGTAGAACCCAAAGATACAATTATGAGAAGCAAGTGTGGAAGAGTTTATAACATGAGAAAGTATGAAACAAAATCAATTCGATAAGGTTAAGCATAGCAAGCAAGCCAGAAGAAATCAAAACTAAGATGAACCAAAGGATCAAAAAGCAATAATATATTTCTTACCTCTAACATTAGTCCTTTCCTTGTGCATTTATCTCCTAAACCCAACTACAAAAATATGGAGAAGATAAATATTACAATTGAGAAAAAAAGAGAACCAAAAAAATTATTGTAACATTAGAATGAATGAAAACTAAAACGAATTGAAGAATTCAAACATAATAACGTTGACATGATCTATTTCCTCATGACGGGATTTGAGTTCGTTGATCCTTTAAAAATAGGGGAACTCCTTGCCTCTCTCTCTTGTGGACGAGAGTGCTTCCCATCCCCTTCATCTCCTATACCATACAAAATTGAGGAGAATGTGAATATTGCAATCAAGATTAAAAGAGAACCAAATAAAAAATAGATAAAATTGCAACATGTGAAGGAATCAAAACTAAAACAAATTGAATGATTAGAACACGGTAACGCGTGCAAAATAGAAAAACAAAGTTTGTAAGAATGAAATTTGAAGTTTGGAGGTAGTCAAACAATTTAGAAGTATGCAATAGTTCCCACGATTGATTTTTGAGTTTATTCTTTTAAAACGATATAGGAGAAAAACCGTAGTGGTACAATTTATAGCACCAAGTGAGGAGACTAATTTTTAATAAAAATTCATATTTCAAAAAAAAATATTTAATTTGGTATTAATTAGTTATGATTCGTTCTTTATTTTAAAATTTGGTTAAATATTTGGTATTAATTAATTAGGGTTCGTTCCTTATTTAAAAGTTATAATCAATATCAATTTTTGTTTCTATTAAAAATTGGTATTAATTAGTTATGATTCGTTCCTTATTTAACATTTGTAATAAATTTTATAAATATTAATTATTTAAAAAATATTTTGATTAAGAATCTTAAGATTTGGTTAAAAATTTGATATTAATTAGACTAATTGTTAATAAAAATTCATATTTCAAAAAAATATATTTAATTGGATAATGATTCATGGTGCGAAATTTTTTCTAACGAAAGTGACGAACTGAATCCCTCCCATTAATCTTGATTTAGTTTTATTTATTTTTTATATTAGATTTAGCTTTTATTAATTAATATGACACTGTATCGTGGGTTTCGTTGTTTCGTTAACAATCCATTCGTACCATATAGCAAGACTATATTTAATTTGGTATTAATTAGTTATGATTCGTTTCTTATTTTAAAATTTGGTTAAATATTTGGTATTAATTAGTTAGGGTTTGTTCTATATTTAACATTTGTAATCAATATCAATTTTTGTTCCTATTAAAATTTGGTATTAATTAGTTATGATTCATTCCTTATTTAACATTTGTAATAAATTTTATAAATATTAATTATTTAAGAAATATTTTTTAAAAAAATCTTAAGATTTGGTTAAAAATTTGATATTAATTAGTTATGATTCGTTGCTTATTTAATATTTATGATAAGATCTTAGTGGGTAGGTCGGTAATTAAGATTTGTACCTTATTTTAGTGGGTAGGTTGGTATAAACCTTCTTTTATATAATATATAGATAGATTTATAAATTAAGTAATTAACTGAAATCAGACATGATGGTTGTTTTAATCTAAATTTTCATTATTATTGAAGATCATGATATTCATGAAATTTTAGTAATAATGGTTGGTGTCTTGTTTTGATTAAATCAATTATTTCCATTCTAGATTCCAGAAACGTATAATAAGATATGATAATTTCCAAAACCTAGAAATGTTAATTAATCAAACATCGCCTCATATATTTTGTTCACATCACCAAATTATTTTCATTCCTAATTAACTATAAGAATTTTGAATTAGTAATTTGAAAAGGAATGAACTCACACGACCTATCCCTTGCACATCACCTAATACATCTTCACCCAATATTTTTATTTGAAATTGACTGTAATTTGGAAAGGAATGAATGCATATGATTTAGATAATATTGTTGTTTTGCTTTCTGATATAAAAAAAATAAAAATTATTGTTGTTTTAAATAGAAATTCCCAAAATTTATGTCTCTAGGATATCAAATTTGAACCTCAAATTTCAGCACATAAATTTGGGCTAGTCTTCCCCGGGCCGCTTTTAGGCGAGTTAAGTGCAGGATAGGGCCGCGTATAAGGTGCAATACGCGCCAACTATTGCACCGTGCAAGAGACAGTTATGGCCAATAATAGGACGCCACGTGGCACTGGTGACCGGATGTAACCTCTATAACCGGTTTATATTATTTTAATCCGTGTAGGTAAATTACTGTCGTGTCCTCCATTAACTTTCTCCTTTAACCTTTTAAACCTCTTCACTAGTCTCCGGCCAACCACTGCCGCCGCCTCTCCGGCCACCACCTCTGCCTCCAGCAACCACCGTCTCCTGAGCATCGAAAAACTGACATTCCTACCCATGATTGGAGTTCAACCCATGAAATCCTCTCAAAGAATCCTCTGCACTGCAACCCGTAACGCCACAACCACTAGAAGCCTCCGCACTGCAAGCTCCACCATCGTCCTTGGCCCACTGTGAAACCCCTTATAGGTGAAAGCTTCTGCCTTTATTCTACCAGGTTTGAGGATGGAGCTTCGTACATATGTAAAACCCAACAATGGAAAGAGAGTTGAAGGCAAATCTGGGTTCCAAGTATTCGAACGCAGATCTGGGTTTTCATCATCTGGTTCAAATGATTCGAACAACATTTTTCTTGTTCCGCTTACCTTCGCTAGATCTGAACTCAAAGGAATTGCAAAGATTGTGGAATTAAAGTTTTTGTGGATCTAATTTTCAAAAATGTTCAATAAAATGGCGAAAACTATACAGATCAAGGGATGAAGAGGTAGTTCGGTGATAATTTTTCGTGGACCAAATTGATGTGATAATCTTCTGTTAACCTTATTAATGGCACCCCAACATAATGGTCACACACAACAACACTATGAACAAAGTCCAAAGGAAACAGATCCACTAGAGAATAAGAATCGCTCTTATTATCATTCCCATTATTCTGGCATTATTTTGGCATGGAAATAAACTTTCTAGCTTTTTGTTCAACCCAGTAATGGATTTGCACCCGTGAGATTCTTGGAGTCAGAATCGAAAAGGGGGAGGTACGATGGAGAGGAAGGTGGAGGAGGGGGGAGGCGCAGAGGAAGGGGAAAACACATGAGGATATTTTTGTAATACAACCTTTTCTTTTTTTCTTTTTTTTTCTCAACAAATAACTAATACCTGATATAAGAGGTCAAAATTGCTCTTGCATGGTGCAAGACTTAGAATGCACATGCACCATATAGGCCACCTGGCAAGTTGCCCGCTTTGACAAATCTCATCCCCATTTATTGTAGCAGTGGCACCAAAGAAACATCAGCTATGCTTTTTTGTACTCAACACAACTGATATCACCCTTTATGACAAATTACAACTGAAAAATTCAATAAATTTGTCACACTGGTCTCTATACAAAGAATCAACCACGGAAGCTCAAATAATTCAATAGAACAAACTCCAAACTTTCAAGTAATAACCATCCTCTAAACTAATAAAAGGATAAATTAGAGACAGTAGAAGGACTATGTTACTTAACTAATTTCGTCACATGTCAAGAACTCAAGATTGGACATAAGATTCTCCAATCAACTGCAATTCTTAGCTAGTGCATTTCTATCCACATGTGTCTATAACTAGAATAAATAGGTCAAAACATATGAATGCAGTATCTTAATAACACGCTGGTACAACAAATTGGTTTACATTGTCTACATGATAGATTTAGTATTGCAACCAATAGAAACTCTACCTTTTCTATGTCGGAAAGCAATCAAGAAAACAAATTCCTTTAATGTTACATGATTGTTCAAAAAGCGCTGCCACAGTGTAAGAAATGCAACAAGTACAAATTTCTCATCAATTATACAAAAGATGAACTTAAACAACTAGTAAGTGAATCTTAAAAACACCCAATATTAAGAATCACCCTAATCTTCCCCAGCTCTATCTTCCTATCTCCTTTCCATATCATCATTCTTCCTCTTCTTCCTACCCTCCATCTTCACCTCTTCTTCCTTTTCATATTTCTTTTTCTTCCTAGCTTGCAAATCCTGAGGACCAACTAGCCCTCCATTTTCACCCTCAGTGTTGTTGCTTAGCTTTTTATCTATCTCTTTCTGTTGTTCTAGCCCTTTTGCTTTCTCACTTTCGAAACTCTCAAACTCACCAATATTATCAGAAAAATCACTAATACCTTCTTTGAGTTTCTTTTTCTTCTTACGTTCATCTTGTGCCGCAGTTAATTTGCCATCAATTTCTCGCTCTCCATATTTGAGTATGCTATCTCCATCAATCATAGACTCTTGCATACTTAATATATTCTTCTTTTGCTTCTCAAAACTACTCACATTTCCTTCTTCATAACCAATAGAACCATTAAGTTTAGTGTGAGTTGATTTTTCATCACCGGTCTCAGTTTGGCTTTTGTTCCTCTTCTTATGAGTGCGCAACGACTTCAGCTCCTTGTGGAGATTGTCCAGCTCAATGAAAGATGAAGAAGCCCGGTGGAGATATGCAGTAACAACTTCTGAAGCACCATTGTCAGCATAGGCAAACTTGGAGAGAATTTTCGTCGCTTTTGAAAGAGATATTTCTTTCATTGTAAGACATTGTCCATAAATTGTCTTCATCTTCCTTCACTTTGCCCTTCAATACATATAGCTAGAGTCAATATGCATTTCCTTCAATGAAAAAAAACAAACAAACAATTGAAAATACAGAAAAGGAGACAGTAGTAGGGTGCCCTATAATATTTTTCAATGGCACTATATTGTTAGAGTACCATTACCACAATCCAAACCAGAAACAACTCAAAGCCACAACTTTGTAACTCATACGTAGAACGGTAGAAGCAGTTAGCAAAACTCACCATGAAACACTCATAGTCCATGTACAACCAAAAATTAATTCATCCACACAACAACAAAAATAGAAAAGCAAAATGAGAGATTCTAATTCCAAATACACATGTGCAGGTACCATTTGGTTGATTCAAAACACAATAATATGCAAAATTCTAGTGGAGAAGAAACTGCCTAGATTGCAATACCTTTTTGGCCTTGTGGGAAATTCTCAGTAGTTGAAATAGTCTTTTCCCTTTGCTTGACCAAGGGATGGCAACGGGTAGGGTCGGGTGCAGGTTTAATACTGCCCAAACCCGAGCCCGAAAGTTAATACCCAAACCCGAACAGGACCCAAACCCTGATCGGGTAGGAAAGCTAAACCCGAACCCGAATCCATTGGGTTTCGGGTTCCCCAAACCCGAAACCAAACCCGTGATTTTTTCTATCACAAATTTTAGTAAGCATCCAACAGTTCAACCACAAGAATTTAAGCATTCAAAACAACAATTTACCTGAATTATTTAACATAGAACATAGTAAGCAGCCCCAAACACAAGCATTTAAGCATTTCAGCAATTAACAAGAGAAACAGCCCACTTGACATGAAACATTACTTCATGGTACACTTGACACACATTTCACCCAACATATACATACACAAAAGTCATACAATGATCATGATCACTTCACTTTAGCATCAATAACACCCAAATGTGCATTTTATCGAACACATTGAGTTCAATATTTTCCTCACACACTTCAGCCTACATGATGTGTTTCCCCCTTTCAAATAATCTTCCAATCACAATGGTACAGCAGAGAAAATCATCAACCAACAGCCCTTATGTCTCCCCCTTTCAATTACATTATAACCCAACTCAATGGAACATTCAAACGATGTGGATGAGAAAAATGAAAACTGTGGAGAGTGAAGAACTGGAACCAAATATCAAGTTCCCATAACCCAAAAAAGATGAAAGGAACACAAACCCGTTAATATCCGAGAGATGAAGTGCAGAGAAGGGAACTCCAAAGGGGAAAGAGGGGCGGCGGTGGTGAAGTGAAGAAACAGGGAAGAGGGCGGTGGTGGACTCGGTGCTTGTGGCAGAGGCGCTGCGAGGCAGGTGGTGGTGAACCCGAACCAGCGGCGATGCGAGGTTAGAGAGGCTCGTCGTGAGGAGGAGGGCTTGGTGTGTGGTCGTGTTTTGGGGTTTCAGTGAAGGGAGACGAGGAGGAGGAGGAGCTTCTGGTGGCGGAGATTGATGCACAGGTGGCCGGCGCTCCTGTGGTGAGGATTCGGTTGACAGGAGAACGGTGAGGAAGAGAGATTGAAGGCGGCGGCTGAAAGTCGAAGAGGGAGGGAAGGAGTGGTGGCGGCGACGGAGGTTCAAGAGGAGAGGAAGGGTGGCGGCAGTGATGAGAAGAAGAACTGAAGAAGAGAGGCTGAAAAGTGAAAACAAAAATTAAAACCTAAGTTAAAGTCACTACTAATATATAATATATAAGGATATTTTAGTAAATACATATATATAGGATCGGGTTCGGATAGGGTTCGGGTGCGGATTTTCTCAAACCCGAACATAGCTTTTAAATTCAGGTAAAACTCGAATCCGAATCCAAATAGAACGGGTTTTACCCATCAAATTGAGTCAGATCGGGTATCCGTGCGAACGGATTTTTTTCGTCATCCCTACTTGACCTCTCTCTAATGTCGAAGCTTAAGGGTGTGTTTGATTGTGTTTTCGATTTTTTTGTTTTTAAAATTGTTTTCTAAAATAGTTTTTAAAAACTACTTTTTAGAACAATAAAAGAAAAAAACTTGTTTGATAATATGATTTTAAAAACATTTTTGAAAAATAAAAAAATAAAAAACCCTTACTTTCTAATTTCTTTTAATTAGAGTAATGTCATTAATGAAACAAAGCTGAAAATAAAAAACAAAAACAACTTTTTTCTGTTTCGGTTTTTCTGTTTTAAAAACAAAAAAATAGGAAACTGTTTTTAAATTAATTTTAAGAAAACATCTTAACCAAACAAGTTTTTTTGTTTTTTAATTTTATAAAAAAGAAAACAGTTTTTAAAAACAGAAATCAAACAGCCCAAAATCTTTAGATTCTGAATAAGAGACAAACCACTCAAAAAATCAATCTTCATATTTTTCTTCTTCCCTTCTTCTTCACCACCGCATCACTCCAAAAATCCACTCCACCACCGCACCTTCTTTTGCTTCTTCTTTCACTTTACCTATAGTCTAAGTTGTATGTTATAATGATCTTTTGTTTTTAGTGCCTTAGGGCCGGTTTGGTGGTCAGGATAGGATAAGAACAGGATAGGATAAAGGATTGGATAAGCACATGATATGATAAGAGCAAGATAGACTCTTATCATATCCTACGTTTGGATGGACAGGATACTGATAGGATATGATACAAACAATGAAAAACGTATCAAATTTTCCTTGAAATAAAAAATACATAATATTTTTTAAAATTTAATTTTCTAAATAGCTTTTTTTTAAAAAGTGATTATTCTATTAAATTTAATATTTTTTCATTTTTATAAATAGCTTATTTTTTAATATTAACTAAAATAAAATTATTTTTTATTAATTCGACTATTTTAATTTTTTCGAAGGGAGTCTATTTTAATTAAAATTATTATATATGTAACCAATGGGTTTTAACTTAGTAGGGGTAAGTGATTAATGATAAAAACTATTAAAAGATATTATTCTTTCAAAAATATTTTATATTTAAATTATTAATTATAATTATATAAGTAGAGAAATAATTTTACATAATATCATATGATAATATAAAATTAGTCTATATTTACTATTAAAAAATTAATATATATATATATATATATATATCAGTAGCCTATTTTATTGTGAGTGAATAATTATTTTGAGTATTTTTATTATAATATAAATAACGAAAAATAATGTTAACTAAGTAGTAGTAAGTGATAATGAAAATTTAATCATTTTATATGAGTAAATCCAATATTTTCACCATTTATAAATAACTTTATTTTTTAATTAAATTTATCAGCAATTAAATAATTTAACTTAACAATAACAATTAGTAATTGATAAGTAATAAAATTAATATTTTATTAAAATCAAAAATTTATATTTATTAATTAATATTATTATAAATTATATAAAATGTAAATATTGAAATTAATTTTGGGTCATGATAATAAACAAACAAAAAACTGATATCCTATCCTGTCAGGATAATTTCTATCCTAACTCCCCCTCAAGATAACTTTTACACATGATGGACAGGATAGGATAAGGGACAGGATAATGTTATCCTATCCTGCTGGCGCAACAAACAACAGATAACAACAGGATATGATTACTATCTCATCCTGTCTCTGTTTATCCTGTCCACCAAACATAAAATCATGTCGCACAATATAAAAATATATTAATAATATGTATAAATGAATTGATGTGTTTCAAATTGTCGAATTGAAGGAAATTAATGGGAGTAGTATCCAAGAAGCTATTGGAAGAAAGTGGTGACATTTGTCACAATTTCGTCATTTTAGCTTTCACTTCCAATTCTAATAGCTAAATATTTTAAATTCAAGTTTAAAAAAAATAATTATTTAAATCTCAAAAATATGATTTGAATAATTAATAATTTTTCAGAATTTAAATTGCTGAATAAATATTTTGATTTATTTCGACCTATTTATAAAATTCAAAATAAAATAAATGAATTGGTTTATTTAGAATTTCAAAATAATATAAATTAGTTTATTTATTTATTTATTTTGAATTTAAAAAATTAAACATAAAAGAAATGAAATAGATGAATAAATGAATTGTTTTATTTTTTATTTTTGAATTGAAGGAAATTAATAGGAACTATATTCAAGAAGCTATTGAAGGAAGTGATGACACCTGCTGCAATTTCACCGTGTTAGCTTTGGATGAAGTCGATGTATAATTTTTTCGTTTAATATAATAATTGATCTATAATTTATAAGATATTTTTAATCACACTTTACTGTAATACATTTATTATAATTTTGCAATAAATGTATATAAACTAATTTTGTTAAATTTATATAGAATTACTTGATTACATATTTACATTGTTTTATTTGAATATTTATAAATTAAGTAATTAACCGAAATCAAACATGATGGTTGTTTTAATCTTTTGGTAGAATTACTTGTTTTAATTGATCGAACATGATCGTTGTTTTATATAGAATTACTTGATTACATTGTTTTATTTGAATATTTATAAATTAAGTAATTAACCGAAATCAAGCACGATGATTGTTTTAATCTAAATTTTCATTATTATTAAGGATCATAATATTCATGAAATTTTAGTGATAATGGTTGGTGTGTTGTTTTGATTAAATCAATTATTACCATTCTAGATTCCAGAAACGTATAATAAGATATGATAATTTCCAAAACCTAGAAATGTTAATTAATCAAACATCGCCTCATATTTTGTTCACATCACCAAATTATTTTCATTCCTAATTAACTATAAGAATTTTGAATTAGTAATTTGAAAAGGAATGAACTCACACGACCTATCCCTTGCACATCACCTAATACATCTTCACCCACTATTTTTATTTGTAATTGACTGTAATTTGGAAAGGAATGAATGCATAGATAATATTGTTGTTTTGCTTTCTGATGTAAAAAAAAAATAAAAAAATTTGTTGTTTTAAATAGAAATTCCCAAAATTTATATGTCTCTAGGATATCAAATTTGAACCCCAAATTTCAGCACATAAATTTCTCCCTCTTTTTATATCAAATCGAATAGTATCAATTTATCTTGAATTGCGATCTTCACATTAAATGCATGGATTACAGTAACTTTTATTTATTCTTCCACACAACCCTAGGAGGCTAGGAGCTCTCTCATTAGTACTAAAACTTTGCTCTTACCACTTACTTTCATCGATCGATCACAGCAATGGAGCCAGATTGGGCAAATTTAGAATCACTTCCTCTGAGCTTGATCCTTGACAAGTTAATAGAACGAATAGATCATGTTTGGTTCGGTGCTGTGTGCAAGAACTGGCGCTCAGTTGGGAAACTTAACCAACAAAGCCACCAATTCAGGACTAATGTGTTGCCAATGCTAATGCTCCCTTCAAAAGGAGGTTTGTACAGCATTCCATCTCAAAGGGTGTGCTCCTTTCAATCTCAAGTGCCTTATGAGAAGAAGGAGATGAGTATTTGTGGCTCTAGCCATGGTTGGGTAGCAATATCTGGATCTAACTATATCATTACTCTGTTCAATCTTTTCAAGAAGAATGTAGCTCCTATTCCTCTGCCGCCACTCTACAACTTCTACAAAAGTAAAATGCATAAGGTTACTTTGTCTGCGGACCCAATAACAAGCCCAAATGATTATGTGGTTGTAGCAATTTTCAACATACCTTGTTGCTTTCCTTTAATGAGAGCAGGCCAAAAAGTTTGGACCTATGTGCACACTCATGGTTCTCCCATCACAGATGTTATATTCTACAAAGGTCTAGGATATGTTGCCAACAACAATGTTGTTTCCTTCTTCAATCTTGGTAATAACCCTTCTAGTGTTGAGGAAATAATAATTTCAAATCTTGCTTCATTGGGAAGCGTTGATGAAATAGGAACTTGTGCCGTGAAGATCTATCTTGTGAAATCATTGGAGGGGGATATGTGGATGGTGAGAAGATTTTTTTATGAACATGTCTATGGAAACACCATTTGTACTAAGGGTTTTCATGTGTATAAGTTGGAACTTGATGTTCAAAGTGGGAAGCTTGTGGGAAAGACGAAACTCGAGAGTTTGGGAGATAATGTTGTGTTCATTGGTGGTTGCGATTCAATTTCCGTGTCAGCTTCCTATTTCTCTGGTGGTCTACAAAGCGACTCGATTTACTATTGCAGTGATTATAATGATAAAGCTCCCCGTGGTCGTTACCCTCATGGCCCATTTGATTCGGGGGTCTATAATGTAAAGGATGGAAGCTTTGATCAACAATGTTTCCCTGGCAATCCTTCCTTTGAGTGCATGCTGCCTTCATTTTGGGTACTACCTTAGTTTCAATGGGATTGATCAGCTCAACTTTAAGTATTTTGAATTGTTTTTTTTATTTTATGTTCCATGATGTGCATGTTGATACTCGTTTATTGCGTCCCTTTATGCTTATCAAATGAACTTGATAAATAAAAATTATATTCTTCGTTGAAACTCTTCATGAGATTACAACAATTGTCTTCTCCCTGTCCTAAACTCATAAGGTAAATCTTCAAGTTCAGGTCCTAGATTAGTGTTAGAGTGAAGATGATCTTTCCCTAGCTTTCTTCATCGTCTTATAGGTATCTCCCTTGCCTCTAAGGTTACTCGGGTTTTGGCACCATTATGTGCTTCATTATGTAATAAGTATGACAATAATTAGCTTCGTTGTCCTTTGAAGGTTATAAACAATTATTTATTATCGTGATTTTATTGTCTTTAGATCCTTTGGTTACATAATGATCTTTAATGTTGAGGTATCTTCGAGGGATGGCTTCTGAGAGTCAAGGGCTTGAAGATAGACCCTTTTGTGAATCGAGCAAAGGTCATGTGATGACTCGGGCTGGGTCGGGACCCTAAGCATGTATAATTCACCGGGTTATCACTGCAGATTACTCACAAGGGACAAAACCCTTCAAGCTCTTAAGTGTATGCGCTTGACGTGCTCTTATGATTGATCAAGTTATTGTTGTGGGAAGACTTGAGAGGGACACAACCTTATAAACACTTAAGCGTGTGCGCTTGATGGACTTAAAGATGTGCTCTTATGATCGACCGGGTCATAGCTGCGAGATGGCTCGGGAGAGACAAAGCCATGCAAGCCCTTAAGCTTGTGCATTTGATGAGCTTAAAGACACGCTCTAATGATTGTCCAGGTCATCGATGCAAGATGACGAGAGAGACACACAACCCTCAAAGCCCTAAAGCATGTGTGCTTAATAGGCTTAAAAACATGCTCATATGATTGATTGGGCCATCACCGCAAGATGACTCGAGAGGGACACCTGTCATGTTTCACTTTTAGTATTGTTTTATTTTAATTTATTTATTATGTGGCAAAAACTCGAATCATAATTAAACGTTTGTGTAAATTATTTTATACGATTAGTGCATAATTATAAAACTTGAAATTTATATGCATAATTTATTTTTAAAATTACTATTAACTAACAGGTTTTAAATCAAATTTGGGTATTTTTATCGATATAATTTTTTTCATGTTATGTTTTGTTTTATATAGTTCCTCCATTTTCAAATGAATCAAAAGTGTACTCCGCCTAACCTCAAGAGGTTGGTCCAGAAGCATGAATAATAGTAATTTTCACCAAAATAATATTAATAATAATAACAACATCAAACGTAAAAAAAAGTAAAAAATAATAATAATAATAATAATAATAACTAAAAAAAAATAGTACTTGACTACTTGTATTGCATTGTATGCCCTGCCCTGCAACTGTGATAGAAGAAGCACACGAGAGTGCGGCGAGAGTAAGATGAGCACCGCCAAGAGAAGTGGGCCGCCGAAGCACCAGAACAAGGTTGCTTGGAAACCCAACGCCGGTCGCAAGATCAACGAAACTGTCAGTAAACAAACCCCTCTTCTTCTTCTTCTTCTTCTTCTTCTTCTTCTTCTTCTAAAATTCAAAATTGAATATTTTATTATCATGCTCGCAGGAAGTTGGAGGAAGGTTTCGACCTTTATCGGAAATCACCGGTGTGTGCCCTCGCTGCAGGGATCAGATCGATTGGAAACGCCGTTATGGCAAGTACAAGCCTCTTGCTGAACCCGCCAAATGGTATGTCCTTTTCTCTTCTTTTTTTACATGAATGAGAAAAATATGTTTCTTACATTTCATTCATTGATTAATTACTCAATTGGGTTTCCCATTTTGTTGCAGTCAGAGATGTTCCAAGCGTGCTGTTCGTCAAGCTTACCATAACTTGTGTTCTGGTTAGTATAACACTTACAAATATGTATCTCCTTTCTTTTGTTTTTGTTGTGTTTGTGGGGGGTTTACTATGTTCAAAAGAATGGATTTTTGAGATGTGGAGATTGAAAGATAAGCGGGGTATGGGTTCAATGAGCTGGAACTAGTAATGAACACATGGTGTTTGTGAAAAGTGCTGTTAGGATGTGCCCACTTACCCGGGTGAATTTAGTGAATAAATGAAAAGTCATAATGAAACTGCTTTTGGTTTTGTCTTATTACTGATTGGATTTTATGTTAGTGTAGCCTGTGCCAAGGAGCATGGTGTATGCGCAAAATGTTGTTCCAGCGTCGCCCGTATAGTTGGAAGGTTGTCTTTACTCTTTAACATTTGATGGAGGTTTCATTTTCTGTTTGTTACTTACGTATTGTGCAAAATCGGCACTAGTCAGAATTCCCTGAACTACTCAACAAAGGAAAAGATGACAATGTATTGATATGTGATTTTGTTTCTTATAGGGACTCTTCAGAAGTTGAGGCCGAGCAAAAGATGCTTGAGGAGGTTTCTTTTTGTGCTCTCCCCCCTCTCCTTTCTGTTTCCTGTTGTGTACCTTCTGATTAGACTTGTTCTTTGCAAAGCAGAAACTTATAATAGTACTGGTATTTTGTTGCAGGCCATTAAGAACTCTCGGGAGAGAGAAAGGAGATCCCTATTGCGAGCTGTAAGATACTAAAACCTAGGCCATTCATTTGTTTTACAGCATATCCTGCATCTTATACCAACATAGTCACTCTAATCATTTTGCCCCTGACAGCAGTTAATATTCAACATGAATATAGATGTGTAAATCCTAAGGATTTTTCTCTTGAAAATCATGTCACTCAGTTGAGTTTGTTAAATTTACAATGCCTCTCTATAAAGTTTCCTGTAACACCTGTTGTTGATGCATATCTAATTCCCAAATTCGAATATTTGCTGCATATATATGTAACCCATTATTTATTTAAGAGTTTATATCAATATTGTAAAATAAGCCAAAGGCTATATACATCATGGTTTAAGACATTATTCATTGTCTCTCTTGTGGTGGGATTAGATTAATATGGCAAAGGCATTACCTGCATAATATCCTCTTCTTCAAACATGCGTGTTGCTGATTATGCTTCTTTCTGCTTTCGCTATCAGATGAACAAAGACAAAGCTAAAAGTTCAAAAGATACCCCAACAGATACTACAGATAATAAAGTTGGACAATTATTTCCAAATGCATCCCTGGAAGATTATGCTAGACAGAAGAATAGAGTTAACGTGGATCCTGATGATGGTGAAATTTGTGATAGTAAACATGATGATAGTGACGGTGAAGTCTGTGATGATGAAGATTTTGATGAGGATAATGAGGACAGTGAGGACGATGTTCCTGATCAAATGAATGCCAAAAATGAATGATTCAATATATTGGCGTGTCAGTTTGATCCAAAAATTACATCGTGGGGATACTGAACTATTTGCGTTTTTCTTTTCTTTTCTTTTGTGTATCTGCTAGATTGTTGGTGAAAAATATATCTTGTTGAATACAAGTTTTGGATGATTTGTATCTTTATTTAGCAATGAAAAAGTACCGAAACAGGATCAGTTATGGAGTTTGTTCAGCATGTTCCTGTTCAGCTGTTGGTGGCTTTTAGTTTTAGAGCATTTTACTTTTGAAGTATAATATTTATTATTGATTTTTAACCCACTCAAACACCGCTTCATTCCTCAGTCCTCACCTGTTCCGCTGAGCATAACCTTTAGTTTAGTATCAAGTTATAGCTGCATTTTCGGCCACATACTTTACCCGACCAAGAAAACTCAGTACCATGAAAGAACTGGATGGTTGAACTTTTGTTCTAAAGTTTAACAATGTTACAAATTTTATCCATCAGCATGAGTGATAATCTTTTTCATTTGTTTTGTTTAGTGAATCGCATGTAGTGTTATGGGTACATAAGTGTTTCTCCACCCAACCTTGTGGAAACTTGCGGTGGATGGGGAGAAAATGAGCAAAAAGCACTTTAGAATTTGGAAACTTGGCAGGATTAAGATTGCAGGTGGCTGGCTTTTGGCATATTAAATCACAATTAATTGTTGATAGTAAAGATTGAGAGTGAATCGTCTCATGTGATTTGCTATGTGGCATTTTATTTTATAACAACTGAAAGTTAACAAATCCTGTATGAAAAATCCATTCTTCAATTTTGAACTTTTTATTTTTTCCACTCCATTCTTGAAAAATCCAATCCTGTATGAAAAAAAACCCGATACTGAAATATCCATTCCCAAACTTAAGAGGATGCCAAGCAGAGCCAAGTTTAAACTAGATGACAACTCTAACCAAAATGCCTAGAAACATGGACTTCGTAAACCTATGCAAAAGGTAGCTAAATCATGGTAAAATTGTATTGAAGACTTAAAGTGTTTGTTTTGTAGTTGAAAGTAGAAAAGTAACATCTATGCATAGATATTGAGCTCCTTTCACGATTATTATTGAAAAATGAGAAATTCCGTAGAGTTTAGCATTGGAATTGAAGAAAATGGAAAATTTTAAGTTTCACAAACAAAGCCCATCTCGTGAAAAATTCACTTTCATTTCATTCTTCATATCATCCTGATATATTAACTCTTCACTTGTCAAATATATTACTCTTATCCTATTTTAATAAAAGGTGAATAAACCTAGAAAAGCAATGATGAGCGGAGGCAAATATGAAAGTACCACATATAGAGGAGAAAAGAAATCTAATTATCGTTTCTTCCATCCAATTGTACATTATCCAAAGCAATGTTGGAAAAGAATACACCTAATCCAATTTAGCGATCGCAAAGAATGAAAATAATTTTCTAATAGGAAAAAATCCATATCTATGTATCCGACGATTATTTCCTGAACAATCAGTTAGTATAGTATAGCTGTCTGTTTAAAGGTTAACCCTTTAAGTCAGAATGATATGTCCACTCCAGCAGCAAATACAATGCTGAAAGTGTAGGAATAAGGCATTTTGTGAAGATCCAACTCTGTCAACCCAGCTCACTAAAGAAACTCGATCACCAGTAGATTGAGACCAAATCGTCTCTAATCAGTAGAAACAATACCAGTTTGCAGACCAACTGCCTCTTCATCTTTTGCACACAAACGCTCTGAGTGAAGAAACATTGAAGTGCCATCAGAATAATGAGCTAAAATATTACATAGAGAAAAGGTACTATTATCCAGGAAGATTCAGTGTGCCAGATTTTTTTAATAGCAAAACCAAGAAACAAATCAAATAACAAGTCTAGGATATTAAATAAACGAGAAAATAAACTAAACAATCTTCAAATAGGAGGGAATATGCATTGAATGGGGTAGATAATAAAACCAGTTGGAAGAAATAGGTTGTGCTTTTCATAGTTAATTGGTGACTATATCAAAATTTGAACAACTAAAACAATGTAAATTGGGGAATTATTACCCCATAAGAAAAAACTGGCATCTTGTCGAAGCAGAAAATAACTGGCATATTTAGCAAGGTATATGCATTTTGATGTCCGCAACCACAAGAGTCTTTATTAATTCATTTTATTGCATAATTCTTTAGTGACTGTCAATAAATTAAAATAACTGAAGCCCAAGGTTTGGCTAAGATAAAAATTATCAGGAAAACGAATTCAATCCATCAAGGTGTAGAGGTATTGTGTTTTTCAAAATATAAGCCACCAACCATTGTTAAAACTTCAGATGATATTTCATTCATGGTTATTTTTCAGTGAGCCAATTGCAGCCAAGAGTGGAGCATAAAGAAACATATAACACATAATCTGAGTATGAGGTTGAATCGCTCTCATTAGGCAGACATACAATTTTAAGAAGTATACTAGGTAATATATAAATATTTTGGCAGAACCACAATCTTACCAGCAGAGTTACTTAGTGAGAACAATTAAGAATTAGGAGGGTGGCAATATAAGAACCAAGGAATGACTAACTAAATCAACGATTGTTAGAGCTAGATTTAAATTAAAAACTAATTCAATATTTGAATGCACCAGAACAGAATAAGCAAGCAAGATTATAAATACAAACAGAGAATTTGATCAGAGAGCAAGAGTTCTTACTCAGATATTCATAAGCCAATATCATTGAAGTACCCCATGCTGACATGCTGAAAAATCTTGGACCTAATCCTCTATATACACCTTTCCAACCATCTTCTTTAATTAAGTCTTTAACAACTTGTTTTACAGAGCTTCTCTGTTCATGTCCCATCACCTGTAGTGCAAGCCATGGAGTCAGAAAAATTTAGTAGACAGGCTAAATAAATTTAATTGGAGGTCAAAATTTTGTATCTCATCGTACTAGTGACCACAAGTTGCACAGTTTAGGTATCTTGGATCAACGGTAGTGTTGAGGCAATCAATGGGGAACTATCAAGCATATAATTCAAGCTAGGTAGATCAAAAGAAGAAAAACACCGGCAACTTTTAAATTTCTAGTGAATTTACCCAACACTTGTGACCAAACACTATTACAGTGGTGACTACAATTAAACACTAACTTAAGCATGAGAAAGAAACATAGCCAACAAGGTTATTAATACCTGTAACCGTGTCTTGATAGTATCCAATGGGGTTGTAATGCAGGATGCAGTAGCACCAGCAATAATCCCTCCAGCAGCCTGAACAAAAATAATCTTTGGGAGACTAGGAGTGCCTTTCTCATTTTTGTCGCCATCTCGCAAGAACCTACCAAATCAACCAGTGAAAATTGTCCTCAATATCAAATAGTTCGTCTAATAATGTAGAAATAAAATATTAGTAAGCATGTGGCATACTGAAAATTCATCATTAATCTACATTCTCAGAAAAACTTGAGAAAAACAGCAAATTGGTTTATGCTTTTGATAGGTCCTCACAGAAATTCCAACTTTCGTCACTTTAACTTAGCTACACAACACATTTCAAATTGCATATTTAAGTCCTATGAGGTTGAATAATCCATTATATTATCTGGCCAGGCTAACATTAGACTTAAAGGATCTATATCAGATATTTTGCAGTTTTCGCCATGTTCTTTAACTGAGATGGAACTTATGAGCTAACTTGGAAATATGTGCATTAATTATAATGAACATTTACATAGAGGATACATACATATTAATTGAAGACCTAATTGATTAATGGGGTACAAAGATATATGGGCTCTGTCAGCACACTCATACTGCTAATGGCATTGTATATGGTTCTGGTTAAACTTTGAAAGGAAAAAATATGTCAGGTTCAATAGAATGATAGATGAATCTCAACTTGCTTTTCTAACCATCAGGAGTAAAGCTTCATTTTTGTTCTTGAAAGATATGAGGTCAGTTACTTTAGTCATGGAAATCACAAAAAAGTGTCCATGAATGATAATTGTGTCTGTCAATTCAGTCCTTGCATCAAGTATTTTAGGATCTCACTTGACCGATGAAATACACATTCAATAGCCTATTTGATGAACAAAATATTATCCAAGGACCATTATAATTTCCATCACTCAGGGGCAAATATGAAAATTATGTATCTTTTAAAGACTAATTTAGCTTTTTACTCTAAAGGAAAGGTAATACAAAAATGACCCAGCATTAAAACTTAAGAACATGCATTACCATGTCTCACCTCCATAACCAGCGCTGACTTGAGCCATAACTTGCCCACCATACAGCGCTAGATGGCGAATAAGTCATAACAGACAGACCAAACCCTCTATATAATCCCCTGATGCCCTCAGACCTTAACACCTTACGAGCAACATCCAAACCCCCACTATACTGGGCATGGCCTGAGTATCCTTGCACCATCAACTTTTGGCTAACCTGAATATCATTAAATGTAAATGTTATTAGCATCCCCTGATATATGATGTGATACAAAATACAAAACACTATACTAATGCTAGAATTCAAATCCTATGGCTGTTTGGATTAGCTAACTTCGGGGTCAAATAATCCCTTCACGAGAGAGCTTTTCAGGGAAAAAATTACTTCACCCAAGTAAAATAGTTACTAAACATGCATTAAATAAGGAAACACATCATGAAATATGGAAGCCAATCCTAAAAAATATCCAATGTAGTCTAAAGTATTCTACGATTTAATAATGACATTACGAGCTATGCTTTATACATTCCAAGTTCTAACAAGGATTTGTTTATATTTTGAACAAAAAAATAATTATTCACGAGAAAAGAAATGAGCACAAATGAACATCATAAGGAATATCCTCATCACAACCTGACAAGAGCAACAGGAAAAACAAAAAGAGTAAAAACATTAATAAGAACAACTTCTTTGATTTATCCGAGCACATCATTAACACCTTTTATTAACGCATGAGTGGAGCACCATAAGACAACATAAACTAAAAACACAGATTGCTAGTTGTTAAAACTTGTGTACTGCTCCAATAGAATACACCATAAATTTTTGGACAAAGCACAATATTGCAAAACCTTTAATTCTTCAAATTTTTCTAATACTTGAAGTTTTTAGAACTAAACATTGCGTTTAATTATTCTCCTTAACAGCCAGAATAAAAGGATAAACCACAAAGTTAGAGCTTGACAGTTGACTCAAATCTCTCAAATTGTGTTTAACATTAAAAGTAAACATCTAATAGAACTTTAAAGACCATAAGCAAAATAAGTACAATCAATAAACACTTTAAAAGAAAATATCTTATTGAATTGCAACAAACATGTGAAAGAACATCAGTCGATATATTTCAAGTTTCAAATATCAATGTTAGGCAAAGTTAAAATCAAACTTAAAAGATTGTTGCCTATATTGCACTATCCATATGTATAAGTATCATACACAACCATCAAGTATACAAAAATATACAGACATTCAAGCTCATGATCTCAGGAGGCTATATGAATTAGATTATCATACCACATCAATTGGAACAAACACGGCTTGTGAAAAAAGCGATGATGTCATGCCTGCAATTCCGTTTGCTATGGCAGCCTGGGACGTTTCAGACAGTCTAAATGGCTCGAGCATCTTGAAGGAAGCGACCTTTGTGGTCTCTAAGGCAGTGAGGAATATGATTCTGGTAGGAATTGCACCGGTGACGACCGTTCCAAACCCTTTATACAAACCAGGTATACCGTCCGTTCTAAGCAGTCCTCTCACAACAGAGAGTGCAGTTCTTTCCATGGTTTCCTTTGAAGCAACCTGCATCCTAGTCTTCACAACAGAGACCGGGTATAGTGCCACAGTGACACCCGTAAACAGTCCAGCTCCTACGACATAGAACTTTGTTTTATCTAGCCTGCAGACATGATCGAGTGAACTTAATAAGCTTCAAGATTCTAAGTTAATTATCCGTAAAACAGGTTAATAACTAACAAAGATGCAATTTATCAGCAACCTTGAATCTTGAACAAAAATATATTCTAATCGAGCGAAAACCAAGAATCTTAAATGGTTAGAGCAACAGTAACCTATAAAATGGTGAGAATAGCGTCAAGAAAATGCAAATAAACCTTGATTAAGAGTATGAAAGAAGAAGAAGCGAAAAAACCTAAATAAAAAATGAAGAAGGAACATATGAAATCGGAGGTACCTATCCCAGTTAATCTCGGTAGAGGCCATTGGAGAGTTGAGATTCAGCAGAAATTGGAAGAGTTCATAGATCGATCGCTTGACGCTGCTGATTTCGAATATCGGAAAGAAGCAAAGAAGAAGTAGTTGAAGAGTACACAAAGCCTTTTTAGTTTTTATAGTGGGGAATATCCAACCCTTACCAGTTTCTTGGAGCCAAAACTCTCACCTCTGTAGTCTACTACTCCACTCACCCTATTTAACCATTTATTAACCTTTTTATCTTTGTAAATAACCAAATTTTTAGATTTAGAAGTGAAGTGTTCGTAATATATTCTTTTTTTTTTTTAACTGCGTAATATATTCTTCTTAAATAACTCCTTTTTGATATCTATTATTGACACCTATTAATATTAAGTAAAGAGTAAGATTTATATAACTTAGTAGACATAACCTATGTTTTAATTCTAAAAAATTATGTTAAATTAAAGAATATATTACAAACTGAATCACGATAAGGATGAGTACACAAGTTTAAACATCGAGAAAATCATATGTTGGAAAGGTATGTTATAGTGTACTGATCGGTTTTATATCCATCAAAGAAAAAAAAATATTTAATTGAAATAAAATTATTTATTATTGAATCTTACTAATTAGTGCTACTTGCGTTCCTCTATCCCTATTTATCCATTGCAAATTTTCTGGCTACTACAAAATGTTTGTGAGGCCATTGAACATACCATCCAGTCTTTTATTCGGTCAAAAGATGGAGCTTCTCAGGACCTTCATTTGATTAATTGGCAATTACTTACCTCTAAAGGCGTATGGGGTCTCGGCATATAAGACTCAAGTTGCAAAATTTTCTCTTCTTAACAATTTGAATTGGAAGCTTCTCACTACGGATGAAAGTTTTGGGGCAGTATACTGCTGCAAAATAGTATGGCAAACCATGGTTCTAATTTTTTCATAATGAATCTGCGATGTCCTTGGTCCTCAAAACCTCGATCAGGGTGATGCTTGGTGTTGGAGAGGGTGTCAATTAGGTGAGTATTCTGCTCGTTCAACTTATTCCTAGGCTCTTTATAGCATGGGGTTGCAGCCTTTAGGCACTTCTTTCATACATATTTGGCATATTGAAGTTCGAAAGAAATTGAAACTCTTGCTTTGGTTGCTTCTTCATTGTAATCTACGCACCTGGTTGGCCTTCCTCATGTATCACGAATAACACTGCAAGTTTGTGTTAACCTTGAGGTGGATTTAACGTGGGCGGAATATTTTTATTTTTGATGATTCCCCTTGGTCGATTGATGATGTGCTACATCATATTTTATCATCAATTAGAGATTGCGATGATTTTTTGGATAGTAGCCCCCTTGTAGTGCAAGATGAGCTCGCTCGTTTGACTTGGTCCCCCTGTTGGGTTCTCAAATAAGCTTAATGTGGATGGATGTTTTCGTCCTACTCGCGGGAGATTGGGCTTGGTGGTCTCATTCATAATCCCCATTTTCATGGGTTGCAGGCTTCTCTGCTTCATTTATTAGAACCAGTCCTCTCCATGCTCAGCTCTTGGCTTTGAAGCATGATTTGTTGTTGACTAGGACATGGGATTTCTTACAGGTGGTTTGTGAGAGTAATTCATTGGATGTCATTCGTTTGCTATAGGCGTATGGCATGTCCTCTCTTTTTCTTGGCTCTTGGAAGAGGAACCTATAGTCATTCGCCCCCTTATTGTCTCCTTCAAGCATATCAGGCGTGGAGCTAATTCTTGTGCGTGTTGTCTACCTACAATGGGGTTGCGCAGACGGTGTGATTTTACCAAGTGGTCTCTCCGTCCTCGGGATCTATTAGCTTTGCTTGCTTCGAATTGTAGGAGCTTGGCTTAGTTTTTTGTTTGTTTTTGTGTCTTGTTTTAATTTAGAACTACACTAAAAAAAAGTGCTTGTCTTTTAAGTGATTAAAAGTAGGATTTAATTTATATGCACAAATAGTGTAAAAAGTTTTACATACGAGTCCAATCAAATCACTCCATTTTTTAAAAATTTCAAAACTCAAATTTAATTATGACATGAAAAATTGATGAATTGGAGACAATACCTCTGATGAGCCCAACACCTCACGACCGTAAGCAGGGGCTAGCAAGAATTCGATTCAGGAACCCAGACGCACCTCGAGTCAAGCTATAAGCTCCAAAGAACATTGCCTCAAAGAGAAATTATCAAACTTCGGGAGACTCTTAATGCATTTCCATAATATATTAAAGGCTCGGATAAAAAAAAAAAAAAAACAAACTTGATATGCATTCGAAGCTACAAGCACAAAACATAAAAAGGAAAGATATGAGTAAAACCAAAATCTCATTCCATTGTTTTTCAAATATTACATCAAACTTAAGGTCATACTACCTATGAAAAGAAACCGCGCTTGGGCCAGCGGAAAACTAGAAAGGAAAAGAAAATGGCAGACCAGGATGCGCTCCTTTCCAAAGAGAACAAATGTCAACGTGAGTGAAGTTCCATGCACCTGGACTGACCTTGTTGTCAACCATTCTTTCAACCATCGCCTTTTCTTCACTTGTTAGTCAACCAACATAAGCATGACCACCTAAACTTTCAGCTCTTTCATGATTGTGTTTTTCACATAGCACCTTCAGCCTCCGACCTCCTTCCAGCTTCCAAGGTCTCCTTCTTAACTTGAAAGGACACCCACATTTTCTAGATCTCGTGCCCTTGCGCTTCAACACCTTATTATACTGCTTGTACTTCCCACCCCGCTCACATCCTAAGGTCAAAATTGGCTTCCTTGTAAGGCTCTCATTATCAGACTTTGCGGTGACAACAACAAACCCATTTTCCTTGTCTATATTCCAAGCCAAATCAATCAGCTCATCCCGATATTCAAATTTTTGCACCCACGCAACAAGACATGGGTCATGGTCAATAAATTCAACTACTTATGACAGTAAAATATATGTAACCATGGTTAAATAGATACCTTATCATTAGTAAAAGTTGTCATTAAATCAACATAAACTTCTAGAGAAGCATGAGTAGCCTTTGGCTTATCAACCTCCTCAGACTTTATTGAAGTGACTTTGAAAAAACTAATTTGTCAGGGACCCGTAGTTTAAAACTGCATAGTCACGCTGCGGAAGATCACAACAAAGACAAAAAAGGGGAGACGAATTTCGAATTCGAGATTCGTACCTCCGTAGAATTGAACGTCCGAAGTTGGGATTGAAGTTGGAGATACCTACGGCGAGCAGCAGCAGGAGCGGCGACGGTGGATGGCGATGGTGGACAGCTTTGGCAGTAGCAGGGGCAATGTAGTAGCATAATTAAGGAAGAAGGAGATGGTAGGTGTGAGGAAGGAAGGAGATAGGCGATAAAGGTGGGGTAGTGGGAAAGCGTGAAATTATTTTTTAAATAAGGAGTATTTTAGTCATTTTCATAAAAATGGGATGACGCCAATAGCTATGAGGGTGGCGCCAATAGCAATGCCCATCGGATTTATAATTTCGGATTCTATTTTTCCCAAGCTTAAATAAATACATTTTATTTATTTTTTTGAGTTAAATCATAGGTTTTGGGTTGTAACAAAAAAAAATCATAGTTTTGGGTTTAGGGTTTTAGTTTGATAAATATAAGCTCCCCGCTATTACGCATTCGCCTCTCGCGGTTATCCCTTCAACCTCCATTGTTGGAAAACCTAAGCTGCTCTCACCTCTCTCTCTCGCAAAGCTCCTTCTTCTGCTCCGTACCTCACCGTCGTTCTGCTTCCTCAGTGGCGTTGTTCCTCCGTTCGGCCACTCTGCTCCGTGACCTCCGTCTCTTCTCCATCGTTCCTGGTGATCGTTTCTGCTCCGTCCCTCACCGTCGTTCCTCCACGCTGTTTCTTCTTCCTGCTTAAAGAAGAGTGGAGTCTAGCACTAACCATTTCCAAGGTTTGATTTGTAATTTCGGTTTTCTTCTTTCTGTTTGATTTTCAAGGCTATGTTACTGAAATTAGGCTTCTGTAATTTCTGAACTATCTGTTGTTCATATAGTGGGCTATGTTACTGAAATTAGGCTTCTGTAATTTCTGTTTTCGTTAGATTGATGTATATAATTATAGGCAGAGGAACAACATTAGGCCAATCTGTTTTCCATTTCTGTAATCGTTAGATTGATGAGAAATTAGGCCAAGTGTGTTGATAGGCATTGTTATGAGAAATTAGGGCAGTGAGGAATGCAGTGGCCAATGTGATATTTTCTGTTAGCAAGGAATATAATCAAATAATAGAAGTTGTGATATTTTCTGTTTAAGTTAGTGTCCCTTCTGCTGTTCGATGAGGATAGTTCTGTTCTGATCATTAGTTCCCTTTTACAATTTTTTCATATACACCGAGTCAACCGGTCCGACTAGTGGCCCCTCGGTCCGACTAGTGATCCATTGACCCAGCACCTTGGCCGAGTCAATCCCCGGGCTGAGTTTTAAAACACTGGTTATATTATATAATTCTAGAAATTATTCTTTATATTTTAAGTGGTTTATATTTAAGCCTTTTTTTATAATGAAGCGGCACCATTGTAGCTTTGTCATGAACCATTTTCTTAAACCCTGAATAACCCTTTGCTACTTGTTTTGTTATCCTTCAGCAGCCAATCGCCAATCCTGCGAAGAAGGAAGCTCAGCAGCAATTATGTCGGAAGACGACGAATCAATGTCAGAGGTTGAAGAACAAGAACAGAAGGATGGGGGAATACTTGATTACATAATGAGCTTGGAGAGCGTTCCACAGAAACTCCCTCCACACCTCGATCTTCTCAGGACTCGCGTCCTTTGCAACATTGATGCTCCTCAACATGTATCTATCTTTTGGCTTTCCCTTACTATTATTATTTTGTTCTCTTTTAGTCTTTTGACCCATTAATTTCCTTCTTTTTTTGGTGCAGTAAGTTTACCTTTTCATTTTAATTTCGTTCTTTTGAGTACCCACTTTTTGAAGTTTCTAACTTCAGGACGTGGAAACATAAAAGCTAGGATTTGAACTTCCACTCTCTTTTTCTGTAAAATCTTAAGATTTATTTTTTTGTTTTTATTTTATTTTAAGAATTTTGAAATATTTACCAATTCTAAACTTTGATGGGTTTTGTTTCTGACTGTTTTTTGCTTGTTTTTTTATTTAACATTTTCCTGTGTTGATGTTTTGTAGACAGATACCATCCAGTATTCTGGTGCTTATGCAGCGCTAGGTGTTGACAATAGCGTGCGATTTGATAATTTCTGTCAGAACTTCAAGGTTGAGGTGAAAAGGTTGACAGATGATGAAATGGAGTTTGATATGATTGGTATTGATCCAGCACTTGCCAATGCATTTCGGCGAATCCTTATAGCAGAGGTGAAATATTTATGCTTACCTCATTATTTGCAGTCATGATGTCAAACTCTTTGGTTTTGAATAATTTGTTGCATTTACTCGTGCAACAAAGGTTGATGCTTTACCATAATCTCAACCACTTGTTTGCTTTTTCTTATTTTTCATTTTGGTATTAAAAATTGGGCACATCAGGAGTATGGGGATCCCTTCAACTGATTATTTAGTGTGCTAGCATTAGGATAACTTGTTAATTGTGGTTTTTTTTCTTCACTGGCAGAAGTTGTTTGAATCATATTAGTTTGTGTGTATTGCTAATGGCCCAATATGCAATTATTTTGTTATACAATTCATTATTTCACGGACCTTACCAAGTTAATTCATGTTGTTTGTTAAATACTCTTTGTTATATGATATTTTGCCCGGTCCTCTATCTTCCTAATAAAAATGCAATTTGAGTATTTGACAATCTTGCGTAGTAGTTTCATTGAATATGTATTTCATATTTTATCATGATTTTTTAGCAGTGATAGCATTGTATGATTCATCTATTGAAATTGCAATTGTTTCTTCAAACATAACAACCCTGCACATTTGATTATCTGAATAATTATAATTATTTGTTTGCCTTCAAATACTTGAGGCAATTTACATCATGGTAGTTATGGAAGTACTTCATAGAAACTGTTAAAATAACATTTTCCCTTTGTATCTTTACTGAGTTTGTTTATTTGTTATTAGTGATAGTGTAGTACTGGTGGAGATAATCAAATTTTAAGTATGTTTTTCTTCTCATTTTTGTTGTTGTTATTTTAGGTCCCAACAATGGCTATTGAAAGAGTTTATATTGCAAATAATACATCAATTGTACAAGATGAAGTTCTTAGTCATAGATTGGGCCTCATTCCAATCGTTGCTGATCCAAGGTTATTTGAATATCCAGGTCTCATACCTTACACTAAAGCATACATAATTGTATTTCTCATGGCTTGCATCACTTTCTTGTGTATTAAGTGGAAAATTAGAATTACTATACATGTTTTTTGGTGGACCCCCTTACAGGGTTGGGCTGAATGTTTGTTATTTGTTTCTTTCTTCCTTATGAATAGAAAATGCGGGAGATGACAAGAATGAAAAGAATAGCATTGTCTTCAAACTACATGTTTGTTGTCAAAGGGGTCAGCCTCGTATTACTGGTAGATGACTTGAAAGTCCTGCTCGATAATATTTAAGTTGCTTTTATTTTCTTATTTAGTTATTTAACTTCATCCTCAGCGCTTTTAGCTATCTTTCTTTTCTAATGTTATTACAATATAAATGCAGTGAGATCGGATGAGTTGAAGTGGTTGCCTAATGGGAGTGAGCTTATCTCTGATAATACCAAACCAAATACAGATTCGAAACCAAAAACATTTACTTCTTTTAGCTGCAGCCAAGACTCCCTTCCTGAATTTTCCAGCAATCCACCTGGTCCTAAAAATTTGGATATTATATTAGCTAAACTTGGACCTGGTCAGGTAACCCTTCATTTCTTCATTCATTCATTCTTTTTTATGTGATGCACTTACTCATTCTTCAAAGTAAAGGAAAAGGATAAACAAATCATAATACTGATGTGCATCAATCCTGAAGGGACTGTGATTATATAGAGAAATCGATAACTGTCTTCTTCTGCTGATATTTGGTAGTAAGCTTTTGCACTCCATTTTCTGTGTGTGGGATTTGGCAAAGTGATGCACTTGTTCATTCTTCAAAGTAAAGGGAAAGGCTAAACATATCATAATATCAATGTGCATCGTTAATAAATTCTCGGAATGGAGTGTCATCACCTTTCCTTTGGGGTTATATGGTCTATAGAGAGATCAATTACTTTCAGAGGCCAGTTTCTTTTTTCTTGAGTGCTTTCCCCCCCTAGTCAACATGTTTCGTGCCAGATGGGTTACCTTTAAAAGGGGAAATTGGAGCATTTATTAAAAGTTACCATTTTTTTTAAGTATCATTATGTTTTATTTCCACCCTTATTCTGATTTAACATTTAATTTAAATGCTTATAACTCCTGAAAACTTCTTTTGTTTCTCTGCTGCATCATAGACCAGATCGGAGAATCATAATAATGTTAGTCATTAATGACTTTTGTTATTATATAAGATTCATATATACCTCTGTTTATCTGCTGCCCTTTATCATCTGAGACTTTGAGACCTGAGTTATTTGATTTTGCATACTTATTAGTTACTTGTCATCATAAAGAAAAGTGGTATCCCTACTTATTACTGAATATCATAGTTACTAAATACCTGTTTTTATAGGAAATCGAACTAGAAGCTCATGCAGTTAAAGGCATTGGTAAGACACATGCAAAATGGTCACCGGTTGCCACTGCTTGGTATAGGATGCTTCCAGAGGTAACGAAATATCTTATATCTTGTCTGCTGCTCACATTCACACTGCCAAGAATTAAAAAAACCTTGCATCTGTATGATTGGCTTTTCTTCTCTAGGTTGTACTCTTGGAAGATGTTGAGGATGAGCTGGCTGAAGAACTAAAAAATAAATGTCCAGTTAAAGTATTTGATATTGAAGATATTGGAAAAGGTAATTCAGTTTATGTTTCTATGATCCTGGCATCAGATTTGTATATCCTATAATGGTGTGGGATTATTATGTTCAAATTGGCTTTCCATCAATGTTCGCCTTGTTTTGGACACAACATTGTTATTGTTAAATAATAATATCATCTGTGATCTCAAGCTCCTATTTCTTTGGTGTTTTCTTAATTTGCTGATTTGGTTGTTGAGCGAACAGGTAGAAGAAGGGCAAAAGTAGCTCGACCACGGGCCTGCACTTTGTGTAGGGAATGCATCAGAGGTGGTAAAGAATGGGAAGATCGTGTATCATTACGTCGTGTCAAAGATCATTTCATTTGTGAGTATTATTATCCGACATATTGAAATAATGAGTTTGAACTTTAAAGTTGCCTGACATACAAATTTTACAGCTTCTTTAGTATTGCAGTTTCAAGGATACTCAAAATCTCTTTGTAGTTCAGTTTAGAAATATCAAATTTTAAGGCTGTACTGTAGTATTTTCTTGAATGTTGGCAGATTAAGATGATAATCGGTGGTTTTGACAAATACACTACAAGTGTGGCTTGATAGTTTGACACCAAATATATAATTGGCAGATATTACTTAGTGTGTCTGTTTCTCAATCCAACAACTTTGAGTATTGGAAAAACTGTCTCAGAAAGCCAAATATGCCAGTTGAATGTGCTTTCAACTGGAAACCAAACACACTCAAGTCTGTAAGAGACGCATTTGAAGTATACCACCTAATTTCAAATTTCTATCTCGAATTATCTGAATATCTTCCAATTGAAACTTGTGCAAGTTTGGGTTTGACAAGAGACTTCTGATACAGATTGTTGTTTAACAATTCCAGGAAAATCTTACATCTATTTTTTATACTTGTTTGTCTAGTTACTGTTGAATCAACTGGAGCTTTACCCCCAGAAGTGCTATTTACTGAAGCTGTGAAGATTCTGGAAGATAAGTGTGAACGTGTGATTACTGAGCTGTCTTGAGTCTTTTGGTTGCCATGTCATGAAATGAATGGAAAGGGAAAATGCAAAGGACAAATATTTAACTTATGATGTGAAAGCTCATTTCTTACTCAGCTTTGGATTTCCGTTGCATTCAACGTGGGAAAATTTTGCTACTTCGATTCACGTTGAATTGAACGTAGGAAATTCTAGTTGCCCTGTTAAACTTTGAAAATATTTGAAATCACGTTTGCATTTGTATCAACGTCAAAAAGAAACATACACTAAGGTGTGCTTGTCAGCCTGACCATGATGTGTTATGTTCGTATTGTCCAAATCTAGTTGCTTAATTATTATGATTTTAGAATATGGTGAAATTGAACGAAATTAGACTAGGTTTCACTGTTTGAATTGTCTAAAGTATAATTGCATACAATTTAAGAGAACGGGATATGAATTTTCTCCACTTCATTGAAATATTCAAACAATAGAAAATATTATACTTTACTTTATTTTGTTCAATCTCATTTCATCAATTTTACTATTTGTTAGATTTTCTAACATGACTTTTACCGTGAAATCTTAATCGATATGAATCCGGCTCAAATCGTTCATTTTTTATTAATACTGAACGTTTTGTTTCTATTGAATCGCAGAATAGTAACATCATGTGTTATTGCACAGTATCATCAGTTGAATATATGAAGTACAATCAGAAACATAGGGGAACCAAAATTAAAATATAATTCAACCTAATATATTTATTAAGGATTTCATATGACCACATACATTATTCAGATAACATACCCAGTTATCACTCATTCACAAACCATTATCGATTGCAAATGTCGATATTGGAACTTGATACTTAATGGTTAAATATAAAAGTCTGCATTATGTGGACACAGACTACTATGACTAATTTTTTATAATCCATTTTGATTCTTGGAAGGGGTTGTGTAAATCGCACAAAGTAAATAATAAGTAAAATTATCCTAGTCTTATGTGGTTAATAATATTTTTACATGTGTTCCACTTAAGTTAAAGTGATTTTCTCAGGAATTTTTTTAGATTTAGATAACCCCTTCTTAAAAATATGGCGACAACAATTTAGTCTTTTAATCATAATAAATACCAAAATTATCTGGTTAGTTATAAACTACACAGGGAAAGTCAAAAACCATGATTCTAGTACAAACTTGTTTCTACTAGCCTTTGCCCAAACCATCGTTTTGAGATTCACAATGCAAAATCAAACAAATTGACTTCACTTCCTCTTCTTCAATAATGACTGAATTAATATCAAATTTTTATATAGTTGAAGAATTCAATTAATAATTTTTATTTTTTCTAAAGAGTTGAATAAACGTTAACTTAAAATAAAACTACATTGATGCCAATTTTTTAAAACAAATTAAAATCACTTTTTTAAATGACAAATTAATGTCAAACTAATCTCTCACCAACATGTGATTTGTTCATGTGGTGGTAGTGGTGCATATCTTATTCTCATTAACCAAATCTCGAGTTTGAGTCTTATGAAGGAAAAATATCTCTACTCGATGCAAAATGCACAACAAAGTGCGAAATTCTCTTTGCTGAAAACAGGGCCATTTCGCTATCACAGGTGCGAAACGGAAACAGAAATTTTGCACTCAGTAGTGCGAAACGAAATCAAAGATTTCGCCATCAATAGTGCAAAATTTAAAATAAAAAAAAATACACGCACACACAAGTGCGAAAAATCAACACGCACATAACAGTGGCAAGACACAAAACCAAAGCCAAAAACGCACCTAATATTTGCGAAACAAAGGGAAAACAAGCAAAATCGCACTTCATGAGTGTGAATACTTGCAGAAATTTCATCAAAACGCACATATTGAGTGCGAAATTTCAAATTAGATGCAAAACGCAGTACAGGGTGGCCAAGACAAACCTGTAGGGGAAGAGGTAAATCAAAGAGAAGAACACGGGGAGAATGGGGGCGAGACCGATGGCGGTTCAGGTCGACGGCGGCGGCGGCAGACAAGCCTAGGGTTTCAGAACTCACAAGTATTAGGTGCGCGAGAAGATGAAATGAGAAGAGGGGTGGTGGAAGAAGTGTAACTATTAAAAAGGTAATAATTTATTATTTTTACCAGGGGTATTTTTGGCATTAAAAAAATTGGAGATGACATTAGTATTAATAAGGGTGGCATTAAAACTAAGCTCAATTGGTAAATAGTTGTCTAAATATCAAAGTCCTAACAAAGAAAAGATCTAAGTAGTATTAATTATTTCACATAATTCTGAACTTATTATTCCCAATTTCTTGTTTACTTCCTCTCTCACCCTGCATGGCTGAATTCTCGTCGCCGTCGATTGTCAGAGAGTGACACTCACACATTGATCAATCAGAGAATGTTAGTAGGATCTCAATTGAATTTGAATACACAACCTAACAGTACAAAAAACATCTACGATGAAACGCCTTCAAAATTGAACCATAACAAATAATAATGGGAAAAAAAGTTATTTAGACGATTTGTTGTGATCATCATCATCATCATCGTCGTCGTCATCGTGATCGGATTCAGGGGGAGAAGGCGGAGAAGGATCTAGACGCGCCGCATCCTTAGCCCACTCGATCAATTTCTGAACCTCTTCGTCTTCTTCGCTTTCTTCTTCGTAATCAGGTACGGTCTTCGACGCAGTCACGGCGGCAGGAGGCGAGGACTTCGCTTTGAGAGCATCGAACCTGGCGGAGAGATCATCGGATCCCACCGGTGTGTGATCTTTGGTCTTCATTTTGAGGGCTTGAAATCGACGGTCCAGGTCGAGATCCAGATCAGCGGAAGGAGAAGCGCGAGCGGTGTGGGAGTTGACGGAGAGATTCAACATGATTTCGTCTTGTGCAGCTCTCAACAATTGTTCCACTTCATCCTCTTCCTTCATCTTCTTGTTGATTCCCCTCATCCTCTTTCTCTCCCTATCTGCTCTGTCTACACCTATTATTTACCGATTAAATCATTAACTTTTTAAAACCATTCATACAAAAGAGGATAATGACAAAACCTTTCGAATCGAAACGGCGTAGTTTAAGCAAGAGGAAAACTAAAAGAAAAACGGAGACTAAACTACAACATTCAAACACAATGATGGAATAACAGAGGACGGTGGTTGCCGCCACACCCAATAGGTGTTCCTTCCCTCGAGGCTTGCTGGGCTAAGAAATCAACAACATTATTCTTCTCGCAAAGGACGTAAGACACCGAAACATTCCACTCCCGCATGAGAAGCAAACGAACTCGCAAGACGACATCATTCTCCCAAAAAGTGGACACATCTACGTCATGTTGAAGAATATGCACAATTTGCAAACAATCAGAGACACAAGTAATATTCCTATGTCCAAGCTCCCACACATGATTGAGACCCATCTCAACAACCATGACTTCTGCAAGAAAAGCGCTGCCATTGTTAAAACTAGTGTGGAGTCCCAAAAGCTACATCCCAGCATTGTTCCGCAGCACTGCAGCTCAACCCATGTGATATGGTCTAGAGATAACTACCACCAACTACGATCGGAATAGTTGGACTTGATGAAGAAAACGTCGAAATCGCAGATAATCCTGTAGGTCCCGTCGAAATGGTGGTCATATTCGACCATTTTTACCATGTGGTCACATGACGGATCCAGAAATTTGAAGCTGTGGGGGCAATATCCACATAGAATTGTAACATGGAAAATATAACATAGTACTATCAAAAATTTGAAAATACATTATAATTGTTCCCTACGAGTTTTCATATTTTAAAAACTCTGCACAATCTTTTCATTTTCAACACTATATATATTTCTCTATATAAGTAACTAAACAATCATTTAGCTATTCATCTCCCATACGATTTCGCTTCCGATTCTTGATGATATTCATAGCGGAGAAAGCTCTTTCAAGTGTCGCAGTTGCTACCGGAAGTATCAAAGCTAACTCTAAAAGCAAATATACCAACGGATATACAATATGCTTCCTAGTCTCCACAAGATTTATAACAAGATCACTAATTCTCCCTAGTCCTGAAAGTGCATTATCATAGCATGCATCAATGAAGTAACATTCAAGCTGATTATCTAGTGGGGAAAAATCTGAAGGATAAAAATGAGCCAAATGAATCAATTTTTCTTTATCAAATGTAGCAAATGAATCTCTTGGATCCAAACAAGCTACACAGTGAATTGAAGGAAGCAGACAAGCAGCAGGCTAGCAGCGACACAATCTGATTTCACAATGAAAAGGGAGAAAAATTGGATGAAGAAAAATGGAAGAGGGTTGGATTTTTGTTGGTGTTGTACTTTAGTTTTACAGAAGAACCAAGGGAGTGAGGAGTATTACTTAGTGGAAAACAAAAGACACAATATTATTTGCTGGATATAAGAATGGGGGAAGTTTTTCTTCTGTGGGGGTCATATTACCTTAACATTCCTATACTCACCTATATTATTAGCATTTTTTTTCAAATTCATGCCTGCCCCCACTAGCTACTACCTACATCCGTGCCTGATCTGAATCTGTCGCAAGACATAGTTAATTCCCCAAGGAGTTTCGCTGAAAATACTATCATTACGCCACCTCCAAGCCCACCACAGAACAGCAAAGGCCAAGACTATCTGCTGTTGTAAAATACTAGAAAACAAGTAAGGAAACAGTTATGAAATTCCCAGAGAGGCAAGGCTGTACCAAAATGAAACCAGAGACTACGCGACTGAGGGCAGTGACGGAAGACATGATCAATATTCTCAGTGTCTGCAAGGCAACGGGAACAAGCTGCTGACGATTCCTAACGTGGAAGTGCGACGAGTATTTGTTGATCCAGGAAACTCAATAGAGATGTCATGTTTTATGATTGCTTTAAGGCTTTGGAGTTCCTGGAAGATGATCTGATTTGCTACGAAATAGTCAAATAGATTTAGTCGAATTCACCGGAGATAAAGTCACCCTATAGGTCTACATTGAGACAAAAATGACTTTTGGAAAGGAACAATTGGCAAGACGATTAAAGTCCATTTTCTCAGGGCTGATTGTCTTTTAGCCTACAATGTCTTACTTGGCCAACCATCCTGAACAATCTCAGAGCGGTAATTTCTACTCAATATCTCTTAATGAATGTTGTGAACAAAAACGAGGTAGTAATAACCATTAGGGAAATCAAGAGGCCGCTAGAAGCTGCTACAATATGAGCTTGGGCCTGGTTAAGCAAGACTTGACAAAGAAGAAGATTCTAGTGGATTTGAAAAAGAGGGAGGCCTAGTAGAATGAGTAGAGAGTGCCCGTAGCACCTCTTGGAGATAATGATCTTTATTTTTGTTAATGATAGTGATCTATTATATCTAAGAGATATCATCGTTTTACTTTTCAAGCATTGTCTTTTAAGTTTCTTCAAGTTTTCTTGCATTTTATGTTCAAAAGTTTAAAATGGAATAAAACTGACAACAAATTTTGGAAACCTCTTGTCTTTATTTTGTTATTGCAGATAACTAATCCCTAATTAATCAGACCACAAAGACTCGACTTTAGCCTTATCTAAGATGATATATGTAAAATTAAGTTCAAAGACTCATTTTAGCCTTATCAAGATGATTTTTTAAAGAAGATAAGATGAAGAAAATCCGTTAATTAAACCTTTGGATATCCACATGTGCAGGTGCTTTTTACTTGCAGCTGTATCATTGGAATCAGGACTTTTTTTTATGTTATCCAAAGAAACAGGATGAAAGAGATATCAGTTATTCATTATGGCACTGCAAAAGCATCATGAATTCATGATTCAGACAAATTTACATTTATCACATGTTTAGTGCTTGTGTATAAAAAATTGCAGCCATGAGTCTCACTCTGTTTTCAAAGAATGGCTTGAAGTATTCATACCTATTGTCATGTTTTCTGTGCGTAAGTTACATGGTTTCAAAATTTTCACATAGCAATTCTGACACTATCCACCAGTTCACCAAACTGCTAGCAATATGAGCAATGAGAAGATGAGTGCCTTGAAGGAAAGTCGGCTTGTAGGAGCAGAATTAGGAAGAAATGGGTAGCTATCAGGTGGGGGCATCATGCATTCATCACCATTAAAATACACTTTGCGAGGAAATGCCCAACCCTGCTTGAATGAGAATGTGTTTTTGTCCTTCTGAAGAAGTACCTCTGATTGAACATTCCCAGTTGGTCCAGCTTCCATTAGTAGATCATTGAAGTATTTCATGCCATAGAACATGCCAGTGTCATCTGCATGTATGATAACAACACGCTTGATTAGTCATTCTTTAAGTCACTGATTATAAGAAAAAACTTGGGAAGATTTATTTGCTGACACTCACTTATGTTCTCATAGGGAAGAAGAGGCTTGTAATCAAAGCTGAAAACTTGGGTGATATTGTTAAGATTTGGATGCTGAACAGCAAGAGTCCACAAAGAGTAATTCAACCTGTAATTGAAATTTGTTACGGCGATCTTGACTCGCCAATAGTCCTTATAGTTGACCTTGACATGCCAGTGGACCCTGATTGGGCACATATGGTGAGTGCACTGCAGTAATGGTTCATTGTCTTTCTTTGGAGTGTGAACCCCCACCATGCTGAGAATCTTAGATTCTCTCCTGCATACCATAACAACAGTGATTAATAATTGGAAATTCTCTTAGAATATGTAAAGGTCATAATTTTTTGACTTACTTCACACAATTCTTTTTGTTCTGGCAGCCACAGGCACAAGAGGGACAAGGGGTAATGGTTTCATTGTAGAAGGATGACAAAGACACACAACAACTTGGGTTTTTCCTTGCTAGAAATTGAGAGTATGTGCAGGTAACATTCCATGTCACTGCATAAGATAAAACAAATGAGACTTAAAAGAACTTTTCATGGGGAAGTTAGTGGGGATATTGAATTTGTCAAGTCATAGAACATTATGTTGAGATATCTGTTAGGAGATATCTATCAGGATATACTTTGTTGAAACAATTCGTCAGGATATGGTTTGTTAGGATTAGATTTTATAGATTAGAATAAGAAAAAAAATTATTGTTCAGAGTTTATTCTTCAGGCTTTGTAGTTGACTAGGAAACCTATAGAAATGTAGTCTATAAATATTGTACTTCTTAATCAATAATCAATGAAGTATCAATCAATTATTCAGAACACTTACAGTCTTAACACATTAAACTTACTTAGTGCTTGAGTCTTGCGGCGCTTGTCGGGTGTAAGGAAATTGGTGGAAGGAACAACCTTTGCAGGGCCACAAGTGTAGCCTGGTCCTGGAGCCAAGAGAGTGAAGTTCTTGGGGAGTTTCACTGTCTTGTTTGTGGTGCCAGCTTGTCCTACACTGACTTGGAAGGATGAGATAGATTGTGAAGGATCTTGACCCCATGCTGCCACCACTCCACCCTTACAGCAGTTTGAGAATTGCTGGTTGTAAGGCACACCAGGGAGCAAGTCCACTACTGTGGGAATTTTCTTGCAGCAGTGAGGTATGTTGCCTTTGAACTTAGAGCAATCTCCTTGCTCTGTGGTTTGAGCTCCTACCATGGACCATATCACTTCTTTCTTAGCCCATGTCCATCCCAATGTCCACCCAGGATTCATGATGTGCCGGAACATTTGGAAGTTGTGGACTGTTACCACAGCCTAATCAAAAAAATGCAATAAGCACAAATAAGTGACTTTATCACATGATTGCAGGATTAGATTTTTTTGTTTAAACCACATGTATCCTCAACTAAGGCAACCCTGTTCAAGCTAGGTAGGACCAAAATGGATGCGATTAGATTTAACTAATTTGGCTTCATTCCATACATTTTACTTGCAGTCTAATAAATTGCAGTTCTAGGCTCTAGCTAAGACATTCTATCCTATCTATCCATGTTTCATAATTTGATCTTTCATGGCACTCTTGACAACTATTTTTTGAAATTTTGCATGGTTCAGAAATTATAAAAACAAGAGCAATACAGATTTTAGTTACTTACCACATAGCCATCTGGTGTCCAAGACATCACATCCCATTTGATTGTTATATTACCATTTGGATCCAATGGATCATAAGCAACTATGACAAGAAAACATTAAAAAATTAGTTGGATATGCATGTTCAAGTGTAACAAAATCAGGAGATAGTGAAATTTTGTATGTCACCTGCATAAGAGAATAAAACAAGAACACAAAGAGCTGAGATGACAAGCCTCATTGCTGAATATTTTGTGTTTGATGTTACCAACTGCTCCAATTGGCCCCAAGAATGGAATATCCTCAGCTCAGTGACAAAATGTTAAGATCTCAGTGGCCAAATGATATGGAACTGAATGTATAGTATTGTAGAAAAAGTCTTCCAGTGAATTCTCTTGAAGTTCCAGTGATGTCTCACCAAATGGTTGTTAAGAACCTGCACATCTTGATAGCTATATATCACTGTCTCACACTTAGGATTTCTGTTCAAGTTTCCTTATCTTAAAGCAACCGCTATAAACCAGAACAAGAGTGATATGTAAGAGTGAACAAAACAATTCAACGGTTGTGTTTGAAGGGGAATAAAAACTCTTTGATTAAGGAACTTGACACAATGAAAAAGGTTAATTTTTTCCCCATTATCTTGTTCCCTTTTGTCATTGTTGGTTGAAATGTACATGGTGTTGAATAAATTTGGCATGAGACGAATTAAAATGGTGTTCTTACACATGAGGCATTTAAGACTACAATTACAGTAAGGGATCAAATAACTAACATGATTAGTATATTTAACCACTAAGAGAAATTGTTCAGCTTATTATGCATCTCAAAAGTGATTTGTATTAAAACGTGGTGCACAACTTGGAAGTTCTTAACCAATTATTTGTGAACGTGTCATCTTTATGGTCTTGCTTTGCCTTTGTGTTGAGTCAGAGAAATGAATTTGTAGCAAGCAAGCAACGTAGGGACAGGTAGTGAGTTGTTTTCTGATGAAAAAAAGGACACGCTAGCTAACTGCTGCATGCATCTATAAGATTAAGACCTTCAAATTGAAATATTGAATACTTCAATAGTAAAATTTCTCAAGTACCCACTCTGACTTGTAGTCTTTTGCCACTTGTTCTATAACCCTTCAGTTTCTTTTCGGATGCATACGGGTTAGTTTGAATTGGCTGCTGACCAAAATAAAATCCCAACCAATTAAAAGTGTTCGGGTTGATTTGGATTGGAAGATTTCACGTTTTTTTACCTTTGAACTCGAGCCGAGTCAAACCGATGATGTTCGAGTTGGATTGAATGAATTGATCGAATCTCTATTAAAATAGTATTAAATGTGGAATAAAAAATGAATTTTTTTATTAAAAAGGTAGTAGAAAGTAATACAGCGTGGAACAAAGTGAACCAAGCAACGGGTTTTGAGGTGCATCGGCGCAGGTTACTAATTTCTTCCAATGGGAGGATGGGGTAGCTTACTTGGTTGAGCTAAGGGTAATGAAATGTGTTGAAGGGTGAAGGGTCAGGGTTCAAACCCTAGAGAAGGAACTAATTTACTAACAACTAACATTTACCAATAAAAAAAACCAATTCCTCCCAACAAAATGTAAGGTAACCGAAATTAATTGCGACACTAATAGTTATGTATGTCCAGGTTCATGATTTGGTTCAAATATTATTTTTTTAACTCGGAATCCAATCCTAACTCATTGGATTTCCCCTCCCAGAATCCAAGAATCCAATTCTGTCCAAGAGGCCAATCCAATCCTTTCTACATTTTTTGCTTCAAATCGGTTTGGATCATACGGGTTGATCGGAACGATCCGACCATGTGCACCCCTAGTTTATTTTATTTTTTTGGTCAAAAGTGTATAGGATTAAACTAGGAGTGACAATTAAATTCACGAATTTATGTCCATCCAATCCACTCACACTTAAATCCATCCCATCCATCCATTTACAAAATTAAAATTAAATGGATGGATAATGACTTATCCATTTAATTTAGTGGATGGGTCGGACCCATTCATAAATTTTGAAACTCATTGGATCATTTAGTTAAGATTAATAATTATCTATTGGTTTTTATAAATCAGTCATCAGATCACTCTAACTCTCTCTCAACCCACCCACAAACCCTAACTCTCTCACCTTCCCACTTTCTTTTCCCTAACTCCGGTGCTGCATTCCCGAAGCCGTTGCCGCTCCGCCCACGTTCCAGCGCCGAACCCTAAGAGCTTCCCACCCCTGGTCATGTAAAATCTATATTTAATAATTAAACTGAACATGACAAAGTTCTTTTTTGATGTTGCAAATCGTATTGACTCAGGGAGAATTCAGGTCTCATCAGTGCTAGATTAATACAAAATGCCAATTCTGCTTCTCTTGGGCGAGATTATTGAGCTATAAGGAACTTGAGCTATATAATATAAGATAACTCTTTACAATTTATATGTGATTGGACAGCTCTCCATTTGCATGAAAATTCTTCAAGCTTCACGTGGTGCTGCTAATCCTTTTTGAATATTAAAAGCAACAAATACAATGAAAGTTTATATAAATTAAATTAGATATAACTAGCACTTCTATCTGATGGATCATTTTTACTGACAAAGAAACAAACTCCATAGAACAGTATCAGTAAAATTTTACATAACTGCATTGCAAAAAAGAAAAGTAATTCAAAACACCTCCTTAATCACTTTGACCAACTTCATGTATGGACAACCCCTGGACCTGATGTTCTCCTCAGCCATCTTCTTCAAGTCAGTCCTCAATGAGTCGCCAGGTAGGTAACAATAGCCTCTATCGGTATCTTCTTGAAGTGCAATCTTGTCATACACACGGTCTGAGTGAAGAAACATTGAAGTGCTATCAGAATGAGCTAAAATATTACATAGAGAAAAGGTACTATCATTCAGGAAGATTCAGAGTGCCAGATTTGTCTAATAGCAAAACCATGAAACAAACATAATAAAGAGTCTACGATATATATTTTATTTTTATCAGCAAAGGTTAGTGGTTGAATCTTAGTAAATTATAAATGTCCCTCCTCAGGATTTGAACTCTGACCCCTTCACCTTCGATACCCTTGGCTCACTTGGATGACCAAGTGTGCTACCCTATTTTACTTTTTTAGGATTTTTATTAAGTTTTAGTTGTTTTATTAGTCTGGTCCAAATTCTGGTTTTATTGGAGTTTAATTGAAGAAGTGATGATGGAAGAAGAGAATTGAAGAAAGGATTAAAGAGCTGATTGTGGTTTGGAATTGGAAGAAGCAAAAAGCACATGTTTATAGTGTTGCAAATGAAGAATTGAAGGAGGAATGTTGATTGTTGCCGCTGTTTCAGAACCATTTGGAGGCCACATGAAGACCCTTTAATTCCATCAAGTGAGCCATCAAAGAAGGAGAGCAAAAGAGCAAAGGAGTTGAAGCATCAGACGAGCCCAATGCCTGAGCGCTGGCAAGCCAACGCTCATGCGTTGAGCCCTTTCCTGGCCTCGTGTAAATTCATTTAATTCCAACGCCTAGGCGTTGGAAGCCAACGCTCATGCGTTGGGGTACTGGCAGGAAAATGTTACAAATAGCTGCTTTCTCTTTGTAAAAGACACCTTGGATATACCTGGATACACTTGTTTACACTCGAATACCTTATTTCTGAGCTTTGCCTGGAGTTGTGGGAAGCCCTCTTGAGCTCCCAATTCAGGTTTTTGTTTTTATCATGTTTTATCTAGCTATGTTAGGCTAGTTTTCCTTTGTATTTGGGTTACTGTGAATCTTCACAAGACTATGTTCTAAGTTTCTGTTTTTATTATATGAATGAAGTTCCAATTCTTAGTATCTTTTCTCCATGTTTATTATGCTTGAGTATACGCGAGTTAATTTGCTTTCTTCTTGCACAACGGTAGTTGGTAAGGACTAAGGGAACTGAGATTATATTGATCGGTTTATCCGCCACTTAGGTATAAGGGTGGGAACCAATTGTATTGGCCTGACTAAAGAACTTATTCTTCAGTTGAATTGACTAAATAGTAAGGTATTATGTTTAGCAAACTGAAATTGGAAGTTTTACTTGATTAAGGCATTAACAAGTAGAGGCTTAGGCTATAGCACCATAGAACTTGTTCTAACTTCATATGAAAAATTGATTCTAAAAAGCTTAGCTAAGTGAAGTGAAACTCAACCCAAGTACTTGTCCTTATCAATCATATTTCTGTTTTTTGCTTATGCTGTCATTTAAACTACAAAATCAAACAAAATATAATTTTTCTTTTTCAAACTCTAGAAAACCGATTTTAAGTCTAAACCCAATCCCTGTGGAGAAAAATAATCTTTTATACTACTTCGATACCTCTGTGCACTTGTAGAAAAGCTATCATGCCCTGCGCATGTGCGTAGGGTGGCCACGCACATTCGTGGCCCCTCTGTTACAGGGGTCGAAAACATATGTTTTTGCACAGAAAAAGGGTTCGGAAGAGGTTTTTAACCAAGGGTTTTCATAAACAAGTTTCTCCATCAAAACATACTTAGATTTTCAAAGAGTTTAGGGTTCTAAAACAATTTTCGTATTATCACACTTAGGGTTTTGAAACTATTAGAAACTCTTAGTCTAGGAAATTCTAGAGAAATCGAAAGGAAACCAATCTCGAAGCCTCGAACGATCAAGAGAGATTAAGGACCGAGTTGTGCTCGTCCAGAATTCGAATGGTAGCCGTCAACGTGTCGGAGGAACACCAAGAGGTCTACGATCATTCGATCAACAACCCAAGGAAAACACCACTAGCACACTTGAGAGGAAAGGATGATCAAAAGCTTGGCCTCTAGGAGGAGGGCGGCAAAAGCAGCAGCAACAGGGCAAGACTAGGATTTTCAGCACACTTAAAGACTAGGTTTGAGGCTTGAGGTAGAAATAAAATGGGGCAACCTCAACTCTTGTAGATGTGCACGAAATTTAACCCTAGAGCAAGAAAGAAGGGTTCAATTTTCTGATTTCCTATATTTAAGATTCATTTTCTAATTTTCTTCAAGTCCTTATTCGAAATCGAATCCTAGAGATATTTTAAAACGAAACTGAATCTGTTATTAATAAAAGATATTCTGAATTTACTATCACTTAATAAAAAATATCCAAAAAAAATATTCAGAATATAAAATCTAAGATTTCAGATTTAGACCACATTAAGTCTTAAATTAAATCAAATCCTAAAGATATTATTTTTAAATCAGAACAGAATCTGCTCTAAATAAAATTGTAATCTAAATTAATTATCACTTAATATCGAACATTTAAAACCAAATCTTCAAAAAATAATCTTCCAAATCTTAGAGGTAATCTCTTATCTTCAAATTCAAATAATAACAAAAAATAGAAAATAAAATCTGCTCTAATTAAAATTAAATCACCACCTTTAAAAAATCAAATCTTCAACATATATTATTCAAAAACTCTGAGATATTCTCATATCTCTTCACTCCAATTCGAAAACATAACCAAAATAAGTCAAACAAAATCCTAAAAGGTCAATAGGGACCAAACTCAAAATTATAAAATAGTCCAGGGACCATTTCATAAATATGAAGTAGTTCAGGGACCAAAGCATAAATATTGAAAATTGAGGGTCTTACAGATTCAGTGCCCAGCAGTTTCTTGTACTTGGTTCGCATCTTCTCTCTCCCTAAGGGTGACTGAGGTGGTCAATTTTCAGGATTTTTGGTCGACGGTGTTGCTGTTGAATGATCCAAAGGTAGTGGGTTTGGCTCAAACTATTTGTTTTGCGATTTGGGAAGCTCAAAATGAGCTGGTGTTTCAGAACAAGACCTTCGACACGGGGAATGTTCTTCGACGGGTTCATCAGTTGCTTCCTTCGCAGCAGGCTCGTGCTCCAGCAAGGCCAGCAGCGGCTCTTGCTTCATCTTGGCATCGACCTGGTCCATCCTGTTTTAAAATCTATTTTGATGCATCTTGGTTGGAGGATAACAATGCTGGCTTTGGGATGGTAGCTAGGAATAGCTTCGGGGAGGTTTTTTGGGCTCAGCTACCGCTCATCCGATGTTGTGCTCGTCTCCTCTGTTGGTGAAGGTTCTGGCTTTACGGTGGGCTTTAGCTATCTCGATTGAGTTTGGCTTTCGCAGGATTTGCGTTGAAACAGATTGCCTTCAGTTATTCCAATGGTGGAAACGGGGCTCTACCGACTTTTCTTATTTTAGTTCTGTTGTTTCTGAGTGTCGTAATTTAATTTCAGCTTTTGATTATTTTGATTTTATCTTTGTAAGATGTACTGGAAATACTGTGGCTGATTGCCTAGCTAGGAATGCTTCCGGCCTTGGTACTGAGGCCTGGGTGGAAGAGGTTCCAGCAATGGTTGCTTGTTATGTGGATTTGGATGTTTTGACCTCTGTGCCCCTTTCTAATTAATTTATGCAGTATTGTTTTAAAAAAGTCATATTTAAAAGTATGTTTTTTAGGAGGTTTCTTAAATCATTCTTTTATGAGGAAAGTTGATTACACATACTTTCTCATGTTTTTATTCCCCAGATAAAATATGAATATTTTATACTACCAAGGAAATGAAAGGTTTTGAAAATAAATTTCTCACTGCTATAATTGTATCACATTTTTTCTATTTTTTAATTTTAAATTAAATCAAATTTAAAAATATTACCAGAAATATGAAATACCTACCAAGCACATTTATACTATTTATCCCATAATAACAATACCCGAGAATATAATTTCATACTTACTAACAAACTCTCCCTAATATATTACTAGTGGGTTAACCCGTGCAATGCACAAATAACTTTTGATAAACCAAAGCTAAAATGTGTGTAATGGTATATTTTTGTAACATCTTATATGTGTAATTGCAAAAAGGTATAAATGACCTCTACGTAAAAATCTATACTTTCCAGTCTAATGAGTGGAACAACATAAAGATAGGTTTTTTTTAAAATAAACATAAAATTCAGAACAATATAAAAACAACAGTGGTGACTTGTAACATCATAAAGGGTTACACGATATTGATAAAACAAAATGAAACCCAACATCAGCATGAAGACACCCTTGAGCTGCTTGATCTCCAGCCACCCGTTCCTACGAAGACATAACCTTCATAATTCAAACCCTCCCCTCACAAAAAAACTAACTAACTTTACTCAGCAATCACAAGTAGGCTTATCTACAACCCCTCCATCCAAGAGGCTAGCTCCACCATAAAGTTTCTTTGGAAATGATATGTCATCCCACACTTATCTTAAATATGAAACACAGACATATATTCAACAAATTACTTAGTAACATGGCGTCATATAAAATAACAAATTGATAAAAAAAAAACATAGCATCAAATCCACTAAAGAGAGTAGTAACAAACATCAGACATATAGTTTTGTTGAAGCTCATACGCATACAAATACAACCCGCATTGCTAAAGAGACACTCATCTAGAAAAGGGAAATAAGAATAATATATACAATCCAATAGTCATTCCATTATTAGTATAAATGGTCAACTTTACTCAAGAAGAAGTGTATTGTAATGTAAAGTTCATCAAAATAGTGAAATATGAGACCAAGTACAACACATTAACACTTATAATCCTAAACCATAAAAAATAAACTAATTAACGTTCTAACACATAAGATTATAATATTAATTATACTACGATATATATAATCTCAATAAACAGTACCTTGTGGAGTTATATTTGCAAAGACTTCTTCATACACAACATTAACCGTTGTGTTAGGAGGGAGGTCGTCATGATTTTCTATTAGTATCCTCAGTCCTTGTTTGCTCGTTACTCTTGACAGAGCAACGTATAACTGTCCGTGAGTGAAAAACTGGCATTGGAAGATATAATCCAACACACCCAAGTGTTTGTCCCTACGATTTATTGATCGTCATACCAAAACAAATGGATATAGGAAACTGAGTTAACTGAAATTTGAATGGTAGATTTGCATTACTTGTAGCCATTTTTATTCTAGGAATGAGTGCAATATCTCGAGCTTTAGTCCCAGTTAGCACAATGCACTCAATGACATGATCTCCCATCCTCCTCACCTTTAGTTTTCTTCCATTACATAATCCATTGGATTGATCAATATTTCTCAGTAATATTGGGACGTCTTTCTTCAAAGTCAACTTATGTGGAGGCAGTCCTGAACAATTTATAGCATTCAAAACCTTGGGGGAAAATGCATCCAACTCACTCTCAATTCTGGCATCTTCTTTGCAGGTTTCATCAAACCTCAAATATTCCCTTTCCAATCCCGATACCTGTGACATCATGTTGCCATTTACCTTTCCAACTAATTCAACAGTGGGGGCTAAAATAGCTCTTTCCTTGAAGTAGTCTAGTTTGGACATGTTCTGCAACAAATCAGGGTAAGTAAAAATGACCAAGTCCTCAAAACCAGTGTCAGAGTTTTGTATAAGGATTTCACTAGATATTTGTAATTCAGCTTCGCCATTTATTGGGTCTCCAACCTTACCATCACCTATAATCAACAACCATTATGAGAATTATGCTATATCAGATGCGTTTGTGCTTGAAGATCCCTGCATGAGTCTCATGTTCTTAGTCAGACAAAGAACTTGACAAAAAGGCCATAGATAAGATTAATTTATTGTTGCACTGACGACATCTTGCCTAGATGCGCGCGGAATAGCAGGTAGGATCTGCCTAAAATCACCACCTAAGACCACAACCTTTCCTCCAAATGGCAACCGAGAGTCGTATCCTGGGGTAAATCTCAAAATTTCTCTCAAGCACTTACCCAAAGCTTCGTAACACCATTTACTCATCATAGGAGCTTCGTCCCAGATGATCAGTTTCTCCCTTATGAGTAATTTAGCATGGGGGTTGTTATGCTTTATGTTGTATGTGGAGTCCTCAGTTATAGGTATAAGAATCTTGAACCTTGAGTGTGTCGTCTTTCCTCCAGGCAACAACAATGCATCAATCCCACTTAAAGCAATATTTATGACTATATCACCTTTTGAGCGAATAGATGCTGATAGAGTGTTCCATACAAATGTTTTGCCTATTCCACCGTAGCCATATAGGAAGAAAAATCCACCCTTGTTTCCATAGCCAATGCTCATAATTTTGTCATATGCATGCCTTTGTTCATCAGTTATTGAAGTGAGAGCTTGATCGCAGTACTAACGCATCGCAAGTCTATCATAATTCAACTCTTCGATGATCAATCTTTGGTTAGCGTCTGCCACATAACTGTCTGAAGGATAAGTCATGGATGCAAAGTTGATCAAATTCCTACCATTTGTTTGTAGTTGGTCCTCAATCTCGACAAGTGCTAGATTTTTTTTTCTGATCATCTATTAAAGTCAAATCTGAAGACATATAAAATAGTTTATTTTAGTTTAACACCATAACATATGTGGACTAGGCGAGCACTTTCCCTTGGTGGCAAAGAATGAGGATCTATGAAGACACACTTCATCTTCGTGCCTCAGACTCAATGTCTTGTGGGCTTGTGGACCAGGCAAGCACTTTCCCCTGATGACAAAGCATGATGACTTATGAAGACACACTTCACTTTTATATTTCAAGTTTGGTGTCTTGTGGGTTTGTGGACTGGGCGAGCACTCCGCCCAGATAAGGGCAACCTGGCGACCGTAGCAAGAACTAGATGATGGCGAGCAGGGCGAGCCAAGAGGTGAAAAGATGGAGTTGTTGGGCCAACGTTTCGAGGCCCAGTGACCCGTATCATGTATTTTATGATTTTAATGTTGTTTATGACCTTTAAATGCCATTGATGGCTTCCCCTTCTATAAATAGCCAGAGGGGGGCTCATGTAAAGGGATCTTTTCTCTGACTGTTCTCAAATGAATAAATCATATATTCGCTCCTCCATCTCTGTTTGTTACTCTTCTGTTTCCTCCGGTTGCTTTACCGGAACAATATGAAAAAGAAAAATCTTCCATGGGTTATGAAAGAATAAAATCAAAATACTTAGTTAAATAACAAATAAAAGTATAATAAAAATAACAAAGTATAGAAACGATATAAGTGTTTGGAAGAATCGATGAGTTTGCTTTTGTTACCTTATAATAATAGAGATTCTATAAATTAATCCCCTAAGAGTTAGTGTATATATTACCATAATATTAATGGATATCAAATCCAAACGATCTCCAAGCTGTCTCACATGCAGATAATTTTTAACTTCATCGATCACCTCACTACCATCTACTGATTGTCGAGTTCGAAAAAGCACAGCTCTCACTCTGTCATTGCTTTTATGAACATACTTGAAAAGATATTTTATTGCACTCGTCTGACATGTGTACTCAACATTAATGTGAGCTTTATATCTTTTTAGTAGCACTGGGTTGTACGGAACAACGTACCTATTATCTAGCACATATTTACCGTTTTTGACCGTTCTGCCATAATCTCTTTTTCTATATTTAGGGAAACCTTAATCGTCTGGTCCTAAACTATTTAGAAAAGTGCTTGGAACATTTTCCATTGTCCATACATGGTGACTTCACAAACGCAATAGTTATGAATAAAAAGTGGAGATTTTAAATTTTCATTAAAAAATATTAAATAATTTGAATAATAATGCTGCTGAATAATAGTTATTTAATTTTGTAAAATTTTGTCTATGTATCTTGACGCGTTAAATAGCTAGTTTATTTTTTCTTTCCTTTGTTTTTTTTTTCCTCTTGTAACCAAAAATTTTTTGTAAAATTTTAAAAAATTAATATTTTTAAAATAATCATGCTAAAACTGGAAAAAAATCATTATTTATTTGATTTTTAAATATGTATGATTTAATATTTGAAAACGTCAATTTTAAAAATGGGCTATTTGAAATTCAAAAAGTTAATAATTTAATTAATTAATTCAAATAAGTTAGTTGTGATTTTAAATACACATTCTTAGGTAAACACGTTTGAAACAAATAAGTTTAAATTTGAATTATTTTAAATGTTTTAAATACAAATTATATCAATTAATAGCCTAATTAGTTAAGACAAAATTTTGGGAAGTAATTTTTTTTTTGTTTTGGAGGGAAAATGTGCGGTTGGAACTGCACAACGTAGGATAGGGTAGGGTGGAATCATTTAAGACATGATGAAGTCTAGAGCGGATCTGATTATTATTGCACATTTACACAATATAAAAAAAGTGATTAATAAATTTAATATTTTTGTTAATTAAAACATTGAAAAAAAAGATTTTGAAGGGAAATTGAAAAAAAAAAGTTGATTCAACTTTGATTGCAGTTAGGGTTTAAGTGGAAAGAAAAATCCGGCCGAAGACAAGTTGAAAAGTTAGTGGTAGGGTTTTCAGTTACCGAGTTCGAAAGCCATGTATTTAAACGGTTATTATGCTGGTTAGTGCTCTGAAACTGCTACTGAAGAAGCTTGTTGCAGCAAGGAGAATTGGAACAAACCCTAATCCTTTCTTCAAATCGTGCTCTTTCTTCTACACCCGAACCATTGAACAAGCAAAGGAGGAGAATTTGTTTTTACATGATATAAGCACAAACATGTCAATGGATCTCAATGATTTTAAGATTATTAAGGAAGGAGAAGCTGAGATTCTTATGCACGCTGAGAATGAAGTTTTCTATAACAAAGCTCAGGTACAAAAAGTTTACTTTTTTATACTTTGTTTTTTTCTGAGGCTTGCGAAGAAAAAACATTTGACTTGTTTTTCAATCTGGGTTTTGCTTCAATGTAGAAAAACTTAGGTAGCAAAGAAAAATTGAACTTTGAACAGTGGGATTATGTCAGAACTTTTATAATTGTCTTAGATGGGGTTTATTGGTTGATTCTTTGTGCTTTCAGTTGAATTATGAAGGCATCACTTGTTGTATTTTTAAGGTTGATATCAGTATGTTTCCAATAAATGTAGTTCCTGTGTTTAAGTTTTGTTTGTTTAACATAGACTGATCCTATTTCCTTTTGTCAGGTTAATAACAGGGATATGTCAATTGCTGTTTTGAGAACTTTTATATCGAAACGGAAGCAAGAGCATGAAGCAAACTTGTCCAAGAGATCAAAAAGGGCACAAAAATCATCTGAAAATGATTCTTCTGAATTAGTTATGGAGGAAGTATCTCACGAAACTCCATCAGAAGATCATAATAAATCTAATGGGGAATGTGAAATCAAGGAAGAGATATCTCAAGAAGAACCATGCAGTGTAACGGATGGCTCAGTCAAGATAACTGAAGAATGCAGAAGTGGAGAAGAACAAACTGATCCTTTGGAAGGAAAAGGACGGAAGGAACTGAAGCCACCAAGAGTTCTTGAGGTTTTCCATGCTTTTTAGATTTCATTTATATAACTCTTTCACGTCATCGATGCATCCTCATTCACCATCGCCATTGTCCATTCCATATCTGATATAAATATAAATCCAGATCCTGTATCACACACATGTATGATTGCTCTTTTACTTTCCTGCATACAGGCATTGTCTGCTTCTGGGTTAAGAGCTCTCAGATATGCTCGTGAAGTAGAAGGGATTGGTCAGGTTGTTGCCCTGGACAATGATGAAGGTGCTTCCAGGATTTTCAATTTATATTGTGTTCAAATTTTATTCTATGGTTTGGAAATATTGATAACTGTGTGGTTTGTCTACTCTTGGGATACTTGTAATTGCTACCTTTTCTTTAAGATAGTGCTTATTCTTTGATGATAAGCATGTGCGTCTGCATACATACTAATACTACTGATTTTTGCTTCTGGCAGCTTCTGTCGAAGCTTGCAGAAGGAACATCAAATTCAATGGTTCAGTTGCAGTCTCCAAAGTGGAGTCTCATCTTGCTGATGCTCGTGTATATATGCTAACCCACCCCAATGAGTTTGATGTGGTAAGTAGATGCCACTGTTATGCACTCGTATTCACCTTTTAATCGAAGCAACATACATTTTTCATTGTCTTTACATGTTCTGTTTTCCAGGTTGATCTTGACCCTTATGGTTCGCCTTCTGTGTTTCTGGATTCAGCTGTTCAATCTGTTGCTGATGGAGGCATGCTTATGTGTACTGCAACAGATATGGCCGTTCTCTGTGGGGGAAATGGGGAGGTCTGCTATTCAAAGTAATGTTAATACTCTTGTTCACTATGAACTTTCATTGCACAATTATTTATTCGGTGCACTGAACTTCTTATAACTGATATACGTACTAGATATGGATCATATGCCCTGAAAGGGCAATATTGCCATGAAATGGCCTTGAGGATCCTTCTTGCTTCCATTGAGGTATGTATATGCTTTTGAATTTTGAATCTCTTTACCATGAAATGAGATATCATTAAATTAGTTTCAATTAATAGAAATTGAGATGTAGTTGGATAACTTGGATTGTTTCATTGTACATAGTTATACAAATATTTTGAAATTGCACATTGTTATTGGGTCATGTGTTCTTTGGTATCTAGCTACTTTTATGTTGATATCATGAAAATGTTGAGAGAATGTCTGGAATACAAATAGTAGTAGTTCCTTTTCCTACAATGTGTAGTGGATGTTGATATAATTGTTGCATTTTCATTTTGCATCTCGTTGTCTGTTGTCGTCCCGTATCATAGAAGTTTCTGTAAGGGAAAATTCCAGAAAAGTAAACATAGGTTCTAATATTTTTATGATATTTTAATTCCATCAACAAAACAAACAGCCCATATATCCCTTCCAAGAATATATATATTTTTGTAAGTTTCCAAGAGATTTAGTGCTTACACGGTCATTTAGAAATCAAGTAGTTATTGTCATCGATTGGAAAATTGTTCGTTGGGATTGGGATTGTATACCTGCACATGTATAACAAACTATGATGCTGTTTGAATCTTGATTTTTCCAATCAATCGATATAACTTCTCATGTAATAACTTTTTAGTTTGTGAAAATATGGAACATATATGTTATTTTGTGCTATTCTATTCCTGTTGCTTGTGTAAGGTTTGTAACCACTAGTTATGTAATAGCTTTATATGAGTGTATTTGCACATACTAGTCATGTCGGTCATGGAAAACTTTGGAATTGTTTGATTGTCAGTTGTCACTGCCCCGCTTTTGAGACAGTGAATTTTTGTGAAATGAACCTAGTAGAGGGGATTTACCGATTTAAGCCCACATCAGTTTTTAAGCAATAGCCAACAGTTTCTTGTGTAAACTGTATCTAAAAACAAAATACCCTGTACTTTCTGGATAAATGTCAGGATGCATCAGGATTTATGATACTCTGGCAGCACCTTTGTTTTTAAATACCGAAGCTTTGTATTCTCATGTTATTTGGATGCCATGGTTGATGTTAAATAACAATGAAACATAAAGACCAAATATATTGTGTTAAAATTTGGACCAATTGAATATCTGTAATATTTTTTAATACATATAATGTTTGACTCTTCATATAATGCAGAGTCATGCTAATCGTTACAAGCGGCATATTGTTCCTGTGCTATCTGTTCGAATGGACTTCTATATTCGTGTTTTTGTTCGCATATACACGTAAGTCTTAGTTTCTCTGTCATGTACTTTAGTAAATATTATGTTAATATCTTTATGAAATATTTATTCCATAGCATTTCATCATTTTATTTGCTTCAACTGAAGGATGAATTCCTTGGTTGCAGGTCTGCTAATGCTATGAAAAGCACTCCCTTAAAGCTTTCATATGTTTATCAGTGCACTGGTTGTGATTCTTTCCACCTACAGCCCTTAGGGAGGTCCATTTCCAAGGTGTGTGTATGTTGTAGTTTGTTTTATAAGCCCCATATCAACACCAAAGTACATTTAAATTCATATTTGTTTGTATACATTAGCAAGAAGCCAATTAGAAGACTAAATAACTAGTTTTGATGATCCACTATATTCTACATTGGTTTCGGGGTTTGGGTTTTATGCTCTTTGGCCTTGCATATACCGAAGGGCTATTATGTTGTGCTCCTTGAAGCCTGCATGGCCATTTAAGTATATTGCTTTATTTGATTGTCTATAATGTCTTGAGGGGGGGGACCTAATTTTCTTTTATACTTTCTTCAGAATACTAGCGTCAGACATTTGCCTGCATATGGTCCTGTTGTTCCTCAAGAGTGCAGTGATTGTGGGAAAAAATTTAATATGGGTGGCCCTATATGGTCTGCTCCTATACATGACCAAGAATGGGTGGCTTCTATACTTGCAGATGTGAAACGTATGAAGGACAGCTATCCTGCATATGGTCGCATATCGGCTGTATTGACTACAATATCGGAGGTATGTTTTCATTCATGTCTAGTTTTTAACACAGCACACATCACATTGTGTGCTATGATTCAAATGTCATGTGGTACAACTTGGCATCCAATCTTCTAATATTTAATGAATGTATTCTTTGCAGGAATTGCCAGATGTTCCCCTATTTTTAAGTCTGCACAGCCTCTGTTCAACCCTTAAATGCACTTCTCCATCTGCAATTATTTTCCGTTCTGCTGTGATCAATGCAGGATATCGTATATCTGGAACTCATGTTTGTCCACTGGGGCTTAAATCAGACGCACCCATGGATGTTATTTGGGATATAATGCGCTGCTGGGTAAGTAATTCCACATGATTGCTGCTGGCTCTTGGCTCATGTTTAATATGTTTGCTCTGTTGTCAGTTGTCGTGTATAAGATGTTGTCCCTTTTTAACATCAGTATGGCTACAACTGACAGTTACAAACTCTCAGTTCACTAATGCTTCTGTAGTCTGTGTAAGGCATAAAAAGTTATTTGCATTTTTACTTTGTTCACTTATTTCACAGGTAAAAAATCATCCTGTGAAAGCTCAGCCAGCAGATAAACCGGGAAGTGCCATACTTGCAAAGGAACCTGTTCTGCAGGTATATTTGACCATTCAACTTTTATTCTTATGCAAAACTCGGTTATTTCCCTTTCTCCTTATTCTGTGCTTTTGGGTGGATACTTAAACAAGTTAGGGGGGTTTTTTATATAACTAAGAAGCATGTGCATGAAGTGTTCACAGATTTGTGGCGGGAGAGGTAGAGGAGTTGTAATGGTGGCTAAAATGTTATTTTGTCTGCGTCCTTTTTAGGCTAATTTTGCTAGAGCTGTAGCGTCTCTTAGCAAGGCACAAGCTAAGAAGGTTGCCCGGTTTCTGCCAAATCCTGAAAAACACTGGGGCCCAAAACTAAGGGCTGGACGCCAGATTACTAGCAAACATGTCTCTCTCTTGGGTGAAGCAGCAATTAATGGAGCTCTCAACCAGAAAGATAATGAAGAAGAAGAACCTGAAAGTAAGAGGCAGAAGAACTGATGATGATGTCTTACCTTAGCTCATAAATGAGGTTCTTGTATTTGCTTCTTATCAATTTAGAGGCCCTGCAATTCTTTTTTATTATTACTAAAGAAAGCCCATTTGTTTTCATTAAATTTTGTTGAGTGAGCTAAGAACTAGATAGTGTGCCTTGTTTCTCTGTTAACATTTATGCAAAATGTTGTGGCAAGATTAAGGCACGTTGCATTAAGTTAGATATTCGTTTTATTTTTTGGAAATTGTATTTTTGGAATAATAATTTTTCCAGTGAATTTTTATTTTGTATTTCATACTTAAAGTTCCGAGTTTTGATTTGCATCATGGGAACCATGTTTTTCAGCAAAGTATGATAGTGAGATAAAAAGCAAATTAAAAACATGGCCGTCATGTTTAGCTCTCACTCTTACATGAAGCTCTTGAAGTCTTATCTTGATATTTTTATATCCTACATGTAACACACCATGGAAAATAATGACAAATTATCTTGCCCACAATTCTGACCATGCAGGTTCTTGAAGGCTGCCCAAAATGTTTGGTCACTTAGTGGACCTTTACCTGCTGGCTACTTTTCCTTATATCAAAATATATGCAAAATAAAAAAATTAGTCACTTGTGTGTTACCACAGGATTTCAATTTTCCAAGATTTTTTTGTTTTCTTTTATATTGATTACTACTCTATTATTATTACATATGTTGCTGGTGTCATTGCATTGCACCCTAACGAACTAGTGAGCGAGCTGAAGAATTATCATCTCTAAAATCTATATGCCGGATGCGTTATTTAGGTCGCGTTTGGGAAAACAACTTAATTAAGTGTTTATTAATAAGCTATTTTAAGAAATAAATTGAAAATAAGCTATGTATAAACATAAACTATTTTGGTTTAATAGCACTTTTGATCCACCATTTATTAAGATTTGACATTTTTGGTCCCTTTTGGAATTTATTAGCATACAAAGTCTCTCACTTTGTCAAACGACAGCAGTTTCAAAAAAAAAAAAACAAATATTTTTTAACAAACCTAGAACTCATTGATTTTTCATCTTCTTCAACCATCATCATCTCTATCATCTAAAATTTCCAGAACTTGAAAAACTCACAACTCACCCATTAATGATCCCAAGAGAAAAAAAGAAACATTTGCTCAAGCTTGTCAGTGAAACCATCATCTTCTCCTCCATCATAGTATCTTTAATAAACATCTAATCATGAGACCACCACACCATCACTACCGCTGCAACACCACCACACTCTCCTCCTCCTCCTCCTCCTCCTCCTCCTAGTTTTTTTTAAAGCAAACAAAGAAGAGAGAAATGGAAAAGCTCAAATCTAAGAGGCCAAATCCCAAAATTTGCAAAGCATCTCACAACAACAAGAAATGGGTTTCAAGGAAAATCATAGTAATATAAACCCCAAACCTAGAAAGACTTACTCTATCACAGAACCCAAACCCTGAAGAATAAGAAGGCGAAGAGGAAGAAGAATGTGATGGTGGCGACGGAGAATCTTCGAGAGGGTGAAGATCGGTGGTGGTGATGAGCTTTTAGAGGCGAATCGATGATGGTGGAGCAGAGGAGGGAGGCGAATCGGTCATGGGAAGAAGGAGGAAGGTGAACCGATGATGGTTGGTTTTGGAAGAAGGAGGAAGAAGAGGAAGGCTGGTGGCAGTGGAGAAGAAGAGAAAGGGGTGGCGGTGAGAAGAAGAGGAAGGGGTGGAGTCAAAGAGAAGGGAAGGAGAAAGAAGAGGGAGGCTGGCGGCGGTGAGTAGAAGAGGAAGGGAATCGCACAAGGCTGGGTTATTATCCCCCCCCCTCCCCCAAAACTGTTAAATATTAGACGGAAAACGTTAACTTTTAACGAAACAGTGACGGAGGACTGAAACCGCTGTCGTTTGACAAAGTGAGGGACCTTGTATGCTAATAAATTCCAAGAGGGACCGGAAATGCCAAATCGTGATAAGTGATGGACCAAAAGTGCTATTAAGCCAACTCTTTTTCATAAGTTACTCTGATTATGAAAATAAACTTAAGACAACTTATAGGTAGGTCATAATCTATTTATATAAGGTCTTACATAATCGCTTATGCTATAAATTAAACTCAAATAAACTCTTTCAAACGGTGCAACATTTTCATATGGTTAAACTGAAAAGTACTTAACAAGTATTCGTGGAGGTTTGGGTGTGTTTGTTTTACCCATCATATACACTTTCTTGAGTTGTGCGATGAGATGAGAGAAGGAGCATTGTCACGTTGATTTCACCAGTTATACAAACATGCCCTTAAAGATTTCAAAAGGGAACAGTCCCTTCTCTCATTTTTTTATTAGCTTTTGAAAACAACTGTCTAACTGCAGCAATAGTACAGAACACAACATAAATAGCTGGTCCAGTCGCTACTGTTTCCTATGTGCCTCTCTTTTCACCCCAAGAAAATCATCAATAGTGTCGGTGAGGTGTAAACTAATAGCTCACAACACAATGCAATGAACTGTAACTGATACAAATGCCCCCAAAAACACAGACAAGATCACCAAAGTTAAACGGATTCACCACATGCAGACACCTAGTCACTAGTCCGTGACACAGATCCTAATGTAGCAGTAATTTCCAGTGCTAACTCATTCAGAGAGACTGGTAAACGAGGACACAGGTAATTACAAAGTTGAAAGGATCACAAGAATGGTGTCCAACCAATGGAACCAAAATCACAGCTAGATCCTGTTGATGCAGTAGTGCTTATTGTCATGTAAAACCAATGCCTGAAGCTTGGAACGTAAAATAGCTATTGTAAGGAAGATTGAGTAATGAATTCTTAGTTTACTTTAGTTTTCTCTTAATTGAAATATATATGGTATAAGAATATGATTATAGGCTATAGTAAAGTTGAAGAAATGCCAAAGTTAACTTCTATAAATAGATTCTAATCCAAAATGCACAATAATCAAAAGAATATGACTAAATCGAAAAATATATTGTTCCAAAAGAATGGATACCAATATTTATTGCTTAAATCTATTCTATATTGCTGTTGCTTTAGTAGATTTCAAGTTCCACTTTACCTCCATTTCCAGTAACTTAGTAAATTTTCACTCAGTTTTTGTCCTCCAAAAGAGACAAGATTGCAGAACACATAGGGGCCATCATAGATTTTGATGCTTATAAAATCAAACTAGCATCTCATAAGGGAAATGATTTGAGTGGCAGACATTACGATAGAAAAAATCAAACTTCTGAATACATTAGTTAAAAATCCGATCACTATATATTGATGTGTACTCAATAATAAATGAACCCATACATTACCAATACATTAATATTCTTCCTATAACACATACTACACAGAAAACTCAGTGTTTCCAAATGACAAGGCCCTGCAGTGATCTCTACTCATCGAACAAAAATCACAAGACAATAACGACCTACACCATTGTACTTTATTTTTTCTAAGCTCAAAGCATCAAGTTCAAAATAGAATTGCAGCTAGCAGTGCTGCAAATTTTAAGTGACATTAATGGTAAGTTGAAAAGAAATTTGACAAGAAATACTTCAGAAAAGTACAATATATAAATAAGATCCACTAAAAAGTTCAGTGCTGTGTTTGGTGTTAACCAAGTTTGCTTTATGCTTTGCCATTGGCCTCAGATGCTCCTGCAGGGTTAAGCTCATCCCAAGCTTCAATCCAAGTGACCATGGCATCTGCCAGCTTGTCAAAGTAAGGATCTATCTTTGAGAGTTTCTCCTTGACTTGCTTAGAGAGCTCAATGTAGCACTTTTGAACAGTGGTGCATTCTTTTGGAAGAACAACACTCTGGAAGAATGGGATGATGTCTTCCTGCCAGAATATGCCTTTGTACTCTTTCCTCAGGTTAACAAATGGGTTACTGGCCTTGCTGTGATAGATATAAGGCAGACCAGTCTTGATTCCAAGCCCCATATGGTCACAGATCACCTGACCAAATCATCATGAAAATATCTCAGTTGCTTGTGACTTGTATTATAATATCCATTTAACTATGAACTGTTTCTATAAGATTATCTTCATGTTATATATCCTAATCCACAAGAGTAATAATAATAGAATGCATGTTTGGAAAAACTTCCACAAATAATTCTGAAGCCAGTGAGTAGCTTCCAAGTTTCAGAATTGATTTTGATGAAAGAGAAGCTGATCCAAACATGTTAAAAAGAGAATTGGAGAAAGAAAGCAAAGAATAACCTTGCAGCACCAGCCAGCCCACATATCATCGTAGCGTCCGATTGGCTGACCATCTCCCATGAGACCAAAGTACATTGCTGGTCCAATCAGATCACGATCGAATGCCAAGTTCATTCCACACATGGGAAACAAAGTGCCTTTTGGGATGGTCAGAACAGCATCCACATACCTAATGCACAAATAAGCACAATATTCATAATCAAAATCACACATGCATGTTTGAAAATCATTCTACAATCGCTTCTAAAGTCAGATTCAATTCCGGGAAGAAACATATGTGAATAGTTTCTGAGTTTCAGAATTGATTCTACGAAGACAGTGAAGTTGGTCCAAACATGCTATATATAAGCTAATAACATTGAGGTTTTTAACAGAGAATTTCATGTGAGTGCTACACAGTACATACCTAGTGTTCCTCTCTAGAGGCTTCACAAGCTGAGTAGGAGCATCATAGTCTGGGATGTTGAGCCAGAGCCCATGGGAAATAGCAGTGGGTGCACCTTCACGAAGGCTAAAAGGGTATCCACGAACATAATCAGCACCTTCTCTGAAGGGGTCATAGAGGGTATTGAAAAAATAGGGTGTGGCAGGACAAAGAAGGTTCTTAATATGCTGCTCCAGTGCATTAATCGATTTTCCAGATGGGTCATTGGCCACCTAAGCCACAAAAAATAAAATAATATAAGTAATCCTAAAATGTAGAAGCTAGCATTATGAATCAATGAAATTCTACATTGGAGACAAAGACAATGCCTAAACTTGGAAATCTCATGTTAAGAGGAGCACACCTTGAAGAAGATGCAAACAAAATCATCAAATGGAGGCATGATAATGAATTCATTCAGAAGAGGAAAAAGAAAACTCACAAAACAGTCATCATCAATGGTGTAAATGTACTTCTTCTTAGACACCATGTATCCAAAGCAGCGGCAAGCAGAGTCCTTGAAGGAGATGCAAGAGGCCCTAGGACCAAGAAGCTTGTTGATGTCATTCCTGTTATAAAGCTCATAATCAAAACCCGGAGGAACCTTAATGGTTTTGGAAGGGTCACCATCCTGAACAATGATCAAATGATAAGGCTGAAAGAAGGGCCTCCACATTTCAAGGAAATCAAGGTTCCTAATGGTGGGGATGACAATGTCAAGCTCATCTTTGAGTAGTGGTGTTGGTGCTACAGAACTAGTGTCAGCAGCAGCCATTGAAACAGAGAGAAAGAGAGTTTTTGTTTTGATGGAGAATTGAATGAATGGTTTTTGAGAGGGGAATAGAGTGAATATAAGAGGGTGAGAGAAAAAGGGGTAACACGTGCAATGCCTGAGTTATCGGCGGCACTAGTGTCTGAATGTTGAAGGTAAGTGTGAATTGTTCAAAGGAGTTGCCGTAAGATTTGGATCCAAAGAGAGAGTACAGTGCCTGCACCAGGAAGTTAGCAATCAACAAAGCATTTACTTCGATTTAATGTGGGGTTGGGACTCATCGTACGTTGTGTTGTGAGGATGCACACATGAATCATTTATGATCATCATAGTGATACAACACACCTCACAACATATTAACCAAAAGCGCTAAGAGACCTTCCCGAGGAGTATTGCGCACCAACAAGGATTTTACTGGATGCATGTGATTCAAACCCTCGTTCTATTGAGTGATGAGAGTTAAAGCCGAAACCTATGGTTAGGTGTGTAAAACATACTTGTATATATATAAAACATATTACTTATTTTACTTTTTTTTGCATTTGGATTTTTACATTTTTATAAGATTAAATAATATTTTAAAAACTATATAAAAGTTATTATAATTTACTGTGTGGTGTTATTTTTTAAAAAGTGATGCGCTTAAAATTAAAATATATTTTCATATTTAAAATAAGGATTTTAAGTTTAATATAAAGAGACTTTTGCATATTCTCAAATGCAAGACTAATCACCAATTTTAATTTTTGTATATATCCATGTTTTGTAGTGAAGATTTTCAAGTGAGATACATGATACATCCCCCACCATGCAATGCAAGGGGTTTCAACCTAGCTTTTGAGCCTTTTCATGCATATGGAATGGCGGAAAGCGTAAGAAAATCTTTGAAAGCGTATGGAATTAGCAAAATGACCATCTAAATTTTAAAATATCAGGATCATTATAATTAATTTGGCTACAGATGCTGTCACCTTTACACTTTAACTAAATTGGAAGATACATAAATCAAACAAACAAAACAACTATTTTAAAATGCATTTGGCCCAATTCTTCATCACAGAGCTCCTACTACTCACCATTGAAAATAGAGAACAAAGAAACAACTATTTAGGAGGTGTAGGAGCTACATTCATGAGACGAAAAACAATGTAGGCAAGAAACAAGCTACGAGGGATTTCAAGGAGGACAAACTGGGAACAAAACAAGGAAAATCCAAGCATGCTAAGGATTGGTATTACCAGTTTTGCCCTATAAATATTAGTATCAACCATTGTACATAACCATCTAAGAGACCCACATATCCATACATCTATTTTTTGTGGCGATTTGTTATTGTTACAACGGTTAAAAATTGTCATAAAAATGAGTGTGTGAGTGTGATGGCTACTGTTATGCAGTCTTTGTATTTTTTTTTTCGTATTAGAGTATTTGTACAATAATAAAGTAAATTCAATACTTTGTGACATTGTTAAAAAAACATTTTTTTCGCATTAGTTATTCATGAGGAAAGCCTGAGAACTCATATATGTTCATAATATACATATAATTAGAACATTATTAAGATTTTTAAAAATCTCCTTAAAAATAGTTTAAACCAAACATCATATATGTTCACACTAAAGTTTTGATTCTGCTATGTCTTGAAATTTTCTGTTATTCTTTACTGCTGTCATGAAGAAAAGGGGGAAAATGATGGAAGATTCTGGTTTGTCAATTCAAAATGTCATGGCTTTGATCTTGGTGGGTTAAATTGGGTCAATATACCCTCTAATATTTGACTTGCGTTGGCTGCATGTAATAAAGGAAGGAAGTTCTGGGTACCTGCAACTAGAAGCAGTATCTAAGATTTGTTGTTTTCATATAATGGTGGATGGTTTCAAGCTTCAACTTTATGTTGTTATTGTTTGGTGGAGTGTGAAGACTAGAAGGGCATGAGAAGAATCAATTCAATTGCAGTATTGTGTTGAGCTGCTATAAGAAGGAGGAGGTTCACTATCTTCCTTACTGCTGGATTGTTGTTCAGCTATAGTTTGTCCATTGTGGTTATTAGTGTGTGTTATCAGGGGGGAATCTTATATTTTGAGAAGTCTATATGTGACACACTTTATGTTTCCTTTTACATTTATATTTATTCCGGTTTGTATATGGGTTGGGGCACCTCTTGTGCTCCCATTAATTTAATTTTGCCTATAAAAAAAAAAAATGAATGTGCTCTACAAATTTGATTGGCTTCAGAGATGCTCACAGTAATGCCCATGAACAACACAAGAGTGGGAAGGAATAGAAAAAGGTTTTGTGAACAATGCTAGTAGTAGAGGTTTCTTTTTGGTTACAAAATAGTAGAGGTTCAAAACCTCATTTATAAGCTATTCAAATGGCAGGCCCAATAGAGAAAGGAAAACCCTCACAAATCAATCTATTCTACCATGAAACAATTACAAAATGTTCTATCCAAGACTACAACACTAGATCTACTAGCACGAAACTTTAGGAGAGTTAAACAGAAATAGTAATAAAGCAACTTGTCATAAATGAGTAAAAAAAGAAGAGTCGTTTCATTTAATGCAACTCTAATATTTATAGGGAAAGCTGTCAAACCCTAATTTATCTAAAAAGGGTCTTTTGGGCCTTCCAATCATTTGGCCCAAAACCTCGTACAAAAATGCTGACTACAAAAAAGGTGTACAATCTGAGATTCCGTGCCTTCTTCCCCGTCATGTGGACCCTGCTGATGTGTCCTTATGGATGGTCAGCTGGATCATTGTGCTGTATGCCCCACTCGCCCATGAATGAGACCAACAAGGGGGCGGCCCCTAGGACAGAGCAGCCCGCCCAGTCCACAAAGTAACTTTAAAACTAATTATTAGGATTTTAATCACCAAAAAAGAGTGTAAGCACCAAAATATTATCAAAATTTAATAATTTTGAATAAATGACCAAATTGTTTCTTATTAGGAAGATTATGAGGTAATTCTTTTCTTTCTAAATATTTCATTAAATTTTCTTTTGTCTGGATAAAAAATTATTTTCAATGAAGGATAGATTTGGTCACATCATTTGACAACTAAAACCTAATTAGATACGATCTTATTAAAACTCACTCAAATCTTACTACATATTTGCCATTTTACTTCATTAATTATTTGTAAATATGGGAATCCAATGGCATCTTGTGTTTTGTTTTAGGACTTCCCTTTGCTTCATAAAAAGCATTGGCATTCTTTTCTTTATAGCAAAGAAAGAACTATAATTCTTATGATTTCTTTTTGGTCGAAGGTTAACATGTTAAGAATTTTTTGGTCAACAAATGGCAAGATGAATGAACAATATTCATTGGGCATTGAAGTCCAAATTTCCAAGCCCAACATCAAGTAAATGGGTCAAATCACATAAAATAAGCAAAACCCAGCTTTAACCCCCCCCCCCCCCCCCCCAAAATAAAAAAATCAGCTTGAAAGGCTCAAATCTAGATTTTCTTAAAGGGAAAAATCACCTATTATCTTTCTCTTTTATTAGTTATAGTTTTCATTTTCTCTCTAAATCGCCTTACTAATAACAGGTTTTACTTAGATTTGTTCAAATGGTCTTGAAATCTGTGTAAAATTCCATTTGGGCAGTAAATAAACAGAGCTTAACTAAATACAAAAGTAAGCAATCTCGTATTCATAACAACCAAATTCAACAAGTTAATCTAAAAACTTGACAACAACTAGTAAGGTTTATATCTCTTAAATGGTTCTAAATTGAGTATTAAAGGTGCAAATGCATTGTTTCATAATCAGAGTTTGAAATAATTTTAAATTTTTGTATTGAGTTATGCTTAGTGGCCGTCATGTAAAAAAAAGTTAATATGCTTAGTTTTGTTAGTTTTCATAGGTAAATTTAGTATTGAAGTAAATTTATTTTATTAACAGATATAAAGACGTTCAGGAAACTGTAGCTGTCTCCCGCGAAACTGTAATTGCCTCTTCCAACAAATGATTTTTCCGGGATTTAAACTTGCGCCCTCACCCTCACGGGATTGCCAACCCTAACACTTTCCTTATTAATATTTATACTCTTTTATTATAAAAAAAGACACATTAAAGGAAAAATAATTCATTTAACTTACTTTTAGCATTATAATAAAAAGCATGGGCCTTGACATCTCAGTCCAAAGCCTTTAGGCCTGTGGGCCAATCTCTATGAAAACTGTAATGCTTTATTTATTAGCAATTGGTCATCTCTGATACAATTGACAGGCCTAGCTTAATAATTAAAGCCAGACCAGGAAGCATTCAACTTTTCCATAATCCAATGTGCTTCTCCCTCACATTGAAGTAACAAATGAGTCAATTTATGTTGATAAAGATTACATAGAGCTTAATTGAGGGATAAGAAGCAGAACAAATACATGAAGAGGAAGAGGAAGAAGAATATCTAATTTCCTAATATTTGTTAGAACAATATCATACACATCTTCTACATCTCATTACTGTACATAATGTCACGCCCCAGTTAGTAAGATTTTACTCTTATGTGCAATCCGTTTGGTGCCTGAACTCTAGGAAATTTCATTAGTTTATCTCCTCCTACTTCTTCCCACCTGCAATTAGCATTAAACATATAATTAGATGTCAGAAACAGCATAAAATTATTGTCAAGTTTCAGAACAGACAAACTAGTGTTCATTGAAGGATAATATATATTTTGTGCCAATAGGATATTCTTTTTATTTTTTTTAATTCTTACTAATTTTTTCTGCCAACCAGACATGCAATTTTTAAGTGTAGATGTTGAATAGGTAAATTAGTCACCTGTATCTAGTTACAAAGTAGTGTAAGAAAATTGAAATCTCTGTTATTCCCAACTCTTTCCCAGGACACTGTCTTGTCCCTCCTCCAAATATCAAGAAGTAGTTTTGTGACTCAAGACTCTTATCCTGCATATTGAAGTTGAAGAATATCAACATGCTGATATAATTATATTATATAGAACTTTTTAAGCACATAAAAAATGAACAAGGAAGAGGTTGTTAAACTCACCATCCATCTCCATGGGTTGAATGCCAGTGGATCAGGATAAAGAAATGGGTCATAATTTATCTCTCTTGTATAAACATATATTCTCCACCCTTTAGGAATCAAATAGCCTGAAAATAACAATATAGATTTAGTGACACAGTTAATTGCAACAGGAAGATGCTGAAATTTATTGGAAATAGTGAAACATTTAAGGTTTTTGTGCAAACCCTGTTAAGGTCCCCATAATTTTTTTCTTTTTTCTTTTTTTCTCCTTCTTTTTCTTTTTGCCAACTCAAACCACAGTATTTTTAAATCAATGCTAAAAGGCTTGGGGAAAGGCACATTCTTATCTGGAAAACTTGTTTTATAGTGGAATAATGGTCATTGATGGGTTGTTGAAAACTGATGGGCAATTGCCAGGTGTATTCTCACTACTCTATGCATAATTTTCTTTTCTTTTTGAAGTTACACTTCTACATGTTTTATAATGATGTCATAGAAGTGGCTTAAAAAAGAAGCTCCAATAGTTAAAAAAACAGCTTCTTGAGCCCATAAATACAACATAAGCTAGCTAGAAGGACCTAATAAAACCCACCGTTTAGTTCCATGTCTTGAGTGGTTTTCCTTAGAACCCCATTAACTATTGTTGCCAATCTAGATGTCTCAAAAATGACCTGAAAAAGTTTCAAAAAAACATTTATCAGATCTTATCAACAATCATAAGAAAAATGAAACTGAATTATGTAATTGATCATGCATATAATAATTCTTACCGCACGAGTAAACCTCATTGATTTTATATCATTGTAGTCAAGTGCTTCACCTGGCTTTTTCCTCTCTCTTATGGCCAAGTGCTCTTTCTGCAACATATATTCACATAGTTAGTATAGAGCATAAAAAGTAGTATATTTTATACATGATATCTAAGAAAGCAAAAGAGTCTTGAACTCACTCTGAGTTCTTCAAGAACTTTGGGATGATCATGGAGGTACTTCACTGCCATCATTGATGTAGTTGAAACAGTTTCATAACCAGAATACATGATTGTAATTACTAAATCAATGATTTCTTCATCACTTAGTTTGTGTCTACTACTTTCATCTCTTCCCATCAAGCAACCAAGCATGTCTTGGTGGCTTTCATTGGATGCTCTCCTTTCCTCTAATAGCTGACTCAGAATGCTGATTATATTCTTTCTTGCCTGCAATACACAATGAAAAAATTGGAGAACTTTATTGATGATATGGAGGGGAATAAATCACGCATCTTCTAACATGTTTAGATCGGTATCTGAAAACGCAGAAGCTACTAACAGAAGCTTCTCATCAGAATTAATTACGACTTTAGAATCAATTGTACGATAATTTCCAAACATGCAAGAAGTGGAAAGAGATAAAAGACCACACCTGTAATCCATGGCGATAATTTGTCCCAGGAAGGTCAATAGGGAGAGAGAGAGTTCCTAAAACTAGCTTAAAGAATTCTGCCATGAATGAGTCAGATATTGAGCTGGATTCTGTACCAGCAATCTGCTTCAGAGATGAGAGAAATGCCATCTGTACAATATTTAAGAATTTAAATGTTATATTAGGAAATTGAATTCTGATAACTTTTAATTTGGTTAAATTCAGGAATTTTAATTGATAATTTGATAATATAGAGAAGCTGTATATGATAATAATACAAACCTCTTTAGTTTTCTCTTGAATGTTGATGACTTTGTTATCCCAATCACTTAGGTGTGCACTCATGAACTCATCAATTTTTGGTAAAAGCTGATCTCTGATCAGTGTGGGGCTAATGATGGAAAGAAGTGCTCCTCTCATGTACTTGTGAGTGGAGCCATGAACAGCTGCAATGTTACATTTGCCTAAGATATCTAGCATGGATTGTGGGTACCCAGGAACAAGGCCCTTTGCTTCATTCATTAGAATGTATCTATTAAGCTCTGGATCCATGGATACAATGGTAGGACAACCCAGTATGTGGGATTTGAAAAAACTGCCATACCTGCAGCCATTGACAACAAAAAGGTAAAATAAAAGTTAACAATCATTACTAATGGGGTAAAATAAAAGTACATGCATCAACAACAGTGCTTACCCCATACCCAGTTTGACTAATTTATGAAACATCATTAAATAAGAAAAAAGATTTCTCATGTAGCCATGATGTGTGCATGTCATAATCCTTCTCTAATTTCCTTCTTTTTTTCTCTTATGAAAAGGAAAAGGAACAGAGAAAGAACAGAGGAAGACTCTTTGGACACACTCACACATGTGAAGTAGTTACCTTGCTCTCTGGTTTTTCATGAAGTTTGGACCTTGTTTAAGAAACTCAGTTGTTTCTCCAAAAACTGGCCACCCCATTGTGCCAGGAGGTAAACCTTTCTTCCTATATCTTACTTCATTCCACCTCAAGAGGGCAGAGCAAAAACAGAGCACCAAGACAACACCACCAAGAATTGGCAAGAAGAAAGCCATTGGTGCTCCCAATACTCCAAACCCAACCCACAGAGAGTTTAAAAGGAAGGTGCTGCCTGCTTCAGTTGCAGTCAACAGAGTGCACATGAACACACATATATATAGGCCCTTGAGCTATCATTTGCACATAAGAATAGCTAAGAGACAAAAAAAGTGAAAACCCTCACTCTACAAGGTAGCATTCCCTATAATAAACCTTGGTGATAAGAAAATGACAATGACATGCAAATTCGAATCAAGGGATTAAAAAAGAGAAAAGAAAAGGGTGATTTGCTTTTTATGAAGGATTTCATGGAAGTGAACAACTTAACACAACAAACATTTGTAGTTTCCCATGATTTCTACATAAAAAATTGAGATCCCTATTTAGCCCTTTGAGATCTTAAGCTAGAAATGCTTGTTGCTTTTATAGAGGGAAGTGAAAAATGCTGTGACTTGTGAGGGGTTGGTTTGATTGATGATAGTGAAATGAGTAGATACTGCAAACTATTTACTGCTTTTGTTCCTTTTTGTATTAAGTGAAAGGAATTATCAAGGAAACAATCAGGGAATTTTAAGGGAGTATAAAAAGATGGATTTAGCTTGACCTAGTGGCTTCATGGATAAAGTAAGTAAGATTTAAATAACATAATAATTTGTTATACATATACAAGTTTATAACCACACTTTCAATCACTCATTTATTAATTAATGATTGTGATGAAGTAAAATGACAAGCAAAATCCTAAGAAGATATGTCAGATTATATTAACTAAACTCTTATATATATGACAGATGTAAGTTATTAAGAACTTGAATCTAATGTAATTTTTTATTTTTATTTTGTTAATGTTACACATCACTGGATGTGTATATGAAATGTAATAGAAAAGTTGTATAATTTATCATGAAGGTAGAAGGGGAAAAAAGTGGAAATAATTTAATGAAAAGGCACATGCATAGCACCCCATTGGACCTAAAAGAAAAGGGGGTCACAACTAGCCCCAGTCCTTCACATGTCTGTCAATAAGATCTTGTCATGGAATTACATAATAATCCCACTACAAGACAGTTTCCTTAGGTTACCATGTGAATGAGAGAGGGGGAAAGGGGATTTAGTTCCCTTCTATACTAACTGCAAGTTTGAAACTTTAAACTATCCCTTGTTGCAGTTTCAACCTGTGGAATTCTATTTCCTAGAAAACCATTCAACTGTGCTCTTGACTTTTTTCCACTGTTCATTCTTGCAGTCTTACCTTCCAGCCTGGGTGAATTGATAAACAAGATAGATAAAACTCAATCATGTTCATGCAACAATTGTATTTCTCTTCATACATTATATATGCATTAGTATGCATACATACATAATAGATATTGGATATGAAACAAAAACATTGTTATATATACACTTCATTTCTCTCTTTATCTTTTTTTTCTATCATATATCATATCTATTACTTTTCTCTTCTTCCTTTTTCATTCTGCATATATCTATTGAATGCGTGCATAATGTGAATATGAATGTCTATCAATCATTTTTCTAAAAAAAATATACTCTATATTCCTTTTCTATATAATAAACAAGATAAAGCTCCACTATCATTATTATTTTTCTGAATTCTTCGAAATTACTACAATCACACAAGATGAAACTAACAAGTAACTTGTGAGCTTTGGAATATTATGGAAAGGATTTCTCATGTCAATTATACAACAGTGTCCAAAACTAACATGAGAAGATAGTTCAGCTTTTAGCAGAAAAAGATGTGTGTATTTTGTCACATCAGTGGAATAATTAATAGTAGGGTATTCAAAATTTGCCATGGAGAGAAACCTTTCAGCAACAGCCAAAAGATGATTTCCTTATATTTTTTTCTCTTTTGAGATTGATCTTCATTATTATTAATTGGTATCCTGAAAATGTGAAGCATCACACAAGATATTTGCAGCTAATTAAGGATAGATTTCTGCATTTGACATGAACGTACAATTGGGCATTAACCATACAAAGGAAGGTGGTCAATCATAGTCACCCGATCTAGATGAAATGAATGCTCTGCCATACTGTTATAAAAACTGTCATTTTCATCTTGCCATTTTTTTTTTTCAACTTTTGAAAAATATATTGAAGCAATCTTCACTATTCAGCACAGATCAATCGGGTCAAACATTCATGTTTATTCACAATTATTCACAATACAAAGGATATATCTTTACGCGACTGCTATTAGAATTTGAAGGGGGTTTTGATTCTATTAAGACACCTTAGTTTATTCTCTAATTTATTCCCTTATTATTCTAGGGTTAGTTAGTCTCATCTAATTATTTGTTATTATCCCTTATTATTTTAGGATTAGTTAGTTTACCTTATCTTTTCTATTGTAATCGGTTTATTATAAATAAATCTATCAACACCTCACACAATTGTGATGACAGTAATCATATCTTACATGCTACCACCAAAGAACGATAGTGCGTCTGACCAGGGTAGGGCGATCCATCACAAATCAAGTGAATACTAGCAGCCAATGGTGTTGAAACAGAATTGGTATCAAGCACTTGAGCACGAGAAAGTAAGTCATGAGCATACTTGGCTTGGCTCTGGACATGTGTCGGAAAACGAGGATCAATAAAACTGGGAGACTGCTGCATGTAGACTGCAGTAAGGTTCCTATGAAGGAATGCATTCTTGATGTCCAACTGATGGGGCTGCTAGCCATACAACACTGCAAGAGATAAAATAAGACGAATAATGGTCGCTTTGACAACATGACCGAATATAAGAGAATAATCAAATTGATTTTCAACAAAAGTTTTAAAGTGAAGGAGTACATCATAGAAATTTAATTTATGTCATAAAGGATAATACCAGGTAAAATAAGAGAAGTCATCCACAAAAATAATAAAGTAAGAATAGCCAGAAACTGAAGTAACTAGAGCTAGTCCCGATAAATCACAATGAATGAGATTAAGAACATCAGATGCTCGTTTATTATTGTCATGGAAAATTAAACGCTTACTTTTGGCAAACTGACAAGCATTACAACTGACTAGCTTAGGCAAAATTGAATAAACTGATAAAATACATTGTCTATGTAGCTAACTAATAACATCAAAACTAACATGACCCAAATGTGATAGCCAAAGCTCAAAGGACCCATGATTCTTCACAGAGTGTTTAGCGAACAAAGCTTGAGGTCCACGGTCTAGCACATATAATCCGTTCTCACATATTTCCTTTGCTAGTAGTGCTCCTGTCTTTCGGCTCTGGAGAATATATGAGTCATTCACAAAAACAGTCTTAGCATGACAATCTTTAATCAGCTTGCTAACAAAGACAAGATTTTAAGTAATATCAGGAACAACTAAAACATTTCACAAAGGAACAGTATTAGAAAGAGAACAAGAACCAACATGAGTAATATTTAAAGCAGTTCCATTACCCACTAGAACACATCCATTACCAGTATATTCATGTGAATCTTCCAGATAAGACGAGGAGGAGGTGATATGAGAGGTGGCACACGTATCCAAATACCAATTTGATTTGTCGGATTGATCCAAGGAGTAACCAACAACAAAAGGGTTGAGCCAAGTTGGTAGATTCTGAATGCTTATCCCACCAGAGGGGACATTTGACAACTTAATGGCCTTACTCACGGTAAATTTGACAGCGCGCAACATAAGTACCACGACGGCTAGAACCTCCTCCTTGTTTATGGTTACCATTACGGTGACCATTTTTACCCCGAGTGTTGCTACTGTGTTGTTGATTTCCAGCAAAGGTGGGAGGCTAGGTGTGGACAGCAAAAGCCACAAGTGTAGGAGTCAAACTATTGTCGAGAGAAGCCTGGAAAATTGTGTGTCCCTCTACTTTGGAGAGAATACCACTAAATAGCGGCAAAGGAACCTGATCAAGCTGGCTCATGGAGAAGTTTGCATAGGAAGGTCCAAGGCCACAAAGGAACCAGTGAAGCTTGTCGACATTGGCAACAGGTGCGCCAATTGCTGTTAGCTGATCGCGCACAGGACATAATTGTTTCCCGTAATCAGTAACGGACATGGAATTGCGCCGCATGAGTTGTAGCTCGTCACGAAGGCGGAGTTCTCGTGCCTTATTACGTGAACTGTAGGCAGACTGAAGAGCGTTCCATACATCTTTGGTAGTGTCATATGAAAGGGTCTCAGAGAGGGCTTCTTTAGTTAAGGATGATAGAAGAAGGCTGAGGACATTGCGGTCTTGGGTTTTCCATTGTGCAAACTTGGGATTTGGAATAGGAACTGGTACAAAAAGGGCTTGCAGATGTAGCGGTAGCAAAGATTTTCTGTAAAAAAGGTGTTGGTGGTGCAACAGAACCGTCAACGATATGAAACAGGTTTTGGGAACGAAGATGATATTCGACCCGCTTCTTCCAAAGGCGATAATTTGAGGAGGAGTGGCGAATCATGATCATGTGAATCATGGTCCAAACGGAAGATATGGTGGAGCTGCTGCGTTGTCGGCCATAAGGAAAGGAAAGAAGGTGGTGGCACAAAGAGGTTTCAGGACTAGGGTTTGCAACCAATTTGACACGATTTGAAGTATTTAACTATCACTCGTCCAGATTTTTCCTTCGTCGTCAATATGGTTAGTTAGTTAGTTCCTTTAGACACCTATAGTCCAACATTTTCAAGCCGTTAAACGCATCCTACGGTATGTTCAAGGTACTCAGAATTCGGCCTCACCTTCACTAAATATGTTTTCCTCACGATTCTTGGTTATAGTGAGGCCAATTGGGCACGATGCACCGTCACTCGTCGATCACTTACAATTATGTCATTTTCCTAGGTAATAACCTTGTCTTGGAGTGCTAAGAAGCAACCCACTGTCTCGCTCCAACTGTGAATTTGAGTACCAAGCTTTGGAAAATACGGCTTCTGAACATTTTTGGCTGGTCATGGTTAATTTGCTTTGTGAGCTCTATATACAACTCCCTAAGGTTCCACTTCTTCTCTGTGACAACTAAAGTGCTATATTTATGGATCAAATTCCAGTTGCACACAAACATGCTAAGCATATTGATTTGGATTGCCATTTCATTCGTGAATTAGTCACTTCGAACGTTTGGTTGTTCGTCATGTTCTCACATCTCTACAGATTGTTGATATCTTTACAAAGACGTTGCCTCGTCCGTTGTTTGAATTGTTCAGATCCAAACTTCGTGTTGGAGGAGATATTAGGATATGTTAGTGTATTCTCTACTTTATTCCCTTATTATTCTAGGGTTAGTTAGCCTCATTTATTGTAATAAGCTGATTATAAATAAATCTATCAACACTTCATACAATTGTGGTGTGAGTAATCATATATGATAGTCATTCATATTTCTTTTTCTCTTCTATTTTATTTTATTTTTACTCACTTTTTCTTCCTATGTTTTTTTCTTATTATATCTTCTATGACATCTCTCATTTTTTTTCATTTCTTTCATTTGGTATGAGTGTGATTGAGTTGTGTTGTAGATGAAAACTTATTGTAATATAAAACCTTGCCATTTTCCTTTTTTTTTTTTAATTTGTGTGGTTGGTATTTCCTTTCAAGGTTCCATTTCCAAGAATATTTAAAAACACTTTTACAATTGATTTTATAACCTAAAAAAACATTTAAATTTTAGAATTGATTCTAGATAAAAGATTGTGTAAACATACTAGAACACGATTCATTCAACCTCCTCTAGCTAAAGTTTATGCTATCAAGTATGAACACGGTTACACACACCATACAAATCCGTACAGTTTGAAGGTAGGTGTAGATGATGATCATGCGTCTCATCAAGTTCAAGACGCTTTGTGAATTTAATGAGACATGCGTTTGGGAGTGTGACTAATTTCTGTATATTATCTTTAATTTGTTTTTTGACTTTGCTTGAAGGAGAAGAGAGGAGACTTATAATTACTTGTCTTCAAGTGGCACAAAAGGAAGATTGGATGGTGACCAGGATCCAGAGGACGATCCGTAGAAAGAGATTTGACATCAGACAACAAAATGCAGCACTTTCATATATTGTATAATACTACAAGATCACGTGCGAGCAACACACTCTTTTTAACACAATACTTTTAATTAATTAAAATTCATAAAAATCACACTAATGTTATCAACTCAGTAATTACCACATGTTATTTATCTATATCTTGAAATTTGATTTAGTGTGAACTCCATGGATTCATTGATTTCATCCATATTAAGGCAAATCCAGTTGGCTTGAAGAACCAAGGTTATGTCTGGAAATTTATTAGTTCATCTACTCTTTAAAATAATTTCACCCCTTCTATTACAAAAATATAGAAGAAACTCTCTTTATTAATTGAAAAAATACTTTTACATAGTGTATGGTAATTTTGAATGGATGAGATTTATCTAAGCGGTCAGGACACTTGAGAAGACTCCCTTTTGGGGACTTTCCTCCCCTTCATGCGTTTTTTACCTTTTTAACAGTGTTTTCCCCTTTCTTCTATGAGAGTTATCTATCCTCTGGTTAGCATTTTTTTATTTTTAATCCTATTTTTCATATTTTTCTTCATTTTTCCATACGTGTGCCAGTTACCCATGAGAGATATCTAGACTTTTTTTTTCCAGATCTCGTCTGACATTTCTAAAAGTCTGGTCTGATTAATTGGTGGGTTATTTAAAAGCATGTTTCACCATAAGACTTTTACGTTTCGTAACAAACTTATTTGTAAGTTGGCTATCAAACATATAGTTTTATGGGTTAAATTATACTAAAATAAGTCTTTCTATAAACATATTTATCAATATTATAAGCTACTAGGTAGAGATGAAAGTAAGATAGATTATGTTGATTTTTTAGTGTCTGAGAACCTATTTAAAATCATATTTCATAATAATGTATTTAAATAAATCATAAATTTATTTCTAAATAAACCTATATTTTTTAATTGTTATATAAATCAACATGCTTAAAATGTAAATAAGTATTCAATATCAAGATATTATAATAAATTTTTAACATAACAAAATAATAATGAAAAATATATTAAATTATTTTGACATCCAAACAATATCCGTTAAATATATTTATATTAATCACATTCATTTAAACATGCTAGCTTGTTAAACTTATAAGACTTTTTAAATGGTCTGAAACTAACTTTTTTAACTAAATAGACTATGAAAAAATTCAGACATTATCTATTTACTAATTTAATTTGATCTGACCTAAGTTTAGCGTAAATTAGAGCGTAAACCCTTAGGAACGGTTTCTTCTATTCCTACCCCTATTTAACGGTAACAGGACCATTTTTGTGGATGGCATTAATTAAAGATGAAATAATTGAGTTGGGTACTGTCGGACCAATGATAGTAGACAAACTTTAAAAGAAAAGGAAAATATGAAAAACAAAAGCCAATAATAATATATTGAGTTGAGGGCAAATTAGAAGAAGATATGAATGTCCATTTGACAGGGACTAAGGTGGTTGATCATACAGGAACTACAGATAGGATACATAGGCGCACGTTAGATAAGAAGAATAGGTGTGTAATAATTGGTAGAGAGAGAGAGAGAGGAATGTCCACCCACACGCACACATGTTGCTTATTCACTTACTTTCTTTTGCTTATGATGTGTTCTCATTTATTTATGAATATGATTAAACCAAAATATTGTGATGTACATTGAGACATCTAGTTTGCACGAGGGCCTCTATTTTGTTCTCTTGTGCTTTTTTTCCTGCCATTAATTGAGTACCATTTCCTTCTTCCTTCGCCAACCAAATTATTATACTGGCTAATAATTGCATTCAATATCTCTTTTCTCTCTTTCTCGTCTTAGAATTTGGGTTAGGTTTAACTGGACATGGACTCATGAAAATTAATTAATATGTGAGTTTTAATGCTCGGCTTTTTCAAAAAATTTGGTGTGTTTGGGAAAACAACTTAATTAAGCGCTTATAGTGTAAGTGTTTATTCATAAGCTATTTTAAGAAAGTTATAGAAATAATTTAAAAATAAATTATAAATAAGCATAAACTCTTTTTTATAAGCTATTTAGGCCCGTTTGGAAGAGCTTATTTGAACTTATATTATAGCATAAGCAATTATGCAAGCGTTTGGGAGAGCTTATGTAAATAGCTTATGACCTACTTATAAGCTGTTTTGAGCTTATTTTCATAAGCTATTCAGAGTAGCTTATGAAAAAGAGCTTATGCTTATATATAGCTTATTTTCAATTCATTATAATAAATTTCTTAAAAGAGCTTATTAATAAGCGCTTATGCCATAAGCACTTATGGTCATAAGCGCTTAATTAAGCTGTTTTCCCAAACGGGGCCTTAGAATAGCTTATGAAAATAAGCTCAAAACAGCTTATAGGAAGGTCAAAAGTTATTTACATAAGCTCTCACAAACACATTTATAAGGGTTTATGCTAAAAAATAAGTTCAAATAAGCTCTCCAAAACGGGCTAAAAATTAATGTTATATAGATATGCTAAAGTGAGTGCGTTTGTTACAGCTTATTTTTTGAGAAAATCAATTTTTTAATGAAAAAATCATTTTTTGAAATTTTAAAATGTTTATTTCAGCTTTTTAAAAAATCATTATTTTAAAAAAAGTTGAAAACAAATTATTTTTAAAAACTACTTTGATTAGCTTATCAGAAAAATCTATTATGATACACTACGATAGATGAGAGAGAAGATAAAAAAAGATATTTTAAATGGTTAAAGCAAACACAAATCAGCTTATGTTGTTCTTAAAATCTTTAAAATTGATATATTTTCTTTAGACAATTAAAAATTATTACTTTTTAATTCAAAACAAATGCACTCATATTTTAGAAATTTTTAAAAAAAATGGTAAATAATAAGGGATGGTGAGAGGATATTTATGTCATTTTACAAAATTTAAAACTTTTATTTGTACTTAAGGATATTTATGTTATTTTATAAATATATATTTTTCTATTCTCTCACATTTCTTTTCTCTCATTTTCCAACCAAACAACTTAAAAAGTATCTCATTTTCTATTTTTCTTTCGCATTCTTTTCTCTTTCTTTTCAATCATATACCAAATATACCCAAGAGATTAAAACCTTTTTAGGATTTCACAATTAGCTATATTTCGTTTAGGTATGAGCTTTTGTCACTCGACTCTTTTGGTGAATTCTCGTGGGGCTGTCCTCTAGTGCTCAACATTGTTTGGCTGCATATCTTGAGGTTTCCTAATCAAAGCTGACTGATATCTATTAAATGCTACATATCCCATTTTTCACCACATTAATGGTATCATTGTAAGAAACATTCATTGATCACTTGGTCCCAATAGAGCCAATGCATACCATTTTGATTACGGCTCTGCTTTTGGCTGATTCTATCGTATGGTGCTTGTCCTCAAAGTTCAAGATTTCCAACCTCTTCATTTTTCCTTTGTCAGTTACTATAATGATAGAACTTTCACTATCATTTTTACTTCCAAATTGTGCCAAGATTGATTGCATTTTTTTTTGACACGATCGTTCATGAACCACCTCATATCGATCAACCAATTATAAATCATGGTATCATTCAACTTGGTATCACTTGAGTAGTGCAGCGTGATTCCAGTTTTCCCTATCCCAGATTAATCCACTCCGAGCTCTGACGTCGTTAAAGGTTTTTTGATTTGATTCATAATATGACCCAATCAAGCCTCACCATCTGAGAAAGCTTTGCTTGGTGCAACATAATTGATATTTAGAAAACTTGAAATTTTTTATTTATTGAAGTTTGTAAGGTTCAGCAGGCTCGGGGATATCATCAAAGTTAGAAGATTTGGAAAACATGCTTGGTGCAACATAATTGACATTTAGTTAAGATAGGATATATGCCACGTCACCTCTACCTCCCTCCTTTATCTCCTACCGGTTCATATTCTCCGTAACCCCCACCCCCTCTCTTTCCCCCATCCCCCCTCTGCCTCCAAATCCATTGTGACGTCTCCCATGCGACTCCACATTGGCCCTCTCTGTCACAAGCAATCTCTCCCTAACCCTAACCCTCACCTTCGCCCTCTCCTTCCCCCTCTGCCACCAGTGTCGACGCCACCCTCACTGTCGCAACACCACCTTTGCCGTTCCCCACTACTGTCACGCGTCCCTCTGTCATCACGACGTGACGCCAAAACAGTCGTTCCTTAATAGTGCAACGCCGAACTCTTTCGTGCCCTCTTTGTGCCCAACGTACCATGCGCTGCCACCACATATGTTGCCCTTGCATCCTGCATACGACTCGACCGTGAACTCTAAGAGCAGGCCAGCCATGACCTTTTGTTGAGACCCACAGTCGTTGCCCGCCACTTCGACGCGTCGCACTTTACCTTCTGATGTGACTTAGCATATTAAGCGAGTAGCCAAATATAAGTTTTATTTTTCTTAACAACTTATGAAATATTGATTTGTCTTATCAATAATATTTTGCTAAAGTTGGATCATTTAGTTTAATTTTGTAGCCTTTTAAGTATCCATCCTTTTATGTTTCCTACCTTGCACTATACCCTGATTTTGAGTTGATTAATAGCCGGATTAATGGTAGTTTGTTTGCAAGGTTTTATTAAGTGAATTCTTCCTATACGCCTCTTTTGAGTGAATGTGAGTTGAGTGATCTAGAAAGCCTAAGGTAGTTTATTCTCTAAAAATTATTTCATTGATTTGTTTGATTTGATTGGAGGCGACTCTAATTTGTGGTGCACTCTGTATTTGATCTGATTCCATGCTTGGGTACTTGATTGAGTGGTGGCGCATCTTTATTCTTTAGAAAGATTGGATGATAGTCTGCTTGATAGGCAAGAAGAGTTTAAGTGTGGGAAGATTGATGTGTGTATAATTTACAAGTTTTTCCTATGTTTTGTGCCTAATTATGTCATTACCTATTCATAACTCACGTTTTTATGGTAGGTAGAATCGAAGGTAGGTAAAAGGAAGGAAAGATGAGAAAGGGCGGAAATACAAGGAAAATGAGCTAAATAAGCAAGAGTTCGGTTCTAAGCCGAGGATAGAGGTGTCAAAGCGGGCAGCCCACCCCGCCGTGCACTCAACTCGCCTGAAAGTCGGGTAGTGCGGGCTTGCCCACATGAGATGCGGGTTGGAGAAGTCTAGCTCGCCTCGCGTAGTGGCGGGAGTACAGACGGCTCACACAAAATAAAAATGAAGACATTTTTTTGGTTTATAAAATGATGATTTTTGCCAAAAATAAATAAATTTGGAACAATATTACAAATTGATTTTAAAATATAAATGGGTGATTTTGGCCTATTATTAAGAGTCATGACTCCCCTTAATAATACTATCTCCGATTATATTTATAAGAACCAAAAAACTAATTCTAACAGTTTAAGAAATTTCAAAATTGAACTTCCAAAATTGCCCTTAACTCACTTTTTTAATTTATGTGCATCATTAATGCTTAAGAGAGTGGAAAAAGAGAAAAGTTTAATTAAATAAGGGTATTCTTATAAAAAAAGTAATTAATGCACCACAAACTCCAAATTAATTCTTATAAAAATGACTAAAATAAACCTCTCATTTAGTTATTATAAATAGGGTCCAATGTTGTAACTAATATGAATCATAAATATAAAACATATCGAACAATAAATCAATCATAAATCCATAACCACCTCCATTAATTCATCCATTTATCCAAACCAATCACCAATTATTATCAATGCAAGGCAACGTCAAGTCACCAACATCACACTAATGTGGTTGGGCATGGCTTTGTGGCTCGGAACAATGGTGGTAAGGTTATGGCGGATAGTACTTGCTACTGTGTGTCGTGCCTCTCTCCTCTTCTAGCAGAGACTTCTTTCCTTTAGTGGGCGTTACGTATCACGGTGCAGCTTGGATTTCGTCGAGTGGTCTTTAAGACAGATTGTCTTCAGCTCTTCCAGTGGGGCTCCCATGGAAGCTCTTATCTTGAAATTATAAATCGTGATTTTCGTTGCTTAATTTAAGCTTTTGTTTCTTTTGGTTTTACTTTTGTTAAGCGATTTGGAAATTCAGTGGCTGACTTTCTAGCCCAGAACACTTCTACCTACTCTAATCAGTTGTGGGTGGAGGAGATTCCGTCTTCGGCTAACCATTTTGTAGACAATGATGTTCTGGCTTCTTTTCCATCTTCTTAATCATATGAGGCATATTTCAACATAAAAAAAGAACTAAATAAAGTGGGAATGAAGTTTTTTTTTTTGTAGAAACTGCGGGTTGGCCTGCCCTTCTCTAGTTGACCCGCCGAGCATGCAGATTGTTGCGGGCTACAGGTTCATGTTTGGTGGCTCAGCCCACCTCTTTTTTGCGTGTTTACAGGCTTGACATACGGGTCTGACCCGCTTTGAAGCCCCTAGCCGAGGACACGACTTTGTAGCACTGATAGCCACTCCATGCCTCAATTTCAATGGCCATGGCTGTGGCTTATGAAGATAATATCATGTTGAAATTAATTTAGAAGCATGACCGTGCCATTTGATACGTACGACTGTGTCCTTACTCGCAGACTCTTCTCGTGAAAGGGAGAGGATTTCGACCTAGTAGGGAGATATAACTTTTGGAAGGAAAATCAGAAAGAAATGAAGTGTGTCATTCGAGAGAGAAAGCGACACTCCTCTTTCTATTAGTGTGAAGACGAAGAAGGGTTTCAAAGAAGACTTGATGGTTACAGTTTCTCCTTCCTCTGTGATAAGATGTTAGTCATAGTTCCAACGAGGTTTCGTGCTCTTTCATTATTATGCATCTTTAAACATCTTCTTAAGGTTACAATGCAATTAAGGACGTGAACCCTAGTTTCAATTTAGTAATTCACTTTCTCTTTTATTTCTTTGTGCTTATTCTATATTTAAGTCCGGCCAGTTGGGATATATTCTTAGCGAATGGTTAAACCCTAGCGGGGAGGATTATTTGCAAAACTATGATTTAGTCGAGTGTAGAGAGTCAATCTTAGTTCAATACTAGTATAGGTTTTAGGATTGTCTTTTTCATGCTCCTGGTAAGAATATATTTGGATGGTCAAGCATATCTTAGGTAGCCTCTTCGTACTTCAAGTCTACTTGTTTCATCACAGGTGCGGTGACAGTTGCTTGCTAGGTAGTGCATTTAGATATAAGATAAAATAATTGACAAAAACTTGGCGGTGAGTTGATGTTTTAAGTAGAATTGGTAGTCAAAGGGTTTAACAATTGAATTGGAATTGGGGGAACAAAGTTAATTGCATTTGTAATTTGAAGGTCATTTAGTCTAAGCAACTTCGTTCGTTCTTTTATTCATTTTTCTTTTATCTTGAAAATGGTTTCTCTCACAAATAAAGTTTCGGTTTCATAGACATTAAAATGTTTGGATGCTGACATTTGCCACATTAGTCCCTTTGCGTATATATTTTTAGCGCAACATAATGCGCAGCCAAAGATAGTTCTTCTGCCTCAACGGAGATGCTTTGACTCCATTGGCCGAGTATAGACATCATTGCACCCACCTGCATTTTCACTTGGGGAATTAATTGGATTGTTACGAGCTCAACGAATCCAGTGGAGACTAGGTGGGGCCCTGTAGCTCAAAGGATTAGAGCATGTGGCTATCCATCATAATTGTCTATATGAGTCTTTAGGAAGCTCATTGAGAAGGTCTTCAAGATCGTAGTTGATTTTGGACAGCCTTGCATAATTGTTAATGATTGAATCAGTGTCTCATCGCTCGATCTTAGCTGGGATGTGATGCTTCTTACTAAGCCACCTTGTCTGCCACTGTAATTCTTACTTGGTTGCGAGATTGAGATTCTATTAAGCGTTTTAACCTTTTGAACAAACTGGAATATAACTAAATAGTCGTAAACCAATATTTTCACCTAATTGATAGTTGATATGATTTTCGAAATATGCATAAACTAATAGATTTTTTATCCGTTTATATTACCTCAAAATCAAATCTAACCTTCTGAACAAGCTACGCCTACTCAGACCATCGCACGCGGCGGCATAAGTGATGTGGGGGTGGTAAAGCGAGTGTTGGGTTGCTTCGGGTGATGGTAGTCGTTCGTCGTCTCGGCGCCCGGGAGGGGTCCCTGTAAAGACACTCTGATGCCAAAGTGAGTGGTCGGAGTAAGAGGGTTGGGCAAAATTTGGGGTTAAAATTGCGCACCTCATGGTTTAGTGAGTCATCCTTATATAGAGGTTGGGGAGTGCCACATCCCTTGAGGGGTGATAATGATGGCCCTGTCAACGTCTCATCCTGGACCGCCGGATCCCTTGCCGCGTATAGAGGATCGGACGGTGGGGGGTTCCTAGGGAAGCTTCTGCAGATCCTGGAGTGTCACACCTACGAGAGTAGTCTAGTGAGGGGATTGTTGACGTGACATATAAGAGCAATCGACGGTCGGGGTACCAGCTAGGGTCTCTCGGCCTATCATCGTGAGGCTGGGGGGCGCGAACGCCCCTGTGGCCGGTCAAGGTTTGCCAGGAGGCATCTCCTCTTGGCTGAGGGCCCTGGTGGATGTCGGGAATATCATTCACAAAACAGTAGCCTCCAACCCAAGCACTTAGTTGCAAGTGCCTAAGAGTAAGTCGAAAGCATTTGGTCAGCGTGGGGCGTGTCTCCCTAAACATCACTTTTCGAGGGGCCGAGGGTCACTCCCAAAGCACTTTCATAATCAATTCATATACACTTCTCTATAAAATTAATTTTGTGGTGATTAAAGCATGGTCCACGCTAGTAATGAAATCACAACAAAAGAACTCGCCAGCCCTCTTGTTAAGAACACTTGCCATAATTAAGTGGTGATTAAATGACATAGAGTCCCCTCCTCGAGACTCACAATTTCAGTTGCCAACTTCAAGAAGAATAAATATACAGAGGACTGATTGATGCATTTTGTGAAACCGAGCACTTATCGGTTTTCTTTCCTTGCAGAGAGTTCAGAAAATCAATGCTCCTTTTGTTTTCTAGCTCTCGAAATCCTCATCATTTTATAAATAGATATTTTCTATCAATATTTTAAATTTTGTACTATTAAAACTCAAACAGAAGAGTCATTTGTCATTTTTATTAATTTCTCTGCTTAGAATAGTATAGCACTAGTAAAAAAGAAGAAAAAGATAAAGAAAGAAGACAAGGCAAAAATGATGATTGAGTGCACGTGTGGTAGGTCGTGTCCACGTGCAGCTGTTTATATTCACTGAATTGATGGATTTGTCGGTTATTTATTTCTCTTTCCGTGTGATCGATCGTGCAATGCATGCATTTGTTTAGCTTTTCCTCGGTGTCCGTTTGCACCAATGACGACATCTCTTTTTATTCCAATCCAATTTCTCCCATTCTTACTTAATTATCCACCACCAAAGATGTTGACTCACTTGTAAAAGATGAGTCACTCTTCATTATTATGTGTTTTTTTTTTATTGATCAAGATAATATCCCCACAGCTGGTTGTTCTGAGACTAATCATTCGCTCTACGGTCAGAGCACGAAACGGTAGGGGACTGACCAATGAGTTTTTTCCATTCACAAGAGTTGTGATTCGAACCCCCAACCACTTGCTTAAGGGACGAAGTGCTGAATCACTACGCCGACCCACTTTGTTCATTATTAACACCACACAAAGATTATGATAATAATCATTTATAAATATCTCTATAAATAACATTTAACATTTGGTTCTAAAAGTACATTTTAATCTATAATGGTGAATAAAACTGAATTCACTCAAACTCTTATTCATATAAAAACTTAATTATCCACCATGCATGCATTCATACATATTCATTGATTCACTCAAAGCTGTGACCACTACTGGTGAAATTTAACACCACACAAAGACCCACGAGGCATCGTAAAACTCAACCCCAACCACACATTAATGTGTCTGTCTCACAGTGATCTTTTTGTGCAAAAAGCTCATCAGATTGTCTGTGAATTCAAAGAGTAAGAGGATGTTTGCTTTACGATTTCACTTCACTTCCAGAATAGTTATATTTGATTATTAAAATTAACTTTATTTAATATTATAAAATTGGGTTCGACCACTTTCATTATTTGAAAAATATTGGGTGCCCGTGGGGTGCACCACCTGATTAGGAGGTCTACCAATACACCATAACTTTAAACCATAAGATTATCTCTTTTCTTTACTTTGGTGGAACACCTCACAACGACCCAAAAATATATATTGATGTGACTTAATTTATATTTAATAAAAGTGATTGGACGTATCTGATCAATCATTCAGGCAAGGCAGGTGTAGAACTTCGACAATTGGTGAATGATACAATAGTGGACTTCTCGAACTCGATTTTCCTTCGAGCTCTCCTCCTTCTTGAGTGTGTTGGACCCTCTGTAGATGATACTTACGAAGACACTCTGATGCTCAAGTTACTGTTGTGTAATAAGGGGCATGGAGGTCACTCCACCCACCATATTGGGCTACCAAAGAAGACTATCAAGAGACATACACCACATTGTTATCCAAAACCTTAAGGCATTGGATTTGCGGGTCTTACCTCTTATATTCTTTTCAACACTTTCACTTTTATGCAATGTGAGACTTCAATCTCACACTTTATTCTCTCAACAGATACTAAGGATCAAGAAGTGAGGAGAAGATGATGTTGAATATGTTGTTCCTCAATGGTCCTTTATATAACTAAAAGGTCGAACGGTTAAGGTTACGTCAACATTGCTCGCGTTTTTAAGCGCAATGTGCCCTAAGGCTGGCCTTCAGATCCTTTTGCCCATCATCCTTGTTTCAGGTTGATGGACAGTGCATCCATACCTTGCTCGACCCTGGGCTCATTCTTGAGCGAATAGAACAGTCTGAGACAACGCGTCTCGTCGACTATGGGAGTTTGAGAAGGAAAGACATTATGAGATGTTTATCTTATTCGAAGGTCGTCCTTTACCGAAGATTTGTTGTTCTCGGTGCCTTATTAATCACCTCCACCACTTCCATCGTCGCCACCACCACTGCCACTTCCTCCTCCACTGCCACCACCACCTCCACTATTATCGTCGCCTCCACGACCACCAACACCACCGTCGCCGCCACCTCCATCATCGTCGCCGCTACCAGATAACATCCACCTCCACCACCACCACCAACTTCATCGCCACCACAATCACCTCCAGCGTCGTTGGCGCCACCTTTGATGCTGGCACCACCACCACCCTCCACCACTGTCATCGTCGCCACCTCCTCCACCGCCCTCGCCCTAGCCACCGACACTGTTTGCGCTACCACCGCCCCCACTAAGTAACATAGTCCTCTACCACCACTGCCACCTGGCCTCTCCATTATTTTGTCGTCGCTACCACCCATTATCGTGAATTTATAAAGTTGATAATTGTAGTGACTATTGTGGATTTACAAATTTGACAACAATTTTTTTAAAACTGAAAATCACAAAAAATTAAAACTAGATTTATAAATCTGAAAAACTAGTTTTAGTTTTTAAAAATTTCAAAATATAAAACTAAAAACTACCATGAACGGGGCCTAAGTTAGCTCAAAGTTGAGGGAAATGTTAGAATATGAAAATGATATCCTATAATATCTTCATCATATTTTAGAGTAACTTATTTAGATTATTGTTTAGAGCGATTTGTTTCATTCTTTAATTAGTATTAGAAGTTTGCTCATTATTATAAATATGGGTAAGTATTTTATCTTTTAATTAATCAATTATTTACAATGTAAACCCTGCGCACTTCTATTTCTCCTTGCTTTTATTAATCAATTATTCTTTTTCTTTGTATTGCTTCTCTTAACACTTTCTTTTCTCTTTCTTTATTTTTAGGCTTAAATACATTTTAATCCCTACAAAATACATTGTTATTATTTTTTTGTTCCTGTGATTTTTTTGTTTTGTTTTTAATCTTCCAAAAAATCACATATTTTATTTTTCGTCTCTGCCGTTTGTTTTTCCATCTATTCAGGATAAAATTGATTTTCGGAGGACTGAAAACAAAAAATATTTTCCAAAAACAAAAAATAAAAATAATATATTTTACAAGAACTAAAAATATATTTAAACCCTCTTTTTATTATTTTTTTATCTTATTTTTTTCTCCTTACCAAATATATCATTTATATTAGAACTGAGAAGTATTCAATTCGTACAAAGTGTAAGAGTAATGTTATATTCTCCTTAGTTCATTCTTCTAAAAAATTATTCATATTCTTCGAAGTTGGAACCTTAAGTCCTTAACAATTAATAATTAAACATATTTTAATGTTCCACGCGTGTGTGTCAGTATGATTTATTTCACTCCTCATAACACAAACAAAGGAAGAAAATAGTATATATGCAAGTGGCAGGGGAAGAAGTATAATGTTTGGTAGTGGCAGAATGGGATGAAGGTTTTCACGTGTGCACTGCTCCAATACCACTATGAGTGTGTTTGACCGATGTTGACTGGAATGAATTCTGGATATTAGAATAATAAAACGTTCCCTTTAATTCATTTCAATCACTTAATTTGTTCTTTTATTTTCATGTCAAAAGATTAACCTCTGGCTCAATCAGATGATTATAATTATTCTTCCCGGTATAAAAAATTTTGTATTTCAGGGCAAGCATTTTGCGGCAGTTCAAGGAAAAACGGCTACAAAATGTTACATTGCGGCGATTTTTGCGGTGGTTTATTCAACCGCTGCAAATTGTATACAAATAGAAGCGGTATATTGGGTACTGGGGTGGTTTATTTGGTACTAGAAGCGGTTCATCTCGGGACGGTTAAACCAGCTTCCGTACAATGATGAGGAGCACAAAATGTAATTTCGTGAAACCCTCTTTCATTTTTCACGAACAAGGTTCATTCTCTCTCAGTTTTCGCTTTCGCGAACCCTAACCCTCATTCATTCCCTCTCCGTATTGAAAAACTCATCCATGGATTGAAGTATTGACCTCACTCTACCATGGATTGAAGCTCACTCAGCCATGAATTGAAGTCTCGATCTCGAAGGTAAGCACCTCGTTCTCATCTTTCGATTTGAGTTTCTTCTCCTCTCTAATTTCAATTTTCGCAAACGAGGTTCATTCTCCCTCAGTATTCGCTTTTGCGAACCCTAACCCTCATTCATTCCCTCTCTGTATTGAAAAACTCAGTCATGGATTGAAGCTCACTCAACCATGAATTGAAGTCTCGATCACGAAGGTAAGCTCCTCGTTCTCATCTTGCGATTTGAGTTTCTTCTCCTCTCTAATTTCAATTGAAGGTAACCACAGTTTGTGTTTTTTTTAGGAAATAACGGTTTATGTTTCTACTTCTCCATTCTCATCTCTCTCTAGAACTCGAACCTTCTATACTCTCCATTCTCAACTCTCTCCACTCCACTTGTGTTGTGTTCTTCGATCAGGTAAGTGAGATAATCTATTGATATCTGATTTCCATTGGATAAGGCTCTTGTGTCTTGCATTTGATTTCAATTGATGGTCAAAGGTTTCTACATATGGGTGCCTTTTAATTTAAGTTTTATCAAATCACATTGATTATCTGTTTGTAACACTTAACATGATATATAATCTGTTAGTAGAACTATAAGATTGCCTGATGATTCCAGTTAGAATTTTTGCACATACCTGCACATTTTATCATTGTTTTTATCAGTTGCTAGAACTAACTAGCACAAACATGCAGCAATCCAGTTAAAAAGGAAAGGAGTAAATAAATACATTATTACTAGTATCATTGCAGTAGAAAGGAGACTGATCAGAACACTCAAAATTTATACATTGTATTAGTGTCATGTACTGTTAGTATGAAGGAAACCAGAATAGAGAAACTTCAGGGAAGGACAACAGAGCGATAATTATATATTCTATCAATTCTCAGTTGCTGTTTGAAAATTTTGTGGTAAAGCCAGAAATCTACAATGAGAATCAATTGAGGAATTATTATGGATACAAGATAGAAAAAGCAGATTGGTAACCAACACCCTGCTCTATTTCCATTTTGGTCCTCTGACCTCTGATCTGCAACATTCCTTTTGTCTGCAGCTGCTGCTAATAGATCCTGACCATACTTATAGCAAACCAAATATTACTTTAAGGGAGTTGTTGCATCATTTAAGCTTTAATTATGTAGGTATGTATTTTTCCATACTCTATGATCTTCTATTTGTTTCCTAAACTTGCTTACATGTATTCAAATCTTAAATCAAGTTCTTTCTGAGTATTTTTCATTTACACCCTAAAAGTACTTTTACACCAGAACTTACATTTGAAAGAAAATATGCCACGAGAAGTTTGAGAACTTTTTATTCCTGATCAGTGTTTATTCATATTATGTCAGTTTGTCTATTTCATTGTCTGAGTGGAATGACATGAAATCAGAATTGCAGGAGAGCAATGCAAGATATAAAGTTTTAGAGGAACGATTGAATTTCTCCATTCAGCAGTTTGGAGGTCAAATGCTACCTAATCAAGTGAATTATAACATCATTCCTTATGAATGATGCTTTACTTTCTGCTTGTTGGATTCATAAACTGTGGTAGCTAGTAATTATGAATGGCTGAGGCATGAAAACCTTGTCATTACTATGTAAAATTGTTGTTGTAATCTGCAATTCAAAGTTGAATTTTAGTGGACACCCCAGTGCCTTGGCGCTGGTAAAAACTTGAAATTCCCACGTGCATCCAGAATTCCAGCGCCTTGGGTTGGCTTCCCAACGCATTGGCGTTGGGATCTTCTATCGTCTGATGGTCCTTGGCAGAATGCCAGCGCATTGGTGATGGCTTCCCAGCGCATTGGTTCTGGGATCTTCTATCGTCTAATGTACGCTGAGATCTTCTATCGTCTTGCCAACTTAGCAGACTAGTCTGGGTAAGTTACATCACACCTTTAGTTAGTCTAAGAAAACTGAATTTTGTTGTATTGAATTGAATTAGAATGACAAAGAGTAGAAGTATATATTAATAATGTGCATCAACCGTGTAACTACTAGCTAACTAACACTAGACTAGTCTAACAAACTAGCTTAGCAGACTAGTCTAACAAACTAGCCTAGTCCTTCTATTGCATCAACCGTGTAACTACTAGCTAACTTACACTAGACTAGTCTAGCAAACTAGCTTAGCAGACTTGTCTAACAAACTAGATTAGCAGACTAATCTAACAAACTAGGCTAGTCATTCTATTTATTCTTGCTGCAACTTTTGGTCCTTATTGTCTAATAGTTAGAATATTAATTGTTATGAAATCATTGAATCTTGTTATTATGCCCAAGTTGGATGACGTTATATTTGGAGATTTATTCATATGTTGATTCTACACATACAATGAGTTTCTTATGCCCTAGTTGGATGTTCATTTCAGGTTCCTGATTTAACTTCACCAGTAGGAGTGCAACATTCTTCCTCAGCTACTCACCAACCTCAAAATCATGGACTACCAACTTCTATTTAGTTCTATTTAGAATTTTGTTTTACTTCCTATCCGTACTTTTAAGAGTTACTTATTATGTAATATTGAACATTTGTTTTGTAAGTTGTACTTAATCCTATACTCTCTTACGATTTACTTGTTCGGATATGTTTATCTGACCATGTTTTTGTTGTTTAATTGCTTGTTTTATGTAATTTACGGCTATTAATATTGGCTTGGATTTATATTCAGGTGCTGGTTTTGGATTCAAAAACAAGCATTTTGGAAAAGTCCATCCAGCTAAATATTGGCTTTCAAGTATAACAAATGAGGTTTCTCAACAAAACTATTCAGCTAAATATTGCCTTTCAGAGTATAACAAAAGAGGTTTCACTTTTAAAAGTTACTTATTATGAATTATTTTTTCTAATCCTCACCGCAAACACAACATAAGAAAATAAAGGTAAATGAAATCATAGATAGTGTTATATGTTCTTCAGGACTAGTAATATTGGCTTGGACTTCCATGTTCAGGTGCTGGTTTTGGATCTAAAATCAAATAAATGTTTGGAAAATTCCATCCAGCTTGAACTTGTCGAAGGTAACTTTGTTGGAACTGTTCATTTTATGTAAGTGAATACAAATTATAAATTTTAATCGATTGTTTGATTAAAATTCTTGCTACTGCATAAAGAAAACATGAGAAAAAGTTGAATACATCAAGTAGAGCTTAGATTAACCAAAGTGGAGTTGTTCAATCATAAGTTAATAAGATCACACTTGTAGACTTAATAGGACTAGTCTACAGCCTCTGTTAGATATACTAGTTTACAAAGAATGTGTTAGAACATTTGTGAGTATAGTTTAGTCCTGGACTTAATAGACTAGTCTACAGCCTCTAGTCTAATAGACTAGTCTATTGAGAATATGTTAGAACATATGTGAGTATAGTTTAGTCCTAGACTTAGTCTACCGCCTCTTTTAGATAGACTAGTCTATAGAGAATATGTAGAACATATGTAAGCATAGTTTAGTCCTGGACTTGATAGACTATTCTACAGCCTCTATTCTAATAGACTAGTCTACAGAGAATATGTTATAACATATGTGAGTATAGTTTAGTCATAGACTTAATAGAATAGTCTACAGAGAATATGTTAGAGCATATGTGAGTATAGTTTAGTCCTAGACTTAATAGACTAGTCTACAGCCTCTAGTCTAATAAACTAGTCTATAGTCTCTAGTCTAATTGTATAAATATTTGTAATGTCTTGTTTCACTTTACCTTTTGAAATCATATCAGAATGCACATCTAGTTTCTCACTCCTCTCTATCTTTCTTTTCCTTCTTTTTGTTTATTTATATTATAGCTTAACAATGAATATGCTTGAAATTGTTGGAAACTATTATTTACCAAAATATTTCAAGAAAATATTTTGGAATTGCATGTATTTAATTAATGAATAATACAGCAGTAACAAACTTTTGTGAAAAAGGGCAAAATGATCAAATTAGCAATTCGCGGCGGTTCCAAACTGCCGTAAAAGGAGGTTAAATGAAGTATACATTTTGCGGCGGTTTATAACCCCTGCTACATGTCAGCGGCGGTTATTCCAGCAATTGGTCAAAACCGCCACAAAATGACCTCCCGATGCTCGTAACTGCAGCGTTTAGCTACCGCCGCTCACATACACTTTGCGACAGTTCAAACCGCCGCAAATTGTTCACAGAACCGCCACAAAATGCTGATTTTCTTGTAGTGTTAATTTATATACATTGATAAATGATTTTATGCATATATTAAACCAGATCTTACCATCTTACTTTTTAAATTTTCATATTATAATTTATTTTTAATGTGACAAAATAGTCAATGAAGATTTAAAAATTTTACAAAATAATTGTACAATCAGTGCATAGAAAAGATTTAAAAAAAAAACTAAGTGCACTGAATTTACGCAATAGTTAGCACTTCATCTAAAAAAATGAGTCCAAGAAAAGATTTTTATAGTCATATTATTATAATTATATTAGAAATACTCCTCAACCTCATTTTAGCTGTACTTTCGGCCCACACAACTGTGAATGCAATCCCCCATCAAAACAAGCAATACAATAAAATAAAATAAAAGTGCGTAGATTGAGTAGCGACTCAACTACCAATCAATCTGGTCCAATATCTTGGTTTCTGGGTCTCACATCACACAAATGAACCATATATTTAAAAAAGAGATCAATTTAAGATTCGAACATTATCTAAGTGTGGTAAGGGGAACTATCATGTGGATCTTTCCTATAAGAAAGAGCTTTTTAAACATTCTATAAATAATTAAGTACTCCGTTTTAGAAATTTAATAAATTATATTTTGTTAAATATTATTTATATTAAAAAAAATTAAAAATTGCAATAATTAGAGTTATTGTTTTTTACATAAGCTTAACTTCATTTTCACTTGTAGTAGATATATTTTCCGCAAGAAAAAAACCACAATGTTAAGTATTATTTTATTTTAATATATTATAAAATGATATTATCTTAAAAATAATTAAAAAAATTCAAATATTGTAAAGAAGCGTACACAATGAGTACTTATAAAATAGAATATAAAAAAACTATGATAACAAGAATAATAAATACTTTCAAGCTAATGAAAGACAAAAGATGTATAGAGAAACATAAGTAAGATATTGGAAAAAAATGTCAACAATAAGAGAGCATATGAAATTAAATATAGGATCAATTGGTAAGATATCAAAATTATTTTACAAAATTCTATGTGTTTATTCTATTTTCATTTAAAAGCTACATTTGTTTCCTTAAAATCTTCGATCAACATATATTTATTAATTAGACTAAAATTTCGCTAGACTAAAATTTTGAGATAAAACGTTTAAATATATAATCTATTTTCAAATATAAGAAATATTTTAAAAATATTTTTATTAATTTTATTACTTGTGTAATAATTTAATTCGCTTACTTTCTTATTCAATAATTTCAGTCCAATGAATTTAAATTGTTACAGTTACTTTCACAAAAAAATTTTATAAATTTTATTTTTATTAACTATAAAATACAAAAAGTTGCTGAAATTTATTTACTTATATGTTTATAATAATTTATTGACTAAACTTAAAACTTTACTAATAATTATTTTACATTTTTAAGTATTTTTTTTGTATAAAACAACACAATTGTTCATATATTTATTAATTTATTAATTTATATCTTTTTATACAAATGATACAAATTTTTTAGTCATGTAAATCGTAAAAAAAAGTTGAACGTGTTTCTTTTTACTATCAATTTTTTATAATAATAACATAAACACTTATAAATAGAAATAAATTCAAGAAATTCCATTTAATTTTTTTTATTCAAATCAATTTTACGTTAGTTCTTTCAAATAAAAATTGTAGGTTAATTGTGAATTTAGAATAGTAATTTATCTCAAGTTTAATGAGAGATAAATTTTAAAAAGGATGAGAGAGAGAAAAATATTATTAATTATGTGTTGATTAATGCTGGAACGAGAAGAATGAGAATGTCAAATAATGATTGCAGTAATAGAGAGTGAATTACACCACCCAATAGATAAGAGAGAGACAATGAGATTTTTTTAGAAGGATGATGTGGCCGCATGTGAGGGACAGTGTATTGTATGAGTGTCTCACTCTCCAAAGTGAGGACTCATAATTAGAGATACTATGATAGATGGTAGATAATTAAAAATGTCAATTATGTCAAATGAATTTATATTCTTTTTTTATCAATTTACTCACAGTCACCGCTGCCGCTTCCAACCCCAACAAGAAGGAGACATCGAAACTATTACTAGGGCCCTTCGAGATGGGAAGCTCGTCAACCATGGAACCTTTGCAAAGGTCTACTATGTCAGGAACATAAAAAATGAAGAATGGTAGCCATCAAGGTCATTGGCAAGGAGAAAATCCTCAAGGGTGGCTTGGACGCGCACATAAAATTCGAGATCACAATCCTTCGTCGTGTCCGACACTCCAGCATGGTGCAGCTCTTTGAGATGATGGCCACCAAGACCAAGATCTATTTTGTCATGGAATACGTTCGTGGCAGTGAGCTTTTCAACAAGGTCACCAAAGGGAGGATGAAAGATTAGGTTGCGAGAAAGAATTTCAGCAATTGATCTTCGTCATCGGGTCCTACCAGGCCAGAGGCGTGTACCACACGTATCTAAAGCCTAGAAATATGTTGCTTAATAACAACAATAACATCAAAGTCTTGGATTTTCAGTTGACTGTAGTGTCTGGTCAAATTAGGCAATATGGATTATTCGATACGTCTTGTGGACTCCTGCATATGTTGCTCATGAGGTTCTTGCAAGGAAAGGGTACGATGGTGCCAAGGTTGATCTCTGGCCTTGTAGCCTTGTCTTGTATGTGTTGATAGCAGAGTATTTTTATCTCTTGCACGAAGGAGGTGCCAAGTTTGATCCATGGTCTTGTGGCGATCGATGTCTTGTTTGAGGGTTCAACCCGTCGAGCCAACTCGCCAAGGCGGGATGGGGCGAGTCAGACAATCCAGCTCGTGAACCCACATAACTTGCCCCGCTTAACCAGTCAACTCACACGGGCCAAGTTATATTTTGTTTTTGTTGAAAAAGTTGCATTTTAAAATGTTTTAGGTGGGTTTTAACATACCAACTCACAAGCTAACCCGAAAATAAATATTTCTTTAATGTTTTATATCATATTATTATTATTTTTAATATATTTTTACTTGTGAGCCAACCCATCAACTTACCATAAAGCTAGACAAGTTAGTTTTTCCAATCCACGTTCTCCAACGAGTCAACTCATCCCGGCCTGTTTTAGGCAGGTTGAGGGCGGCACGAGGCGCATTGCTGACCCGAGTGGCCAACCCGCCCCCTCGTATAACACACTAATTATTCCTTACCAATTGCAGCCATATATAGTGCAAGCTTGGCCTCACGAATTCTAGAACACGCATTCTATCTCATTTAAATCTTGAATGAAGTGTACTAAATGATTAATGGCAGGGTGATAATTACAAGTAAGATTGAAAAGTAGCAATCCTTTACTTTTTGGACTGATGTATACATATAAAAATGCATGAGCCCTTTCCCGACTCAAGCGTTTGCAAAAAGATTCTTAGCTTTATGGTAGTTGGCTCCACACAGCACAAGATGAAGCACCCCCCACCCCATGTGTTGAAGGTCCCCCATTTGAGTTTGTTTGATACTTGGGAGAGTGCTTTTGTCTTTGCTCTTATCTCTTTCAATTTCAATTTCCACTCATGCATATTTTTATATATATACAATTTGGTTTTAGAATCGATCTTTCATTGTCTTGCTCTCAACCCACATTAGGTAACCTTATGTTACCAAAACCCCATGTGATCCGGTGAATGCTTGGCCATATTGAGGATCAACCTCAAGATTGTGGGGGCTAACTTTTCTTGTGAAAAATGGTTCGTGCATGTTACCCCCTCGTGGGGATATCGTAATCGTCCTTGGTACGAAAACACAAATTAATTAAACCATTGATGATGATAAGTACCACTCAGTTAGCTTTGTGAGCCCCAATTGAGCATGTGTATTTGGTGCCCCCTCCCCACCTCTTCCTAAAGAACAGAAAACACTTGCACTTATCCCTGCAATTCCTTGTGTTGATGACTCTTACAATTTTAAGTTTGAACCTGAGGTTGACATCTACATCTCATGGTCATGGACAATGTTGCTTTTTCTTTGCTCGAACCTTGCTATTCTACATGTAAGGAATAAATGCTTCAATCGTCCGGCTCTCATTCGCTAGTGTACTTTCAATTCAGGTCCCACATTGATTACCATATTGTCAAATAAATGATAGAATAATCCTTACTTAATAGGGTAGTTTTTTTTATAAGCCAAGTGTAGTTTTGATGTAGGGTTAGGGCAATCACCATTTTGGGGGTAAAGTTGGATTTTAAAAAGGTTTAATACACTTTTGGTCCCTCACCTTTTACTATTTTGCACTTCTGGTCCCTCTTAGAATTTATTAGCCTACAAGATCCCTCACATTTACTAACTGTTGCAGTTTTGGTTTTCTATTGAAAATCATCCAAAATTTAACAAATTCTGGATTAAAAAATTAAAAATAAAATAAAATATAACAAAATCCAAAAAATATTGAATGTTCATCTTTTCCCTCATCATCTTCAAAGACAAATCCATAAAAATGAAAAACCCAAAAAATCCTAGAGAATAAAAACTTCATCATCTTCAAATCTGAAAAATCTAAAGCCACCATTTTTCAACCTCAACAATTCCACCTTCATCTTCTTCACAAAAAATTAAAAACAAAGAGATAGAGAAAGAGTCCCCAAATACAAAGGACGAGGTCGAGGAACGGGCGCAGGCATGAGCGGCGGCTAATGTCAGCGCTGGAAGGGCTTCGAAGAGGATGAAGAGGAATGGACTGTGGTACGGAGAAGAGGAATGGGCGGTGGCGACTTTCGAAAAGGAGGATGGGAAGAATGGGTGTTTGTGGTGGCACAGAGAAGCAGTGGTTTCGAAGGAGAAAAGAGGAGTGGTGGTGGTTTTGAAGGAGAAGAGGGGAGAATGGGTGTTTGTGTCATTTTTTTGGGTTTTTTAAGTTTTTGTTATGAAGAAGAAGATGAGCATTCATCATTGATTCTAAATTTTATTTTTTTAAATAATTTTAAAGGAATATTCGGTTAAATTTTGGATGGTTTTTGACGGAAAATCAAAACTACAACAGTTAGTAAACGTGAGGGACCTTATAGGCTAATAAATTTCAAGAGGGACCATAAGTGCAAAATCGGAAAATGTGAGGGATCAAAAGTGCTATTTAGCCTTTTAAAAACTTCAATGTTGCATGTCATCACCATTGGGTATACTAGGAACTAGTTTTTGGAAATGAAATTTTGGAATGTTTCAGCCCCATAAGAATGACGCACTTGAGATGTCAGACCTCCGCAATCGCTTCCCATTTTCTTCCCCGCCAAACTTCTCTTTCGATGTTGTTTGAGCACTCTTTCTAGTTTAAGTTCATGTAAATAATGTTATTCTCACCATCTATATAATTTTTTTGTATATATGTATTTTATTAACTATCTATTTTTGCATTTCTAGTTAGAATTTTACGATTTGATATTAATCCTACGATCTTTCACATTCATTTGATTCTGAGTACAAGTCTGATATGATTTGACAACATTGGTTGTCAAATTTCTAGGCTTACCAATATTAAAGATTTTGTTGCACTTATGAGTATGAAAACAAGTACTCATAAGGTTTCATTAAGTAAGATTAATTATATCCTACGTGCAACCTGAAATTTTAAATTAGCTTAATTAAACAATTTTTAATAATCTATGTATAACTTTTACATCAACAAGAAAAGTCTAGCTTGAGTGTAATATGTAAACTACTTAACAGTTTAAAAGAAATCTGTGGGAATAACATGAACCCCACTATTGTTGCACAATACAACGACATATATTGGAAGAGAGAAGGAAACATTATGTTATTCATCAGGGCCTGCATCCTACAAATAATACATCATTAAAGTAAGATTAGTATATCAATGGTGGTTTATTAATTTGTCTGAGATTGTTAGCATGTGTGAGATACTTCCTAACCTACCTAATCACATGCTTAGTGACAAAAATACTCTGCTTTGAGGTGATCGATTGAGCTGTTCATTGAACTTATAAATGATTAATGTTGCGAATCAAAATCATGAAACCATTGAAGTCCGTGTTTGAATGCGTGCAATTTCACAGGCTTGGGTTGACTTGGTCCCCTCGTTTTTCTCAAAACCTAAGGCCTCTAATTTGACTCTCACTTGTTCAATTTGTGTGTGGGTGGTGAATAAATTAATGTTTCATCCGTTCCTTAATTAATTGTTACTATTTCATTTTATTTTTGTTTTTATTTATTTGTCATTTTCACAATTTCAAGAAAACATTAATTATATTTTATCAATTATACCCTTAATTTAATGGTGATAGAAAAATTGAAAAGTTAGAATTAATAAGAGAGAGATAAATGGTATATAAGGAAGTTTGAAGAAATTTAACTAAAAACAAGAGCATTAACATCACTTCTTAATTCATGTGCCGAAAATGAATTAATAAGAGAGATAAAGGGTATATAAGGAAATTTGAAGTGACATTATTTTTATATATTTGTTCATTTAATATTTTAAGAAAGTATAAATTGAAATTTTTTCAAGTAATGTCATTGTGATAACAATAAATAAAGAGAGATAAAAGACATTTTAAAGGGTAAATTAGGGGAAAAAATAATACTTTTATGAAAATTAACAAAATTAGTTGCACTTTTTAATATGTATGTTTCTTTTCTTTTTAGACAATTAATAAGAAACGAATATAATAGTTGTTAAAATAAATGAAGCAATACTTACTCGAACACAAAACTTTGCTTAAAAAAATCAAACATATACTCCCTCCATCTCGAATTATCAAGTCATGCTCAGACAATTACATTTATTAAGAAAACATGCAATGAAATCATTGAATATATTGCTTTTAAAATGTTTATACAATCTTCCACATTAACCCTTAATTAATATGTTGAATAGTGTGAAAAACATTAATTATTAGTATAATCAAAACTTTAAAATTACAAAAGTATAATAAATACAAGGGGTATACATGTAAATTGATAATAAATGTTTCTATAAACTAGTAAGGAGTCTTATATAAAATGACACCAAGTATGTCTCTAAAGGGTCTTATAATTAGGAATGAAGTATTACTTAAACGAACTACACATTCATCTGAAAAAGCTTATGAGTACTCAATCTCATAATACACTCCCTCAACTCCTTTATAACTTTCACTATTTTAAGAGGTTTTTTGTTATTATTAATTTATCACTTTTAAGAATTCAAGAGATGATTAGTTATGTTTTATCAATTATACCCTTAATTTAAAGTAATTCTATATAGTGATAGGAAAGTTGATGAGTCAAAATTAATAAGAGAGATAAAGAGTATATTAGGAAGTCAAATAGTAATGTTAATAAAAATAAGAAAATTAATGTTCTTTCTTAATACATGTGCAAAAACTTTAAAGTGGCAGTTAATAAGGAACTGTACGAGTATAATGAGATTAATTATGATGCACTGATGGTGTAAAAACTCTTTACACGATCATCCAATTGTTTTAAGCCACATAAGACCATATTTTTAAAATAGTTACGTTTCTTTTTAATTTTAATAAATAATACTTTATTTTCTGATATGACGAAATACAACTGGATATCTGTGTAAAGAAAGATTACACTAACGGTGCATAGAAATTAAATTCATATAGAATTCCAATTATAAGAGTAATAGTTTAGTAAACTTGTTTCATATTATAATTGAACTAAATATTACAAACTCTCTTTTAAATTCCTAATTAATCATGACTTGAATTCGAGACCTCCCCATAAGTTTTGATGAAATCATTTTTTGAATGAGATAATTTAATTATAAAAAATATTATTTTACTAATATCATTTCTACTTCGTTTTAAACTATAATTATATATATTTTTTCCTAGTCACAAAAAAACTACAACTATATTAAAATGTTTTGAGTTTGTTATATTTTTCTTATTGAGAGGCGTAACCTCAAAAAGAAAGACTACACTAGGGTAGTTCTAGGGAAAGACACTCCCGTATAATAAAAAAAAAAAAGATTTCTACACTTATTAACATATGAAAATATGTACATTTTAATCTTTAAATATAAACAGCAGTCAAATATCCATTGGGCAAATATTTTTTAATTTCTTCAATTTAAAAAGTTAATTATATAACTATTTTACATAAACAATATATTTTGAAGTTTCCTTACTTCAATCATTTTTCATCTCTCTCAATAATATTTATTCGAGAACGGTCATATTTATGGGAATTCAAAATTAAAATTGTCTACCTCCAATTAGCGATTTGGAAACGCAAGAGGATAAAAGGAAGATAATGGGCAGCATGATGGGTCTTTGGTGGCTAGAAGCCGGGAGGTCGAGACGGGGCACAATACTGAAAGTGTTGGTAAGGAGGATTGGATCGGGGTAATCACTCCTTATGTGCAAGTAAAGAGGGGTAGGGGTTGGCTCAAGAAGAAGAAGGTTTTATCGAGTGGAATGAAGAGAAGTCGTCCTAAGGGGAGCAAGAATAAGTCGAAGAACCCCATTGATGATAAGGCGTGGAAGATTGACCCGATTGAGGGTGAATCCAGAGTAATTACTAGGGCATGACAAACGTGGATGTTTGGGAAGCATATGGGGTTTTGGTCTTATAAGAATAAGGGTAGTGAAGGTATGATGGTTAAAAGGTTGGTGGAACATATAAAGACCATCATCCTAATTTAGTTGATTGATGTTGTTCTTAGGTAGTTAGGTTGGATGCTTTGGGGGTTGGTTTTTCTTGGGTAGGTTGGGAGCTGTTTTTTCTCTTTTGTGGCATTCTGTACAGTTTTAGGCTTTTAGTTTTGCTATCATGAATAAAGATTTTGTTTTTGAAAAAAAAATATTCATAAAAAAAATTGTGGCAAGAAAATATGATTTAGATATATAATTTTATTGCATTAATAACTTCTTACACGAATTTCGAAATCTTATATCATATATTTTAAATGCAATATAAAGAACATTTAATCTGTAAAGTTATATCATACCGCATGTCTAATTCTTTGGAAACTCAAACATAAAATTTAAAATTATGAACCAATTACAATGTTATAAGAATTAGATTGAATTGTTTAAAAAAATATATCAATAAAAAGTCTAGCATACGAATTGATTTTGCTAGGATTATGCCCGTACTATGCACAGATAAATTATTTTATTTTATTTGTAAGATAAATGTTTTAATTTAAATATATTTTACAAACATTTTAGTTTGTTTTAAAAAATAAGAGCGCAATTATGAAGTCGAAGATCATCTTCCTAAAACTACAATTTGTGATTGTGAACTTAATTTAAACAATTTATAAAAGAATGTGAAGATAACATCATTGATTTTTTTATTTTTTTTTTGAACTGAAACATCATTGATTAATTGATCTATAATGATAACAAAAAAACTATTGTTCTATCCGGCCAAAAAAATATTTCTGTAAAATCCTCACATTTATACAAATGATTAATAACATTGAACATAATTCAATTCAATATATATACATAAAAAAATATAATTTCCATACATTTATTGAATTCTAAAATATCATCTTACATAATATTATATAATATTAATTACGTATATAATATTAATAAAAATATGAGGAACCTATTTTTTATTTTAGATCAAAAATATATTATAACTATAATTAATTTTACTATCATCTCCTAATAGTAAAAAAAACAAAAATTACTATTAGGAGATGGATACTTTTTCACATTCATAAATGCATCATTATCATAGGACTACTAATTTTTTCATATCAACTTTTAGTAAGGTTGGATGTTCAATGATTTAAAATGATCATTCCTTTTTCAATTGCCATTAACCGTTAATACTTTCAAACCTAAATGGGATTTGTCCTATTCCAAAATCTCTTTGTCCAACAATTATGGTCATATCGATTCCACAAAATCAAGAAATATCTCCAATATTCATTCTAAACCCATAGAGGGTCTTTACATGTGCAAGCCCAGCCCAACTACATATCAAAATAGTAAGAAAAAAAAGTTCTGTAAACAGTAAAATAGAAATTTGCAATAAGAGGGTTGTATATTGGGCTTTTTTGCAGAATTAGATCAACATTCTGAAAATAAAAAGAGGGTTACCAACCCAATTCTTAAGGGAGAGGGGATTGTAATCTTGGGTGGGGGTGGGAAAAAGCAACTCCCAAGTCCCAACCAGGCATTTTTAATATTTAACTAGGCATGCATGGGTTGGATTAAATTAAATTTTTATAGTATTTTAATATTATCGAATAATTTCAACCGTAGCTGGAGATTTAGTCATGCTGCAATATGCGTTTGCAAAAAAATTTAATTCACGGAATTGAAGAAACATGGTATTTCTTGTAAACAAATCACTTCTACCCTACATGAGAGGGAACATTATTAAAAATAAAACGTAATAGTTTATCTAGGTTTGGACTTTTGTAAGTCATAATTGACAACTATGCTCAACTTTTTTTTTTTAAAAAAAAAGCCAACAAAATAACACATTTATTAACTATATATGTATCACTGCTCCTTTAATTAACCCTACTAGTGCAATTCTTCTTCAACCTTGGGTCCCTTGTCAAAGAAATTTCTACGAAACTCTCGAAATGACATGGATTTGTACAGTGGGAGAATAGTTTCATTCATCAAACATTGTGCAGGTTCTATGATGCTTTCCATTGATGGATAGATGAAATAGGCAACACTTGTCCGCGCCGTCGTCGAATTCGTCACAACCCGGTGTTCCGCACCAACCACCCTTCCATTGCTGATGATCTGAATTAATTAATAGTCAAATTAAGAGAATCACTGAAAAATATAATCCTTCAAATCAATTCATCAAAGCTTACGATGAAGGTTAATAGTCATAGTTACTCAAAGATTAAGTAATAATACCCTTGACTTTTTTTTTTTTATAAAATGTAATAACCTTGACTTGATATTCAAATATGAACAAAGAAAATGTCTTTAATTCTTTAGCTTAAACGTGAAATAATTGACATCTATGATTTGAGTACTTGTTTTTTTATACAAATTTGAGTACTTGTTGAAAATACAACTTACGTGTGATAGTTAGATTAGACCACTCTATACAATTCATTGCATCACGATAAGATTTTCTTAAGAAAAAGTAATAAATAAACTATATATATAGACTAACAACACTCTGAAATCAAAGTCTTTGGGTGAAATCAAAGACTAACAACACTCTAACAGAACTTTTTCAATAATTTTTTTTATTAGTGAAATTTCACATGGTTCCCACTATATTGAAAGTGGAACCAAGACCGATCTATTCATAAGGAATTGTGGGAAGCCGCCTCCACAAAACAATTATTTTCTCTTGCATTAAATATATCATGTATATCTGCATGTTTGGAAACTTTATTTCGTTTGGGTCAGACCCACGTTTTTAGAAGTAAAAAAATAGTTGTTTTTGGATTGTTTGATCCACGTTTAGCCTCTCCAAACGTAAAACCAAACACGCCATATATGTATATGTGTGCGAATGTATGTATATTGTTTTCATGACTTCAAATTTCAACATCTGTCACTCACTGGGGTCTATACTTTTATTAGACCACACATGAACTTTAACTAAGTAAGAAAGTCTTAGAAATAGAGATGTTGCTAGCCTTTTCCTACTAGCTAATTTAATTAATTACCTGCAAGAGTAGACCAATGTTAACCACAAAAGCATTGGGAAGGGGCTCAACACCAAGCCATTCCCCATCCTTGAGGACTTGAAGTCCCTGAACCAGTTGGTCTTGAAGCAGAATGGTGATAATGGTAGGGTCCCTGTGCTTGGCTAAGCCCAAGGTTAAGCTTGGCTCAGGGCATGGAGGGTAGTGATGCACAAGGACGTGTGGATTTTCACTAAGTCCACCACAGAAATAACTTGGGTTAAGCCCTAACCCTTCACAAAATAGCTCCAAGATTTCAAGTGCAAGTTTCTTCACTTCTTGTGTATATTTTCCAACCACCTCGCTGAAGAATTCCAAAACGAGAAAGCATTAATAATATTAGTTTATAAGCCACATCTTTTCCTGACGATAATTAATAGGTAAGAGCCGGCTAGATATATACCTTTTGTTTGATTCGATCACTCTAAGTATTTTAGATTAAAAATTTAGTCACCACTCTTTATCCCTTCTTCGAATGTATTATGAAGTGATTGAATTATGAATCTTCTCAAATATTCAGTTTGTGTTGCTAACTGAGCTAATTTCTCGTGAGTAATTTTAAAACTTGATAGCTAGACATTTATGATGTCAATTTCTTACTAATTAAATAAAATATTTTACTAAAGAAAGTTATTTGATTGTATAGCTAATTCTTTTAGTGTACGCATCAAGAAAGTAGCTCATTAATGAAATTTTTATATTTGCCACTTTAATGTATATTCTATTTGAGCTGAGTTTTCTTGGTCCACATCAATTTATTAGCCATTTCAAATGCCATCCACTAAACCCCGTTTTGTGATATGATGCAATCACTTCTCAATTGGTTTTATACTAAAACACTTATCAAATCAAATCGCTTTCGCATGAAAAATATTCAAATTGAAATTGTTATCATAAACCAAATAAATTATATCACAAATTTTATTAAGAAATACCAAGTGATAATAACTCCAAAATGATCCAATAGAATAGCCTATATCAAGTATTGAAACAGACTTCCAAGATTGCATAGTATTACAAATTAAGTAAGTATTATGCAAATATTGTATAAGTATTTTTCTAATGTAGATAAAATGTAAAAAAAATATGAGAATATTTTAAAAATTTAATTTAATTTTTTTATTAATAATTAAAAAATTACAACATTCATTTAAAATTTTCTAAAAATTGTAAAGTACTAATAATTTATAAAGATCTCATCATATTTAATATGTTTTGAAAACATGAAATTTTGATTAAAAAATTAAAATGTCAATGAATAGATGATTCAAAAATTATATTAAATTTATTTTCCATTAAATTTCACAAGAAATGTGCCATGAGATAAAGATGACAAATGACTAGGCGAAAAGAAAAGACCTATATACCTAGCTACAAAAGTTATTCCATTTTACAAAATAAAAACTTACAAGCATATGAAATTATGAATTGTGAAAAAGAAAACTGAAGGATGATAATAACCTTAATTAATTAAGTCTTAACAAGGCTAACAAAAAACAAGAAAACTATACATAAGAGACTAATTGAAATTATGAAAATAAAACTTACCGGTATTTGGTTGGTTTCTCAGGCCAATACTTTATGAGATCATCACCCGAAGGAGGACAAGGGTGTGATAATGTATCCTTCCAATATTGAATCGCATCTATCTTATAATTCTCACTACTTGTATAGAGCTTGCACCTTCCATTTGGGTCCTTAGAGCATTCATTTACCTTTTCCTTGGGAGGCATAGCATGGAATTCCTTAAAAATGTTTAACGCTTCACCCATTAAATCCTTGGAAACTCCATGGTTGATCACCTATATATACCACACCGTTATTTGGATGATAGAATGAAATTTGAAAAAAGAGAAGTTGATCCAAACCTGAAAAAAGCCGTATTCTTCAGAGGCTTTCAAAATCTGTTTTGCAATATCAGCATGATCATTGTGTCCTCCAAAATCAATCACTGGAATTGTCTTACATGAATTAGGGTTTATGACCATGGAGCCAGGCCTGCTTTCCAAGGGTTGAACATAAGATGGAGGCACTGAGGAATGATCATGAGACCAGGTTGACACAAGCCTCTCATCCAAGCTCTCCATGCCTACTCTCTACAACCTCTAAAGAAAAATAAGAGTTATGCTCTCCTCTTCTCATGGTTAACCTCTATATATATATGTGTGGGGGGGGGGGGGGGGGGTGTTGGCGATATGGTCCATGCAGTTTGTTTTTTGTTTTTCTTTTTTATTTTATTTGTTTTGTTTGGGGAGGGGGGATTACAATATATTAAGTTGCTGCTTAGTATATACTAGAGAACATACTAATTAATTAATAGGAAATTGCAAGGACTTTTTCCAATTGAGATCAAATTTTGTTGGTGAGATGGAAAATCTTTCCATTTTTTCTTTGAAGTTTGGAAATTCTTTCAATAATTATAATTATACAATATTTTTTACATGCATTTTTTTGGTACAACTCCCATCTTTTACAAGCATGGTTACAATATTTACAATTTGATTATTTAGAAATTAGAAATTGGAAATAACATTTAACATGTGATTAATTTACATAAAAACATTATATGGTAAATATTAAACCTTAAATTTTTTTTTATGACCATGTCTTATTTTAAGGTTATGCCTTATTACAAGATTTGGCAAACATTAGCAATAATACTATAGACTCGACGTTAATATCCATTTCTCATGAATAAATTATATCTTTCTTGTTTCTGAAATTAACTTAGAGATTAGAAAGACTTGGGAGATAAAAAATTATTATATCCAAGTTTGGTAGGTGCTGGCTTCCCCCAAATGAGACGATTCCCTGTTTATTCAGCAGATTATTAGTTGTCATATATATGCTGAATTGACAACTCATCTCTTTCTCAATCTAGAAGAAATGATGGATAAATGGCAAAGTTGTTTTTCCAGAATTCATGAGTCAACTTGGATAAGAAAAGGACGTGATGCTAATTCACTCTAATACTTCTTCAACACATTAAAGACTCATTTGGTATGTTATATAGTATAAAATCTGATGGTGTTAAAATGATAGGATAAGGTCTGATAAAAATTTAATAATATACAACGTTTGGTTATATATTGTATAACTTATCATATCATTTAAACTAATAGAATCATATGTTTTGGGGAGGGTGGTGGTGGAGAGTGGTGGTGGTGGCGGCAGTGGTGAAGGTGGTAGTTGTGATGGTAGTGGTGGCGGCAGCAGGGACTATGGTGGTGGTGGAGGCGATTGTGGGAGGGGAGGTGGAGTTGGTTTTGGAGGTGGCGGTAGCGGTAACAGTAACGGTAACGGTAACGGTGGCGCTGTGGCGGTGTGGAGGCGATGGTGAGGGGTTGGTGGAGTTGGTTGTGGTGGTGGCGATGGCAAAGGGTTGGTGGTGGCACTGGGTGGAAGTGGAGGTGGGTGGTGGTGATGATGTCAGTGGAGTTGGTGGTGGTGGAGGGTGATGGTGGTTATGGCAATGGATTAAATAATTTCAAGAAGCTTACACGTCATAATCCTCTCAAGCCTTATCCATCATCTATATGTTGTATTAAATAATCTATCATCTATCTATATATTATATAAAAGAAGGTTTATACCCACATACCCCCTAAAATAAGGTATAAATCCTAACTATCTCCACTATGACCTACCCATTAAGACCCTACCCTAAATAATTAATATTTATAAAATTTATTACAAATATTAAATAAAGAACGAATCATGACTATATTTATAAAATTTATTACAAATGTTAAATAAGGAATGAATCATAAAATTCTACTTTCATACAATTTAATATTTTAAAATTTATAAAATATTTATAAATTTAAGATTTATAAAATTTATACAATTTTAAGATTTTAAAAAATTTATAGAATTGAATAAGGAACGAATATTTTAAAAAGTTTAATATTAATATTACTAAATTTAATATTATAATATCTAATTAATATTTTAATATTTATAACAATTTTACAAATATTAAATAAGGAACGAATAATTACTAACGAACTAATTAATATAAAATTTATTACAAATATTAAATAAGGAACGAATCATGATTAACTAATATCAAATTTTTAACCAAATTTACGAATCATGACTAACTAATATCAAATTTCTAACTAAATCTTAAGATTTTTTTAAAAAATATTTTTAAATAATTAATTAATTAAATTTATAAAATTTATTACAAATGTTAAATAAGTAACGAATCATAACTAATTAATACCAAATTTTAATAGGAATAAAAATTGATATTGATTACAAATGTTAAATAAGGAATGAACCCTAACTAATTAATGCCAAATATTTAACCAAATTTTAAAATAATGAACGAATCATAACTAATTAATACCAAATTAAATATATTTTTTTGAAATATGAATTTTTATTAACAATTAGTCTCCTCACTTGATGCTATAAATTAGTCTCCTCATTCTCCTCAATTTCGTAGGGTATAGGAGATGAAGGGGATGAGAAGCACGCTCTTCCACAAGAGAGAGAGGGGAAAGGAGTTCCCAGCGAACTCAAATCCCGTCACGAGGAAATGGATCATGTCAACGTTATTATGTTTGAATTCTTCAATTCGTTTTAGTTTTGATTCATTCTAATGTTACAATAACTTTTTTGGTTCTCTTTTTATCTCAGTTGTAATATTTATCTTCTCCATATTTTTGTAGTAGGGTTTAGGAGATGAAGGCACAAGGAAAGGACTAATGTTAGAGGTAAGAAAGATATTATTGCTTTTTGATATTATCTTCTCCATATTTTTGTAGTAGGGTTTAGGAGATGAAGGCACTCATCTTAGTTTTGATTTCTTCTGGCTTGCTATGCTTAACCTTATCGAATTGATTTTGTTTGATACTTTCTCATGTTATAAACTCTTCCCCACTTGCTTCTCATAATTGTATCTTTGGGTTCTACTGGCCAGTTTCTATAGACATGCATCAATGATTTTGGAAGCGGAGCACCAAACAACAACAAGAATAAGATGAAATTAGTAAGGGTCATTCTGTGAGAGCCGGTTCATTAAATATACGGAGGAAAATATTGAACTTGAAAACATATTTTTGGACGCTGAATTGATTTTTGAGCAAAACATCCATCATTCGAGCTATCTAGCATCACTCTAATGAATAATATATTATTGACACATGAATAATGAAAATTATTCAAATGAGAACTAAATTTTAATTTAAGTTAATTAAATTTATTTTTTTGAATGAGCAACAAGTGTATGTAGCAAATTACCATTGTTGACGCTAAGGTATGTGTGTATACCTTTGTAAATTATTTAATTCCTTTTAGAACGATTTTATTCTCTTTAGCGTCATAGGAAAACAGCTTTATTAGTGCCGTCTAACTTATTTTTCTGTAGATCGACACGATATTTTGAACCAATTTATATTAAAAAGTAACTATAAATGAAATTTGACAAAATCGTTTTTAACCACGTTATAAATTAAATTTGGATCTAAAGACATTATAACGTGATTAATATGGTCCCACCTAAATATTTACAAAATAAAGGATTTGAAATCTTTATTTTGAAATCATATTTTTGTTTAAATTTGACAAAATCTTTTTGCTTTTACTGTTTGTTATGGCAAATATTTAGAATTCCAAAAAATATATTCATCTTTTAATTTTCAAAAGTTGGTGTCAAATAATAGTATTAATGCATCCTATTGTTATTCACAATTTAAAAAATCTAATCTAAAACTGAATAGAAGATTTTTAGTTTAATATATTAATTAGTATTTCTGCGATTTGGGATCAAATAATCAAAGTATTTATACTTAGCAATTCAAAAGGAATATGTTAGCACCGACTTCAATGCAAGCAGTAAATGCACGTCTTCTATTGATTTAAAATTCATTCATATGAAGGGAGAGATAAACAAAAAGCCTTAACATGACGCATTAGAGAAATTTCACTATAGTTCAAACATATTTACGTTAGCACTGACTTTAATGCAAGAAGTAAATGCACGTATTTTATTGATTTGAGATACATTTATATGAAGAGAGAAATAAACACAAAAGTTTAACACGAAAATACATTAGATAAAATTTTACTATAGTGTAAACATCTGTTTAGCACTGACTTCAATGCAAGAAGTAAATGCATGTCTTTTATTGATTTAATAAAATTCATTCACATGAAGAGATAGATAAACACAAACTTTACTCCCTCTAATCCTTAATAATTATCAATTTAATGTTTTGCACATGTATTAAAGAATTGTATTAATGTTCATGCTTCTATCAAAATTATTAACTAACTTTATAACATATTCTTTATCTCTCTTCTTAACATTGATTCTTTAATTTCCTATCATCATTAATTTAAGGGTAGAGTTGGTAAAACATGATTAATGTTTTTTTGAAATTTTTTAAAAGTGACAAATAAATAAAAATAAAAACAAGATTAAAATAGTGACACATATATAGGAACAAATGGAGTAGCATGAAACCATATTCATGAAATTTCACTATAGTGCAAATTTACTTTAGCACTAACTTCAATGTAAGAAGTAAATGCACGCCTTTACTTGATTTAAATGCTCTCTTTACGTTACGCTCAACTTATAACGCACCTGATCTCACAACTATCCTCTATCTCTGATCCCAACCATCCAAACTTTTTATTCAATAAATCAACGGCTCTTCCTCTAGAGGTACACAGGGTTTGCTGCACTTTTGTTGCCCGAAGAGAAGACGGTGCACCCAAGGCTAAATATTCTTATACCAATAATCGAGGAATCAACATGACAAAATAACATCTAAATTTAGCACAAGATGTGGCTTGGTAGTTAGCTAACTTTATCCCTCGATCATGCAGAATGGGGTTTTGATCCTTGCCCATGTGAGTTAAGCGCAAATTGTCGCCAACCGTTTACTGCTAAGTAACTATTTCTCACGGCCACAGTATTGGTCACTATTGTTGATCTCACAACAACATGTATAAGAAATTATAAAAATATATCATTTCACACACAATAATTTTAGTTTATTCAAAGTTACATGTGCCTCGCACAGGTAAATCCAACTAGTTTTAATGTATAAGATGGATCAGTGACAGATGCAGAAATTTTAACTCGTGGGGGCAACATATACATATAAATTTATAATATTAAAAATATAATATATTGTTTTAAAAAAATTCATTTATATTATTATTATTTTCTATGAGTATTTATATTTTGAAAACATTATACAACTTTTTTATTTTCAATACTATCAGGAAGATGGATAAGATTATTGAAATTTTGAACTCTTAAGAGAAGAAGAAAGGGAATGAAGCACAGAGTTATGAACCTAAAATATTGTCATATTACATATAAAAAAGTTAAAATGGTAGATCACAAGAATATAAAGTTTGAACTTGTTAGTGACAAAATACAACAACTTCACATTATTTATCATATTTCTTACTTATGTTTTATCTACTCTCATATCTTTCATGTGAGTGTGAGTGAAATGAATGTGAACTCATCTTTTTTTCAAAGTACAAAACAATAAGAGCACTTATTATTTTGTGGGGGCAATTATTTACTGAACATTCTAAAAATGTAGTGTATATGTAGTATATTTTTTAAAAAAATAAAAAAACTTGTGGGGGCACTTGCCCCCCTTAGCTCCTATGTAGATCCGTGCTTGAGATGGATTGATGGATAAATCTATACAATACTCCAATGTTAGCATTAAACAATAGATAAACTCATAATGTATTGTATAAACTTATACTATCCTATCTAATACGGCATACCAAATGAGCCCTTAAGTTTTAAAACTCGTGAGAGTGAAAAAATAACTCTTTGGTTGACTCCCTACAGTTTAGTGTGCTGATCACGTTTCAAAATATTAGTCTCACAGCGATTGAATGTGATGATACCTTGTTCAAGAAAAAAAAATTGCATATACTTATTTATTTTCTATGTTGAAGTTTAAAATCATTATAATTATAAATTTTTTTAATTATACTCTCATGTTTGTTTAATAATTTTGCAATATAATTTATTTTTTTGGGTTGAGTAATAAAAAGCTAAAGTACTAAATTTATAAAGAATTCTAATAAAATAAATAAATTTCTTTATCTGTTTTTTTTTTCAATCAATTGACAAATAAAAATGGAGATTACAAAAATAGAAAACTACCAATTAAAAGCATTTACAAAAAAGAAAAGCAACAATTAATAGCATTTACCCAAAAATATTATTGGGTCCTCATGTTTATGGCCCACGTTCTTGTACGAACACGAAACCAGCATGGATAAGACCACTCGGTCAAAAAAAAATTAAGCCCACAAAATAAGAGGGAAGAGTTAAAATATTAAAAACATGGCCCATGCAGGTCTCGAACCTGCGACCTTCGCGTTATTAGCACGACGCTCTAACCAGCTGAGCTAATAGGCCAGATGAAAATTCTGTCCTTTTTAATTAATATATTGAAAAAATAATAAGTTGTCATACTAAACAAACCCAGGGCATTGTACTTTGTAGAGGGAAGGAAGAAAATGGATAACATCACAGCGAGCGAAATAGCCGGTTTAGGAGTGGGTACTCTGCTCCTCTGTGCTACCATTGCTGCCCCCAAAATTGATGCTTTCTTCTCTTCTTCCCAGCGCAGGTTCTCTCTTTTCTTTTGTTTTCAGAGATTCCTTATTTTATTGAATTCATTTTAAGTACCCCCATTAGAGTAGTTTTCCCCCCCAACAATTTCTCTGAATTTTCATTCAACATTTTTATGAGCTTCTTAGATGTATTTTTTGCATATTATTAACTAGTTTAACTATTGCTGAACTAGTTTAGCTGTTGCTACCCCCAAATTGAGAATTCAACTTCTTATTTCTATTTAACTAGTTTCCTATTGGGCATTAACTAATCAAGCATGTCTATTCAAATTCGTTGTGTGTTGCATGCTTTATGATCTACACATACTTGCTCTCTAGCAGCTTAGTAGTTTGGTTTGGAGTTGCTTGAAAATTTTCATATCATCAAAGCAGGAAGAAAACCATGGTTCCCAATTCACATCATAACCTGCTTATATACTTACTATCACATTTCCAAAGGTTTATTCAACATATTAGAGCCTGCCCTATAGAGAAAAATGTGGCTGAGACATGTCAATTACCAAACTAAGTTAATTAAGCACTGCAAGTATTTAAAACTTCTACATTGCATTTTCAAGTAATAGGTAATTGTAAGACATGCTTCTCTATATAATGTGGCATCTTAATGTCCGGACCATCTATTTTTAGTAGTTATTTTCAGTAGAAGAATAGAGGCGGTAAAGATTGAACTTTGCACCACTTGATTACAGAGGTTTTGATATCATGTCATGAATGATTTATCCCAAATGCTTAAACTTTCCGGTGAAGGTGTATGAACTGTTTTACATTATATTTTAAACACTCAAAATCTGAAATGCAAAATCACACATTTGTTTTTTCAATATTGAAAAACACTGAACAGGCACAATACAAAACCCACTACCCCTTCCAACAATGTTAACCCTCTGTCCTTAGATCCAAATATTACACCCCGGCTGCAAAGATTTTCCCATTAACTCGTGGATCTACCTGCATGAGAAGAGATTTTGTGGTTTCATCATGGAGATCGATCCAGTAATTTTATGAAGAGAACTTTTCATTGCTTTGTTTCAGATGCTAGCAAATTTTACATTCAATAGAGCAGGACTTGTACACTTCGAAATTTTGGCATAATACTGTAAAGTATGTTCATTACGTCCATGGTTGGCTAGTTTAGCTCTTGGGTGATCTATATGGCCAGGGTAGGGCCTAGGAGGATTGTCCATGCAACTCTTGTTGTTCATGGAGATTAGTATATCTCCTATGCAATGTTTTATCTCATCATCAAGATGTTATTCGACTAGTTCTCATGTCTGGAAGTTAGTTGCCTGCAGTTCTATTTCCTTTCTTCCTGGCAAGTAACTGAGAGTCACTTTAGCATCTTGATGTCTCAGATTCCTTAAGTGCTAACTTTTCCGTTGGTATTGTTAGATCATGTGAAAATCATTTCGGGCATGATGCTATCATAGCATGTTTGGATTAATTTTTCTTTCTTCATAATCAATTTTGAAACCCAAAAGCTACTCACAGAAGCTTCTGCTCATGATTGATTCTGACTTTAAAATCAATTGTAGAAGGTTTTCCAAACATTCACTCAGTCTTGTTTATACCCACCTAGCACCCTGATAATGGTTGGAATCGGATGCAGAAAATCTGTCAAGCATATTGCAAACAACATGTGTGGTAGACTGCTTTTTATTTCGTTAGAGTCATTCGCTGCCGTCACTTTATCATTATTAGTAGATTGCTTCACTATTTGATTCTTTGTCATGGCATTGAACCTTTAGCTGACCCCTGAATTTAGTGCACTCATGAGGAAGCAAATTCCGGCGACTAGACTCTTAACAGTGGTCACAAAATGGTTGTTGCTGAGGAATAAAGAAGTTGAGATTGTGATAAAGATAATAAAGTAGAAGTAGATTCTGTTAAAAGTACTATGATGACAATAATATTGTAAACAAGCTTTGTAGTAAGGCACTGGTTTTTTAATTTGGTTTTTCCTCCCTCTCCTTTTGACATATATGATGTTACCTTTTACTTGCAGTACATTGGGAATGTGCAAGAGATGTGGCAACCTCAGAAGATTGGCTTGCTCTAAATGCAAAGGAACCGGGTTCGTCAAAGAAGGGGGATTACTTGGTATTAACCTAGTGGATGATTTGTATGAAACAATTGGTAATCGTGAATCAAAGGTGAAGCAGATATCATGTGTAAAATGTCAAGCCAAAGGTTACTTTTCATGTCCTGATTGTTCTAAAGTATAGCCACTGTATTCTATCCTTTCTGCAAGTACTCTTGCTCAGAACATTCAATCCTGCCCTGTAACATTGTGATTACAACCTTTCAGAGGTGGTGGTATGTAAAAGAGGTTTGTCTTCTGCTCCTAATATAAATTTGCTCTATGCATTGTTGCAAAAACAAATATAACCAGAATCCTGCTTGTGTTGTCAGGATTCCTGGAAACTTTTGGTTATTGTTTTTCATTTTAACTTCACTATTGATCTTAGTTGTCAAGTTCTTAATTCTAGCACCCTGTTGGCCATCTTTATTACTTTATTTCTTTATTGGAACCACTCAATTGATGCATTTATTAATTGGAATGGAGACAAATTACTCTTGGAAGAGGAATGCCATGTGTAACAATAGTAAAAAGGGTGACTAGAATTTTGTTTGGTTCTATACGAAAGACATGAATAGAAGAATGGGAAGTGAGTTAGAAATTTTACAATTTTTTAAATTTATTTCTTATAAATAATTTTATTGGTCAACTTGGGCAAAATAACCTCATTGGTAAGTTAGACGATCCTTTTAGTAACTAGTACTATATAATAATATATACATATATGGGCAATATCCCACGTGGTATTACTTTGTTATATGAAAAAACTTTTTTTGGGGGATTCAATTAGTGTTCTATGAAAATGTTTCATTGAATTTGGTTAAAATTTAAAAGAAAAGAAAATGCAGTGGACCTACCGAAGTGACATCTGTGATTGTTTGGTTGGAGGCCATAATGACATTGGGGAGTAGATGCTCTTCCTTTACTATAGAACAAGGAGTCCTTACAGATTCCCTTCTTGTGGTAACAATGCAAAGATAGAAACTAGCACTTTGTTGGGGAAGTGAAAATGTAGCGTTGCACAATCAAATATGGAATCAATAAATGACACTTTAAATGTCATTATCCAACAATCTCTCACTAATATATCATGATTATAAAAAAAATAAAAATTGGGCAGTGAAAATGTTTGTGCTTTTAAGTGTTAATGTCCAAACAATTGAACTAATACATAGTGAAGTGAGACAACATCTCAAGTTTGATAAGTGAATTACTCTTAAACTTAGTAGATTTGAGATGAGATCCTCACAACACATCTTATTTTCAAATTTGTGAGCACTTTGCGGTAAAATAGTTACACAATTAGTTTGTGCAAACACTAAAATGTGCTACATCTACACAATTCAAAATAAATTGTACATCTACACAACAAGATTTAGTAATTTGTGACCGCAAATTGATAATATGTTATCGATTCCATAGTAATCTATTACCATAACAGAAAATTGTCAAAAAAACTCAGAATTACAACAATGGAACACAATTGAAGCTAATTAAGCCATGTACACCAATTCACAATATAGTACAAATCAGAATATATGAATCTTGATGAACAGTTATCAAGAACACATAGAAAACTCAAAAAAAAAAAAAACCAATTATCCAATAACCCTAAAACATGAAAATTAAAGAGAGAGGGGTTACAGAAGATCACATCAGCGATTTTTATCCTAGTTCACCTTCTCCAACTGAAAGCTACATCCAGGCCCCAACGTGCAATTGAAAATTTTGACTATGATAGAGAACCCATTCAAACCACACATCAAGGTCACTCAAATGATCTCTACCAAAACCTGAAACTGCAAGAAACCTACTTGCAATACAAGCATACAACAAACCCTATGGTGATCAGAATAAAAGAATTGAAGAAGAAATTCTAGCGGTAGGCAATTCTATTCCGAATCCTAAAAAATAGAAAAATCCTAGATGATGAACTCCCAAAGCTCAAAGTGTTTTTTGCTATCACAATTCAAAATTTGAAAGAAATAAGCGTGTTTATGTGTTGGCTTGATAGCACTTTTGGTCCCTCACCTTTCTCGATTTTGCACTTCTGGACCCTCTTGGAATTTATTAGCAAAAAACGTCCCTCACATTTAATAATTGTTGCAGTTTTAGTTTTCCATCAGAAAACCATCCAAAATCTAACGATTTTTTGATGTGGCATTTTTTAATAACTTTTTAATTGAAAAATGAAAAAATAAATAATAACTCAGCAGCCTTCATCATCTTCATCTCATTCTTCTTCATCATCTTCAAAAGAAATTCCAGAAATTCATCAAATAAATTTCAATCTTCATATCTTCTTATCCTATTCTTTCAATCCTTTATCGAACAAGACAACAACCTCACCTTACAATTCGATTTACCAAACCCTAATTCATTTCAATCTCAATCTCAATCTTTCACTTCGGATTCAGCCGATTCCACGCCTTCAATGTTCGAATTCGACACCAAACCCCAAATATTTGACAGAAACCCAGTCCCCTAAACCTTTAATCGTCCAAAAGAAACAAACACTGCTCAGTAGAAGAAAATCATTGGAGATATTGCTTCCAGGATAAACCACCAAGTGGATCTAGTTCGAAGAAGCACCCAAGGTTACCGAAGCTGCGGCGAAGCCTGAGGTGGAGGAGAAGAAGCACCACAAGGGTATCTGGCAGAGGCTGTGGGGCAAGTTCACCGCGGAGATCCGGAATCCAAACAAGCGTGGATCTAGGGTTTGGCTCGGAACATTCGACACCGCCATCGAAGCCGCCCAAGCTTACGATCGTGGATCTACATGCTCTGAGGTTGTGGTCGAAGTGGTTGTTGACGGCCGCTCTGATGGAGCGGGTTTGTTTGTTTTTGCAAACCACCATCTTTCTCACCCTCCTCATCCCGATCCCTCTTTCTCACCCTCCTTATCTATATTATATTTTCTCTTTAATGGATTATTGTTTTTTAATTTCACAAATTGCAAAATCCAGGATGGCTCCCTCTATCAATTGTGAGCTTCTGGAATACTGTTGGATCTTTGTGATTTTTTCATTTTCAGGGGTTGCATTTCTTATCCCCCTTCTTTGTTGATTCGATTATGACTCTGCTCCTTGTCCTGCTACTTGATTCTTCCCTTCCTTGATGGAATAGAAAAACAAGAATATGATATAATAAGATGTTATCTATAGTTTGATTTTTGAAATTGGGGTTTTTCTGGGTTTTAGGTCTCAAGATAACGAATATGATATGATAAAGAAGATGAATATTATACATTCCTTGGTTTTTTATTTTTTAATTAAATTTTCACGGAATATTCTATTAAATGTTTGACGGAAATTGATGAAAAACTAAAACTGCAACAGTTAGTAAACGTGAGAAACGTTTTTTTGCTAATAAATTAAAAGAGGGACCAGAAATGCAAAATCGTGAAAGGTGAGAGACCAAAAATGCTATTATGCCTTATGTGTTAGAGACGTAGAGGCATGGGGAAACTTTGTATATGTGGTAGAAACTTGAGAAGAGGTTTTCACGATGAGAGAATTGAGTTTGAAAATTAGACAACTCGTGGAATTTAAAAAATAAACCGAAGAGATTTATCATCTTAGATGTAGTGGATATCAATTATCATCGGTGGATAATCGATTTCCACATTGCATTTTCTCTTCTGGTAACAAGTCCAAAAATGCTAACCTATAACCATGAATTGTTATTCACAAAATGAAAACACAGGAAAATCATTTTAAAACCAATTTTCCTAATGTTTCCAAGTCATTTATTTATGAAAATATTCCCACGTGATCAAACACCTATAAAAAGAACATTGACCACTTATAAAAGCAATAAAAGATATTACATACATCCCTTATGAGATCTAAGTTATAAAAGCAATAAAAGTTATTACAAGTCTTCATTTCTACCTACTTAACCTTCATTCTTTTTTCCCTTTTGTATGATGTTGTTGTCTCCAACTCTTCCTCAAAACTGTACCAAGGAAGGAGCATCCAGAATCGGAGGATGTTTTGTAACTTTACAAGGGTGAGGAACTACTTCCCGTCCTTGATTATAAGGCTTTAGAAGAATAATTATGTTTATTATAAAACATGTGTAATTGAACTAATTAATGTATTAGTTTAAAAAAAATTATACAATCCTTTATAATATTTATTTTTAACTATGTCTTCATTTTATTAATTGTATCTCACTACTTCTTTAACGTCATCTCACACTGTATGAAAAAACAGAAAAACGTCTTTTAAAAAATTTGTAGAAAGTCAATAGGAGTGAGTAAAATAAAAAATCATTTATTTTACGGAGATAAGAAACTTATGCGTATTGAATATCTCTCATTATTTGTAGTTTGGAATTCCTGGAAATAAAAATATGATGAGTGATGATTGGACATTGTGATTGGTTGAATTGGGTAGATCATTGCACAGTAACTCTAGATTTGCTTTTGAAGGCACGCGTCCGAAGCGAAGCACGTTCACCGAGGGAAATCCAATGGCTCTTTGTTACCATATGACACGTGTACCTTTCATCAATCTCACTTTGCGTCACCTGGTACTGTTCAACCTAGCCTCTCAAATACTCACACGTTGCCATCACACCATGAGTTCAACAGCAATGCTTACGTAGCACTCGTAGTACTATTAATTTTTTTATTCATCGAAAATACAACTAATTAAGAATGATGTGATCATACCGCCAGTAGTAATGTATCAACTCTCCGCATTTAAGTATGCTTAGGCGAAGGTGATTTCATGGGAATTACTCGTGTTGCATCTCTATAAAAAGTTTTAAAAAAAGTTAAGAAACCATGCATATTATAACTTATTTAATAATCATAGAAATTTATTTACAGTTTTTCTTTTATTATTATTAATCAGAAAAGCATTTCTCTTAAAAAAATTGATTCTTGTACCCTTATCAAATTCACACATCATTATACTTAGAAGTTGTTTAAATCACTCAAAATTTACTAAATTTACTAAGTACAATCATCATATTTAAGGTGATTCAATAAAATTTTATCGTGTATCAAACTCTTTACACATGTTAAAATATTATTAAACTACCTAAAATTATAATAGTTTTACTCAATATTTACCTAATTATTAATTCTCATTTTTCTATAAAAGTTGTCATCGGTGATGATTATTTTTAAGCCTGTTTGGTTTTGGAATAAAAACTACATTTAAGATTAATAATAATATGTAACAAAAAAGAAGCAAATAGAATCTCAAATAAAATTTTAAAGAGTAATTAAGAAAACAAGTTTTAAAAATTTCACACACACACATTTATATATATATATATATATACAATAATAATAATAATAATAAAAATTCTGGAAATTTTGAAAGAGTCATGTGGCTCCCCCGTCCTATATAACTAAGGTCCACACCTGGTTTTAATATAATCTTTTGTATAATGTTGAACAATTTTAATGTGGTCCAATTTTTTTTAGTGGCAACTTTCCATTCAAAACTTATTAGCGTGTTACATATCCCTGGAAAGGGAGGACATGTTAACATAGGGACATATAACTAGTTTTTCAAAATGATAATTAAAAGAAAGAAGAAGCAAAACGTAGCTAGGGCTCTTTCCTAAGCCACATAATGTAGTTGGATTGCTAGATTTTTAATGTGATCAAATAAATCCATCTTTAATTTCTTTTCCTTGTTTGGAATATAGGAGCCTACCAATTCTAACACAAGTTGCCTCTTTTGGCATATAATTCATAATCGCCCGTATAGCTTGGTGTGTAGAATTAATCTTCTTGTTTGACTTTAGGCGATTTTGCAAACTAGTTAACCTAAGTCATCTATCATTTATGGATTCTGATCAAAACCAAATCCTTGACATTTTTTCATGTATGGGGACAGTTTGGTATAGTGCACGGGGGCACCATGCATGGCCACAAGAAAATGACAAATACTAGTAGGTTTGTAACCCCCCAAAATAACTACTAACATGTGAGGTTGGTGTCATTTAACTTACTCATTATATGTGAGACAATAACGAAGAAAATTCTAACTTTACTTAACATTGTCCAGAATTCCAGATCCATCTTGGTAGATGTGGTTGCAACTTGCAAGCATTGGCCTATTAAGTATCATGTCTTAATATTGACAAAATTCATTTGAAAATATTAGTAAATGTGAAATTAAAGATTAGCGAAAAATACGAGGTAAGAAATTAAAGATTAGCCTATTAAGTATCATAAAGCAACTTTTGATTGCTAATCGGCTTAGGCAAGAAATATGAAAATACGAAGTGGTCATTAACCGCCACAAAAGTTAGCCTGGGATTATCTAGTCTCACAAATTTCTTAATTAAAAAAGGAAGTATAAAGTGAACTATTCCATGTTGATAGTTTTTTCACAAGTTGTTTTAACTTGATAATCTTAAAGGCAAATTGACCCGGTTTGGTTAAAAAGTCCAACTCCACGTGAAGAAGATTTTTCCATATTTAACGTGTAAAGACGGGCAGAAGGCTTCTTGTAAAATTTAAACAAAAATATTTGCTAGGAACAACATCACATTTTGATGAAAAAAGGTTTATTTTCATGCATTAATAGTATACATTTTTGTTACACTATCATCAACCAATTAGATTTCAAATATTTACTTCTGAAGTTGTATGAGTTAGCATCTTGATAAAAGTGGATTATTACAATAAGGGTTTGTTAATTTCACTTAAATGTCGAGTAAAGTTGGTTAAATTTTGCAACATCAATTTTAATGTCAAGCAAGATGAGTGATATTCCTTTCATTTATTTGGGCATCCTGTTAGGAGAAAACCTGAAGAAGTTTGCAACTTGGCAACCGTTTCTGCAAAAGGTTCAAAGAAGGCTCTCGTTTTAGTGCATGTTTAGAAAACTCACCCATAATCCACGTTTGGGCTAGATCTACATTTTTAGAAGTGAAAAATAATTGTTTTTGGATTCACAGATCCACGTTTAGCCTTTCTAAATGTGAAATCAAACACACATTTAATCCAATCAATATTGTCTTTTGGCAATCGTATAGTTTTGTCGAAAGTTTTGTGCTGCTCTTAAATCTTAATGTCAATCTTTTTCTTTAATACTTCATGACCCCTATAGGTGGCGTATATGGTGCAAGAGCAGGTCATGTCTTGCACCGTGCAAGACACTATTTTACTTCAAATAGCTGGTTTTTTGATTCTGAATTAAAATAAAATAAAAAAGAAAATGGGTTGAAATACCAGATCTGCCCCTCACATGTTTTCACTAACCAGTTCTACCAATTTTTTATTTTTAATGTTTTTTAAAATTTTAATTTAAAAATTTAATTCTGAAATTCTAAAAAAAAAACCCTAATTCCTAAATCAATTTTCATTTAGCCCTTCCTTTGATACTTCATGACTCCTATATGGTATTATTCCTAAACTTCGAATCTATCTTTTCGAAGTTTTCGTGCGAGGAATTTTTTGCGAGGAAAGTGATTTGGGAGGCATAAGAGTACATTGGTAAAAAAAGAGAAGAAGCCGGGTTGCGTGTGAAAAATCTGAAACCTTTTAATCTAGTTCTACTGGGTAAATGGTTATGAAGATTAAAGGGGGAGAAATAGGTATAGGGTCATTATTACAAAATAAAGGAATTTAGTTGAGAATAATGTTGTGGGAGCAAAAAAATTCACCAATTTGGGGGAGGATTTACAAAGGGTTGAGAGGTGGAACAATAGATGGTAATAATTGGTTCTCACAAAATATGAAGAAAAAAGTCGAGGATGGATGAGTGTCTTATTTCTAGTTGGTTAATTTGCTTGAGGTGAACATCTGTGCAAATTAGGTATGCTTATGTTGCTAAAGAGGAAATTTTATCTACTTTTATGTTTTTCTTGCACTGCGGCAGCTAAACGCTGCAACAGTAATACCCTCAGTGTTGCAATGCTGAAATGCTTCAAAGTTGTCAGCATAGAATTGCCACACTGCATTCGCTCACTCTTGGATTGGGCTGAAGTTTTAATATGATGTTCACAACATATGGAACTTCATTCTAAACGGTTGGATCGGGGGAAAGTTTTGTAATGCTACCGCATTGCATAATGGAATGAGGCAACATTGGAGCTCTCAACAACCATGTTGAGACTTTGCCAGATCCAACGATGCAACATTCGTAAGTGCAATGCTGCCGCATTGCTTATTTGACAACACAAAACCCTAGAAAACTCAATTTTTATGGATCTTTTTGCATTATTCTTCTATTCATTTCACTTCCTCTACTAGGGAAAACACCTTGGAGGTACTTGGGAGGTAGAATGGAGGTTATGGAGCTTTGGTGGGCTTGTGATGTCTTCCCAAATCACGGCCATGGCTACCTTGGTTTCCTCCTCTCCTCCTTCTTCCAATGTATCTATGTGTAACTAAATCTCATGTGCTAGGGGTGTTGTTGTTGATTCTATGACTATGTAATGATTATGATTTAGGTTATGTATGGGTTTTCCCTTTATCTCCATTAATTTATTTCCCACTCTTATTTGAAACTAATGGCCATTGTTTCCAATTGTCCTCCCAAGATACTGCGACTCAAGCGACCCAAGCGCTATAGTGAACCATGTTAGATGACCAAATAAGAAAGCGGTAAGGGAACTTGTGATAATTGAAAGCAACATGGAATATCAAGAGATGGGGATGTTCTCTTGCGAAGAATTCAGTAGTGATGATAGGAAATTTGGCTCGTTTTTCTGAATGAGGGCCAAAAATATATTGTCTTCTCAAAGAGTTAAAGGGAACCAATAAGCGAGCTTGGGAGGTACCAATCGCGCCACGGTTACTGGAAACATTTTGAGAATCATCAGCAGGAAGGGAAGCGCAGTTCTGGGAGCAGTCAGTAATAGACATGCTGGGCAGATAATTGTTGGGGTTTGTCAAAAGGAGAAGTTGGTGACCAATGGAGAAAAGGGAGCTAGCCTTTTATAAGAGAAGTTCAAATTCAAAAGATTGCATCTGACGCCTTGGTAGATAGAAGAAACAATTGCATTCTAATTCACCGCGTTACGACTAAATAGAGAATGCAGGGGGACAATGTGTTGGCACCCGAAAAATTTGTAACGGTTACTTAGCCAGTTGAAAAGACCCGCCATGCCGTCAAGGCAAACTAGCCGTTGAAAGTACTAGTCGTGGGTCTCGGACTAGTCATTGATATGCTAAGGTGAAACAACTAGATAAAGAAATTATTTATATGGATAAGATTTGAGGAAAGGTACAGAGGATTGAAAGCAGAGCTGGAGATATTTTGTAGGCTTTTAGAAGATCCTCAAGTGCAAAAGCATCAACAAGTTCAGTCCCTTTGATCTAGGGATGACGGTTATTGTCAATGAACCAGCCGATATAAGGAAGATTGGCTCAAAACAAACTTCCAGGCTGACTAGGAGAAGCAAAACACCAACACCCCATGATCTGTAATTAAATGCTCGTAAAGATTGTGAAAACGTGGGTTCGTGGCAGGTGGTTGTTAACCGCCGCAAGTTAACCGAATTGGGCTCTATAAATATAGAAACGGTCATTTGTAAACACACACAACTTAACAATCAATCAAATCTAAAAATTTCTCGCATATACTTTTTGCCTTTACATTCCTACCTTCATCTTTCCGCATTTTAATTCATTTACCGTCTTTCATCCCTTTACATTTCAGCCCTTTATTTTATCACTTTAAGTCTTTAGTCATTTTAGCCGTTCACTTAGTTCATAGTTTTACCTTAGTCACAACTTCTCAGTAACGATCACTAAGGGCTCTTTGGAGTGTCTTAGGAAGCTGCATTGAAGAACATGGTCTCTTCCTCGAGTAATTGCTTGATTAGAAAATCATTACGTTGGTTTCTCAGTCGACCCACACGACTATTTTGTCTAAATCAATTTGTAAACCAACAACATTAAATATGTTTCAAATCCTTATGTATTTTGAAAAGTTCCTTCAATTTTAAATTATATAAATGTATATATCTTTTAAAAGTTTGGTCTCTCCAAATATAGCAAATTTATATTTTAGCCCACCAAAATTTCCCTAAACCCTAAATTTTCCAAACCGTTTTGTTTACACTTTTACCAGTGTAGGGTATGAAAAAAAAAACCTACCACACAGGTTATAAAAGTCAGGGATTAGAATTAGGAAAAAGATTATGTAAGCAGTAAATTAAACCAAAAAGAATAAACACACAACTGTTTCTCAATTTTTATTTCCATATATATCAAGTAAAGTCTTTTGCTTTGAAAAAGAGAGATTTACCTGAGTAAAATGATGATATCATGAAAAATAAACAAATTTTCCTTTGAGAGCTACATATAAGCTACTTCAGAACAGTTTCACATCTTAGCCCCCTAGGGAAGAAGGGGGTAGGTAGGAGCTAGCCATTCTCCATCTATTTTCTGTACTCAAGTTTTTATTTTCACACTTCTTAATTTGTACCGATATAAGATCCCAACCTTCTACAAATACAATTTACCTTTGTAAATACCAGTTTGTTCTTACTGAAGCCAACATTTAGGTCTTCGCTCTTTTTATTCTCTTTTTCACATTAACAATATATCTTCCATATATAATGTCATATTTTTCAATAATTAATATTACCGACATGATGCTCAAATGTACGGTTTTTACCAACATATATTTTAACGATATTTGTTAACCACTGTAAACATTTGGAGCGAATAAAAATTATCGCTAAAATGCATATCGATTGTTTGTTCATAAACGAAGCTCACTTATAATAATTTTATTTTCTTAAAATATCCCACCACCGTGAGCTTAGAGATTAATTTCTCACTCTATACTCTAATATCACATTAAGTAGTAGACCTTTCTTAATCCATATTAGTTAATTACTCTTAATATTATTATCTTTATATTCTAATACTATTACCCTCAAAGTTTTTAACTTTTTTAATTTTAATTAATTCACACCACCACTCATTTTCCACGGTATTTCTCTATTTTTCCTCAATTAAACCACATATAAAGTGTATTTACTTTTTCATCTTTTCCTTCCCATCTCTCTCTTCCTCCAAACAATATTCAATTTTTTTTTGCATGGTAGAAAATGGGAGGGCCAGTGGTAGAGCGACACGTGCACAGGGTTCAATTTAAGGTATTTGACGACGTTCTTGCTAAGTGAGGACAAGGGAAAATGACAGAGATTTTTCTCAGCAACATTAACTCGTAAGACAGCTGTCCCCACGCGCCGGTGCAAAACACGCGAAGGGTCCCAAACAGAAAGGAACGAATCTCGAGCGTGGTTGTCATGCTACAATCGCGCGAGTGGGGAAAACGAAACTTTCCAAAAATACCCTAACCGAGTTAAGCATGATAAAAAGAAATTTGTATGAAAATGGAAACTATAACACCAACCCTAGGCTAAGCTAAGATGCATATCAATTGAGTCTTGTTACATTACATTGACACTCTTGTTTTTCTTACAACTCATTTTTCATTTTGTTTTTTTCTCTTTTACTTTTATTAATTTGTATCACACCATTTATTATATCACTCATTTCATTATCTTCTATTCTTATTTTTCTTAAGGGGTAAGGTAGAAGAGTGTGAAAAGTATTTTTCATTTCAATTTCGTCCGGTGGAGATTGAAAAAAGAAAAAAAGAAAAAAATATCTGAAGATAAAAAGCAAAGGAGAGATGATGATAACAAAGGAATGCAGCAGTGAGTGGAAGTGTGTTTGGTTTCTCTCTTGTTCTTTTTTCCCTCTTTCTAGGGTTTTCTAGTGTCTCTAGTTTTTCACAAATTTGGTTGCATTTGGGGACTCACCCAGAAAAAGAAGGATCAGCAGGTGCCAAGAGAAGGGTGGAGGATAGGAAAATAGAGATTGATTGTTTGGAAAGAATAAAGAAAAAACAAGAAATAAATAGGAAAAGGGAAAAATTTGAGTGAGAGTGGGGAATAAACTTGGTTGGGAAAAAATGGGGAGGGGAAGAGTGGAACTGAAAAGGATAGAGAACAAGATAAACAGGCAGGTGACATTTGCTAAGAGGAGAAATGGGCTTCTCAAGAAAGCCTATGAGCTTTCTGTTCTGTGTGATGCTGAGGTTGCTCTTATCATCTTCTCCAACCGTGGCAAGCTTTATGAGTTTTGTAGCAGCCCTAGGTATGTTTATGCATAAATCATGTGTTTGTGTTTTTTGGGGGAGGGGCTCTTAAATTTACAAATATCATTGAATGAGTTTCTTTTATCTCTCTTTCTCTCTATTTTGTGCAGCTAATTTCTCCTTGATGAGATAGATTCTAGTCTTTTGGGATGCATAGTTTTGATGATTTTTTCCTCTTAATTTTATGTTCTTGTATAAGATCTATTTGGGTGCCTTTTCTTAGAATGTGATTTATTTTCTTATTAGGCAACAAATTCTATTGATAAAAATAAAATGAATACAAGGCTCTTGTGTGAGGTCTATTGGCTTGAGAGGAGATTCATGCTTCTCTTTATTTCCTTTGAGTTGGTGTTAGAACTTTGAAGTAATCAAGCTTCAATTTTGATTTCAACTTTTGAATGTATTAGTGTGGATGAATGAGATCTAGTAACACAGTACATGATCTGGTCAATTGTTGTTGTGCTAGCTGTTTACTTGTACGATGATTAATTGTTGTTGATTGGTCTTCCTTTTTGTTTTCTCCCTCCTCCTGTTTTTGAGGGATTTGATCAGCTTAATTTCATGTCATCATCATTATAATCTGCATCTTTTTAATTTTTTAATGCCTTTTTGTACAAACTGATGAGGTCAGTAGATCCGTTCTTTTTATTGACCTGATTTTTGTTTCAAAATTCTGGCTGAGTGAGTTGCTGGCAATAGACTCTAGTTGTTAGCAGCAGTACTAGGTTTAGGTTATCTTTAAAATGCTCCTGTAATGACTTCCTTTTAACAATCAAACTTCTATGATATGTGTTTACTTTAAAGCAAATAGTTTCTTCTCTGAAATTACTGTATTGAACAATTTTTCTAGGGGTGAAGCTAGGTATTATATATCAACATATGCACAATGATGATTATAAATTATAATTTTATCATTTTCCATGCAAAAGTTCTGTTTTTCTCTTATTTTCGTAAGTAATTAATACTTTCTCTTTTCCTGCCTCTCTTTTTTAATCTATTGTTTGTTTGTTTTTTGAAACGATTTTAATCTATTGTTAAATTTTTATGATGTGATATCCTGAAAGCTTCGATTATCCCTCAATGTTAAATTAGTCAAATATATACTTAATGTATTTATTGGTGCCTCAAACTTAAAAATAACTAGTTGTTATGGGGGAGTAAATCAAGATATGTTAAAGTTGTGCTAGACATTTACTTGCAACGAAGTTAAATTATTCTGTCATTCAAAAAAAAAAAAAGTTAAATTATTCTGAGAAATTATATGTTAATTTTCGCTCACTATCCTTATCTTAGCATACAAAGTCCTTACAACGCTTTTTTTACACTCTTTTTATAATAATTTTTTTATTAGTTAAAATTCATGTAGGGGCATAAAATTGAAAGTAAAACCCATATAATTTAGTAGACCTTATATTAATAATGTCGAAAAGAATGTTGCTAGCATTTCTCTTTATAGCAATTCAAACCAGAACCGTTATAAAAAAGTATCACGTTAATAGAACATAGTGTCTGAATATGAACTCTTGGCACTGTGTCCATTTATAATATTTCTATTTCGAAGTGCCACCCTGGACAACCAGCTCCGCCGGTTGGACGCCTCTCGCCGACTGGGGCACATAGCGGCCGACTGCGATACGCGACGGGAGACGGTCGATGCACGGAAGACCCAGACAGGCTATAGCATAACTGTTCCGAAGTGCCACCTTGGACAGCCGGCTTTGCTGGTCGGACGCCTCTCGCCGATCGGGGCACATAGCAGCCGATCACGATACGCGACGGGAGACGGTCGATGCACGAAAGACCTAGACAGACTATAACATAGGCCTACCGAACCGCCTGACACTGCCCTTTGTCTTGTTGCCTGCCATACCTACAATGCTGATGCCATCCTAGGACAAATGACTTGATAGGGACAGGCGCTAGGGTCCTCTATAAATACCCAGTCTCATCACTTCATAAAGGTACACACATTCTAATCTCACATAAACTTCACTCCGCATAGTCACTGACTTAAGCATCGGAGTGTCTTCGCAGGAATCCCTCCCGGACGACCACCAGGAGAAGAGCAACAACCGTTCGTACCACCGCCACAAGAAGCACCGTTCTCTCCTCAACAAACACCTGTTCAGGGTGATTGAGCGGCTTGTTTCGTTCGGTTTCCAATTTAAACACTAGTTTTAGCATTAGCATTTAGACTTCACATAGTTAGTTATTGACTAACTATGTGAAACTGTTTCTGTTAGACTTCCTAATGAAGCTTACTAGCATTTAGACTTGTACGGTTTAGTTCGTTAGCCACTAAGTGATCACAGCTTGTATGTAAAAGATTCACTGATCACACCTTGTCTTCCATTCCATTGTAATCTTAATGTATTCATTCTTCTCAATATTCATTTCTCTCTAAACTCAAAATCACGAGTTCTAGCTTCAATATGGTATCAGTTGAGTTTTCCGCTTCTAGTCTCACATCAACTCATTGGCGAAAACTACAATTCTTGGAGACTTGCTACGCGAATGGCACTGATAGGCAAAAATAAACTTGGTTTTGTATTTCACCAACTTTGACTATAAATTTGTGGTTTTACCCAACAAATCAAAAGTTCCTGTTAGAGCTATAGGTTCAGTCACTTTATCTACAGATTTAGTGCTCTCAGATGTTCTCTATACTCCTGATTTCCATGTCATCAACCTACTTTCTGTAAGTGCTTTGACACAAGATGCTAATCTTGTTGTGTTGTTTTCTCATGCTTCTTTTGTCATTAAGGACCCTCTACAATCGAAGATGATGGACAAGGGTAGCATCCATGACAAGTTATATGTCTTCAAAGCTAAAAGCTCACCTCACAAACCTGTAGATACTTCACTTCAATGTGTCTTTTCTACATTCTGTTCAATGTAAAGAAAATGTACCCTTTTGTATATTCAGTTCTTACAAGCACACAAGCAAATAAAAATGCTTCTCTATGGTATTCTAGACTAGATAGGACATTTATTTGTCTGACAAAAATTCCTCTTATCCTATTCAATACATGAGTGGTACATTTATCTCCTAATTTCATAAAGGTGCTCATGAGGAGATATGATCATCATAACTTGCTTAAGTGCTTTCATACTTATAGGACATGTTTGGTTGAGTGGAGTTGGTGATTGAATGAAGTGTATATTTTTATGATTTGTTTGGTATGGCACACATTGCTATTCTTTTCTTAGTGTGATATGGTTATCCTGTGACCATAAACCATGTATGACATATCAACACTAATTTGACAGTTCTTCTTTTCTCTTCCTTGAAGCAGCATGCTCAAAACGCTTGATAGGTACCAAAAGTGCAGCTATGGTGCAGTAGAAGTCAACAAACCCGGCAAAGAGCTTGAGGTACCAACTCACTTTCTTTAACAAACATTATAGCATTAACATCTCTTAGAATTTTCACACAGGAAAGCCTTATACACTGCTAGAATTTTGAACATATGTATGCCACTTTTGAACATTAAATTATGTTTTTTAATTCCATATTGTGAAGCAGTTTTGTTATTTTTCATTTGTCCCTTGCCTTTTTAGCAGAGCAGCTACCGTGAGTACTTGAAGCTGAAAGCAAGATTTGAATCTCTTCAAAGGACCCAGAGGTGAATTTCATACAATAATTGATATTTAAAAAAATATAAAAACGCCCAAACTTTTTATACACTTAGTACTTTAAAGAACTTGTAAGTAACTTGGCTTCGACTTTTTCTTGAAGTCAGTTAATTACCACTGTTGATTTTCTTATTTTTCAGTGATTTAGCTTAAGCACCTTTTCATTATATATGATCAATGTATTTTTATTGTTTTCTGCAGAAACCTTCTAGGTGAAGACTTGGGCCCCTTAAATAGCAAAGAACTTGAGCAGCTTGAGAGGCAACTAGATGCATCTCTGAAGCAAGTGAGGTCCACAAAGGTAATCAAATATTCATGTTCAATCTTCAGAAAATCAGAGATGAAAAGCTCACTAACTTGATGCTTATTAGTTGTGACTATGTAGTTTTCTCCATATGATTTCACATCCTTCTACAAAACATATTCTATAACTTTTTAGTTTGCAACTAATAGTGATTATGAAATAAAAATCTATGATTGAAAATGCTAATTTAGTAGTCTGCAGCATCGTTATGAAAAGCTTATCATGATTCCTGTTATGTGGCCATTTTGCAGACCCAATTCATGCTGGACCAGTTAGCTGATCTTCAAAATAAGGTAAATGGTGTTCTCATAGCTATAGAATAAAATAATGTTGTGTGTGCCTAACACTTTCAAGCTATTGCATGGATACAGGAGCACATGTTAATAGAAGCAAACAGAGCTTTGAACCTGAAGGTAACATTATACTTGAAGTTCATACTTATTTCATACCACAACAAGCAAAAAGATTGCCAATATAGCATTCCTCTTGCTTCTTTCTAGAATTTTTTTTTAGAAGAAATACATCTGTCGTAGTGTGATTATTTTGGTTCTAATATCTGCTCCTACAAATCCATTTAGAAGTACAACCTTGCACCTATATTCTTGGCCAATCAGAATAGAATTGGATATTTCAAAGTTAAAAAGTTTCTTGCAAATAGTCAAGTTTAGTCTAAGAAGAACACCAATTAATGCTATGAAACAGAATAAATAAGAAGTAAGAACCATACCAAAGTGCCTCCTCCATTTTCTCTACTTTTCTGTCCATTCAACACCAGGATATTTACTTACTTTTTACTATCATTGCTCATATTATCCTGTTCCATGAGTTGATTGTGCCCTTATCTTTATACTCATAACATGGAAATACTATTCTACATTATTAAATGTCCCTTGAATCTTTATTCTTTCATTCACATTGAAGTCCTTTGTTGATGAGTTGATTCATGATTACTCTGTTGGCAGCTGGAAGAAATCAACTCAAGAAGCCAATATAGACCAACATGGGAAGCTGGTGATCAAAGCATGGCATATGGTACACAGAATGCTCCTTCTCAAAGCTTCTTCCAACCTTTGGAGTGCAATCCCACATTGCAGATAGGGTAATCAATCTACAATCATTTTCTTGTCCATTTCTTCTGAATTAACTAGTTGAAATTCACAATGTAGCGGCCGATTTAGCGACTCATGTGAAAAAAGTCGGTTGATGCAGTACAGAAGGTTATTTGAATTATAGTTTAACTAACTTTTGTCCCTTGATGCAGTACTGACTACAGGTACAGTCCTGTAGTTTCAGATCAGCTAACTGGCACAACTCAAGCTCAACAAGTGAATGGATTCATTCCTGGATGGATGCTTTGAGCTTATCTCAGTATTTGGCTTGCTACATAAGTGCAAAAATCTAAGGCCAGAAACAAATATCTCTTGGTTTTGACAATGTGTAAATGCTGCATGTGGTTCTGTTATTTGTTTTGGGATAAGAACAGCAGTGACTGACTTAGAACTATGGAAACATTAGCCTTAGACATTTGGCATATATTGAATTAGAATATCTTTGAACTAGAACCAAAAGAAACATCAATAAACCTAAATACCTAATAGATTATATCTGATTAATTTCAATTAATCTAGATATAACAATATTCGGTTTATTGATTTAGTTTGTTATTCAGTTTTTAGTTTGTTTCTTTTATTTTGATTTTCTGTTTTCTTTTGTTATCTCCTAGGATTAGTTGTTTAGTTGTTACTTTCTGTTATCTTTTTATCTTTTAGGATTAGTTTGTTGCTTTCATAGTTTCTATAAATTTGCACTTTCTTTTCATGAATAAACATCAGAAGATTGAGCTTGCTCTACCAAATAACTTGTTTCTAACACTTGTTCCCAATCTCTGACTTTGTTCGCGATAGCCTCCTCCTCGGGGACTATCAATTGGTGCTTTCATTGAGTTCTCACCCGCCTCTCCAAATGCCACACTAATTCCACCATCTCCATTCAGATCGCCAGCCATGCATCACACTGATTTGCTTCACCCAGATTTGAGGTTTTCTTCCATGGCAGAGCAGCTTCAATACCATTGGAAATCCAGATTCACCACCAGTTCTGGATTTACAGATCGGGTAAGCCTCTCTCACAATCCACCACACCCCATCCCCCCACATCCCCCACCTTACCCATACTCATCTCCATCATACAACTCATATCCAAATCTAGATTATCCCCATTCACAAACCTTTTTCCCTGAAACTTTTCCCCATTCACACCCGAATTTATGTTCCCCATCCCAACCTCACCACTCTTCCTATTTCACTCAACAGTTCCCCAAATTCACCACACTCGACCCAAACCCTCACCCCACGCCTTCATCTTTCTCAACATTCACACGCCCTCCTGGGTTTGGCCAACCACCGCCCAATCAACATATGTTCTCCACCACCCAAAATTTGTCCACCCCAAAACCACTGCCCACATTTTCTCCTACCCAACGTCTTACTATTTTCAAAGGAGAAAATCATCTTCATTGGCTATCAATCGCGGAAAATTATTTTACTTTGCATCCAATCTCACTTGTTCTGCGTTTGGGCTTAATTGCTCTATATATGAAAGAGGAAGCCCTAACTTGGTTTAGGGACCATAAGTCCAAATTCAGATCATGGGACGACTTAAAAGCTAAATTCATGGTGCATTTTGGACAAGCAAGCAACTCTAATCATGCTGTAGATTTAGCCAAGTCCCTGATAGAGCCATCACCTGCGGAGCATTTAACCACTCAAAGGATTGCTTTATGCATTGAGCAACCAAAGGTCAGTGGATCACTTTTCAACTCTAAGGCTACACCAACGGAGGATGCAAAAATTACATATGAGATGTTTGTTGCTACCAATCTGGATTTTATGGCTGGGGAAGGTCATACAGATTCTTCTACTCAAGTTCCACCTTCTCACATCTCTTCAAATATGATATCATTGCCATATGCTATGCCATAATGTTCAATCATTACTTGTACTATGCGCTCTACTCACTCGAACGTTGACTTGCCTAAAGTCTCTCCAACAATGCCTTGTCTGTTTGTCAAATTGCATGCGAAGCGGCAAAACCTTCATGGCCATATTGACACACTAGTCCAAGGATTACTTGGTTTGCATATTAAATTGTTTGATCCTGGAATTGTTGCTAATATTTCTATGTTAGACTATGGTGACTTGACTAAAACTGTTGTTGCAAATTCCAGATTAAGTTCCCTAAGTTACATGTCTTGGACCACTCACAGATATATTTCCTCCACTCAAGCTTCTTCACGCCACTTCATTTAAAATGCCTTCATTCCAAGGCAATGTGGTGTTCACTTATGTTCTTCGCCCAGTTAAGGACACACTCCTCTCGTGGGTTCTTCTTATTGCTTGGATAGCTTCTTACCCATCCTTGAGGACAATGATGTTTTCAAGAGGGCAGGAATTGATAGACCCAATAGAAACATCAATAAACCCAAATAACTGAAAGACTATATCTGATTAATTTCAATTAATCTAGATATAACAATATTCGGTTTATTGATTTAGTTTGTTATTCAATTTTTAGTTTGTTTCTTTTATTTTGATTTTCTGTTTTCTTTTGTTATCTCGTAGGATTAGTTTTTTAGTTGTTATTTTCTGTTATCTTTTTTATCTTTTAGGAATAGTTTTTTGCTTTCATAATCTCTATAAATTTGTTTTTTTTTTAAAGGCAATTTCTATAAATTTGTACTTTTTTTTTCATGAATAAACATCAGAAAATTGAGTTTGCTCTACCAAATAACTTATTTCTAACACTTGTTCCTAATCTCTGACTATGTTCGTGATAGCTCTCCTCTGAGGACTATCAAGAACTTCTTCGGTTTCGTTTTTCTTTTGGAATTTGGATCACTTGCTAAACTTACCTTTTTGTGGATTGTTTTTAAACATCATGCTTACATTCATTAGGGGAGGATTAGATTATATGATGTCAAAGTACCCTGTATATACAATGCGAGCTATGGCAATTGATATAGGTAGACTTGAAAGGTTTAGTTTCTTTTTTGTTGATTGATATAGAGGGCTAGTATTAGAATGCCTAAGGCTAAGAGGTTCATTTTGCATATGGGTTAGAATATTTTTTGGGCTTATAAAAAACTAGGATAAAATAGAAGCACAATTTCAACCCCTAAGAGCATTTTCTTAAATGTTTGGATACATATTAGCATTTCTAACTACTCTAGCATATATTAACGGGTGGATAGGTTCACTTTGGTAGGTACTTATTTTCGTTAATAAAAAGACTTGAGTTTGAATTATTTATTAAATGTTTTCGACTAGGATAAGATTTTCTCATAAATAAATGTAGTTTTATAAAGAAAACACATCTCCTAAATGGTAAAGTTGATCTCAAAAAACTAAAAGTTGATCTCAAGTAATCAGTTGATTGTTTTATTTGAAATTCTCTATGAGCAAAGTTGGGGTTCCGTTGATATTAACAGCGATAAGGATAATAATTATACATCATGAGGATAAGGATAAGGTTCCGTTGTTATTATGTATGCGTGTCCACATGACAAACAATAAGGGATCTATTAAAGGGCCTCTAAAGTAAGATGGGCCTTAGCGATAAGAAGAAGCATTATCTTATCATTTTAGGTTGTGACACTTATTGACCCAAGAAAAAGGCTGTGATACTTAGAATTAAGAAATACATTATACTCACATTTTCATGAAAGTTATTAATTTTATCCTTTTAGGAACTGAATTAAAGAGAATGGATATGATATAAAATTTTATAGCCATAAAACCATTGTTTTGAATTAATTTTATCTTTTAAGGAACTGAATTAGTTGATGGTAAATTACATTACATTGACTTAGATACATCTATAGATATACAAAACATCATCTGAATGCTACCAAGATTTTTATATTAATTTTATCTTTTCTCCTTTAACAAGCCAAAATATTAAGAATAGTAAAATTTGATATTAGCAATACAATTTGGAATCTAAGTTGAAATTAGGTATATTGGTAGAGCTTATGAGCAAGAGATAGTAAATGTTGAGTATCTTCGATTAAAATACAGATGTTTTGAGCGGAAGTATGATTGTCCTATGCTAACAGGATGAACGACCCCCTTGACAACCACCAACCTCCAACAGAAGATGACTGCATACTTTTGCTCGGGCACCGACGAGAGGGGCCTTCTAGAAGGATAGCTGAAGTCATCTACCACCAGTCACACCACACCCGTCCTCCCCTGACACCCCTCAGCACACGCATGGAGCTCCAAGCCTCGTTCAGAGCAACAGGCTAGGATCGAGCCATCGAGGTAACACCCTTGACAGAGAGATCCAATGGCCAGGAAGAGGTGTTGAACCTGGGCACTTAGTACGCCCTCGATGCGCTCAAAGAATCTCAACCTTTATAAAAGGTCAAGTCATTCACCTCATAAGGTACATGACTTTAGCCCTTGAGAACTCCCTCTCCTCCCACTGCCGCTGACTTTGGCATCGAAATGTCTTTGCAGGGACTCCTCCGAGGCATGATCGGCGCCGGAAGCACGATCGCCAACGACTGTCCGATTGCTCACCACCCTAGACCTACTAGAAGTTCATGGTATCTCCCCTCAACAAGCACCCTCCTTGGGTGATTGAACCAGTTGTTTGGTTCAACATAAACCTCGAGTAAAATTAAAAAAAAATGAAAATAGTTTAGAAAATTTATAGTGGTAATTAGTTTTGTGACTTAACTTTTAACTTTGGTTCCTAAAAAAAGAAGATAAAAGGGAAAAGATTAGAAACCAAATATTAAAAAAGGAAAATATTAAAAAGAAGAACGGTGGTGGTAATGTGCTATTCAGATTTCAAAGCATTAGAGAGCATTGTTTTTCTAGCCCAATTAAAAAAGTGAAAAACAGAATAAAATGATGGATAATGCAATGGTCTAGTAGTTGGACGGTGGAGTCAAAGACGAAGTTTGGACAATTCACATATTTTTAGTCTCATGACTATGATATCAAATTATAAGTGGGAATCTCTAATTTACAAAGAAATAACTATCCAGATATTAAACCCAGAGTTATATATAGGCATTTTAAGATTTTTAACGAAAATGTTAAAATAACTTTTTTAACACAAATTTTAAAGAGAACGTAATATATTATATAAATTATTAATTTTTTATATTAATTTTCTATTTTTTAAGCTGTAAAATTGTTTATCAGAATTTTATAATCAAACAATTCTTACATTTCACTTTAACCCATTCAATCTATCTTGTAACATTGTTGATCTTAAATATGCTTTAGACAATTTTAATTTTGAAAAACTTCTTGTATTGATTTTTCATACAAATATTTATATGGTTTGATTTTTCATTGTTTCATTACCTCTCTCAAGTTTTAGCATTATATATTATATAAGTACTATTTTTTTTTGGCCTAAGGCGATTGCATGCTATACAGCCTTGCCTTATACACTCGGCCCTATTAAATCCTTGACTAAATCCTTAAATAGTTCAGTTATCTACCATCTGTATTGAGATTTGTTGGTAATTATTTTTTATCAAGGACAATTCACATGTTTTAAATGTGAAATAAAATGATTTTTCATGTAAGGCTCAAAAATTTAATTTTTAGGTGCAAAAGATTCTAAGGCCCATTTAACTTGCGCACAAGGGGCAAACTGAAAATTTTGAACTAGGATTGGACCCCAAAATGAACACACATTAGTTTCGTGACCTTATCACATGCGTGTCAGCTCAAGCCAACATTATAAGCTTGGAAGCAGTATATAAGTGTTCAAATCAATACAATATACAGCAAGAGAGACGTGTAAATTGGATGAAAGAAATCATTCGAAGATATTGTCACAAACAAATCGCACATGAAAAAAATGTTATACAAACAAAATTTTAAGGAGGTCGTAATTTTATACTTGACTTGGGAAATATATTAGCTATAATTGCTTCAATTCCTGGACGTGCGTATGCAAAAGTGTTTGTTGGGAGATGGCTATCCACTTAACGTGATTTTCAAATCTCAAAAGATTGGTCTCATATTTGTCAGCCATGGAATAATTTAGGAAAAAAAAATATTCATTTAGATGGTGGCACTAGGGTTTCTAAAGTTTTCAAAATTTCAATGTCAAAATTTAAATAATGAATTATGACAGTTCTTTTTTATGGTCCCCAACAATTAGTTCCATGAGCCTACATAGACCCCAAATCAAACGATTGGACCACATACAACTGTATTAATTTAATCGTTGCAGTTAAGATAGTACTAGAGTTTTAGCTTTTCCTCATATTTCAAAATTTGTGTTGTTTTAGAAATCCAAGAATATTTATTACATTTTTTTCTATTTATACCCTCATTTAATATTATATATCTCACCTATCATATCTTATTTTCACTTATCACAATTCTCATAAATTTCTTAACTAATAACTATTATTCTTTCTTTAATATAACTCAGCTTTAAATAGGGGTGTTTCAGTCAATTTATAACATCAATAAATGTTTCCTTAAACTATGTGCATAACTTTAAACAATGAAAAGGAGGGAGTATCCCTTAATTTTACAAGTTGATGGACCACATCATAACAGGTATATAGTCCATAACTCTTCAACTTTATATTTGTTTTACATACAATGTAATTCTTTTACTAAACATAATTATCCACTTGTCCTTTTAGCTTATAGAAATAATCTCTGTTTGGTTTAAAGGAGAGAAAGGGAGGGGAGGAATTTTAATGGAGGGGAGGGGAAGGGAGGGGAGGGGAGATATTTTAATACTTATTATGTTTGGTTCATAGGAGGGGAGGGGAGGAGAAATAACTCTTTTTTTGTTTGGTTCACGAGGGGAGAGGAGGGGTTTTATGATTAAATTACTTTTATACCCTTTATAAATTAATTTGTATTTTAAACATGTTCGCATTTAATATTTTTCTATTATTAAATAGGGTTATTTTTGTCCAATAAAATATTTTCCCTCCCATTCCCCCCACTTTTGGAGGGGACACAAAATTGAGTTAGGAGGGGTTTTGGTCCCCTCCATTCCCCTCCCCTCCCTTCCTAAAAGTTGAACCAAACAACCAAAGTTTAAAAAAACTCCTCCCCTCCCTTCCGTTCCCCTCCAACCAAACAAGTCTTTTTTCTAATGTAGGCATAATAATCCAGATTAGTTATTTGCCTAGGTTCGGAGTATCTCTTGTTCTTTTTAATCACACAAATAAGTTAATAATCCCTTAAATGGGGACAAAGTGTCTTTTGCTCGAGTTCCGCTTTACTTCATATGATTATTAATATAATTAGTTTCATATAAGTGGGGTTGGCTAAATGATCTCATGATTAATTGAGGTCATTCAACCCTATGTCTACATTGACCAATAAGATTGTGTCATTTATTTTATTTATTTTTATATTATTTTTTAACTATAATTATAGGACAATCTTATTGGTCCATTTGAACATGGGGTTAAATGACCCCAATTAATCATGGGGTCATTTAGCCAACCTCATAAGTGGGTGATGAAAATAATGTGTTGGTCTAGTGTTAGACAACTTAAATTCTTATAAGAATAAGAGCACAAATTCAAAGTTTAAAAAAATCATTTAAGAAAGACAGTCACGATTTTTCAAACGGTCTGTGTCTGTGTCTGTGAAAGAAAAAAAAAATTAAGTGGGTGATGGTAACTCTAAAATGATAAGTATAACTCTTGTCGTTATGCTAATCAACTTGTAACAATTAAGGAGGAAAATTATTGCATCTGTTTCCTTGTTTTGCTACTAATTCTTTTTAGTTTTTTATATGCAGAAATTGGTTAAGACATATTTATCTATTTATTTCGATTATAATCACATTAAATATAGGTGCTGTCCTTCAAACTTTTGCATTATTTTGGCTTTTAACCTATTTTGGATTCTTGTGTTATATGGTCCAAACACTAAAAAAGTAAAATTATATTAAAGAGATAATGTGATCTGGACTACACTTTTATTGTTTTTGGACCCAAAAAAAAGATTACACTTTTATTGTTTTTGTTTGGATGCTAAAACATTTGCTGAAAACAGAAGGAGAAAACAGAAGGCGTCTTCCATAGCAAGAATGACGTAAGGAAACGCAGCAGCTACTAATTTAAACTTCTTAATCACCAATTTGGCGATTTGAGTCGGAAATTCACGTATCTTGAACCTTCCGAGAATGCTATTTAATGGAGGATATATAATGTTTTAAGGATAAAATTAACTTAGGTCGTACATTTCAAAACAGATGGTGTTTAAGATTATGCACATAGTTTAAGAGCTTATTAGTTGATATATAATTTAATTAAAATACTATAATTTAAAATTAAGTTATATTAAAAAAAAAGAATGATAGTTATTGACTGCATAATTACTAAAAATTGTGATAGATGAAAATATGAGGTGGTAAGTAAGTTATACATTATTAAATAAGGGCTTAGATGAAAAAAAATGATAAATACTTGGATTTCTAAAACAACGACTGTTTTGAAAAATATGTCAAGCTAAAACAACAACAGTTTTAAAATGGAGGGAGTACACTACTATAGATATTGTTCGACTGGTTCAAAAAGCCATAATGACCAATAACATCTCAGCTGGCCAAAAGGTCTTGCAAACAAGCAAACACTGTAGTGGTGGACAAAATTACTTAACTAAGGAGCATCTCGTCCCATAAAAGGCCGAGCGGAACGACACCAATGTATTTAATGACATTTACATAAGACTGCTCAAAGGCAGCTAAGATCTTAGAAGACCTTATACAAGGCTTCCTAAAGATATTGAGAGACGATTATGACGGTCACTGGCCTTATAAATACAGGTGTAGTCATTCATTTACGTACGAATTACTCATTATGCGGGCTTAGAGTTCTTCTTAGACTCTGAGATTCTTTTTTTGCTCCCTCATTGACTTGATTTTTGAAGTGTGTTCTGCAAGTACACACCCTGCCGTGTGAACTCAACTCCGTCTTGCCAGAGAAACCATTCGAGGTTGAGCACCACCATTAGAGGCAAAGAGATTCGGGTGATCTCATTTATAAAAGAACATATACTATTTGTGTTGTTGCCCAATAAAAATTCATCCACCCACAAGTTAAATGGGTCATTTGTGAAAAATCATTTATGTGTTTCCATATGTCCAAATCTGGTATGTACATAGTCATATTCATGGCCTATGCCATGATTAAGCAAAAATCCTCATTTGAATCTTTTAAACCGCCTTAACTCCCTTAAGTAAGCAATCTATCGCTTAAGCGAGACTTTACCCTCCAAGGTAGGTTTTCTTTTTTTACTTAGATCCTCTTTTCTTTCTTCTAAAATCCATACTTTTACCAAAATTAGGGATTAGATATGAAATTAACATTAAATTTATACTAAACCTAGATATTACTAAATTACTCAATTAAGGGTTAAATTGATGTATAATTGAAGCACACAAGTCGGATAAGTGGCTAAAATAATATTGAAAACACGTAAAACAGGAAATTATCACCATTCTCGGACAAGATGTTAAGGGTGGTGCTTCCGGATGATCTTTAGACATTGGTGTTGAACACCTATGAAGGAGACACACATCCTAAACAGAACTTGTTGTTTTCTTGGGCCGCTGATGCAATCAAACGTAAGATGTTTCCTTCTACATTAAAACATTCGGCCATCACCAAGTTCACTACACAACCACTTAAGCTCATAAACAATTTTACAAAATTCTCGAGGAGGTTTCTGGCTCAATTCTCAGCCAGTCAAGCTTGCAAGGTTGGTTTGTTCCACATACTACAAAAACCCATAGAGACATTGAAGGCATACTTGGGTCGACTCAATAATGCATATGTCCATGTCGAAGATTGGATCGTTGCCATCTGCGTAGCAGTGTTTGAAAATGGGTTAGGATAGACCCTATTAATAACGATCTCAGTTCTTGGCCGACTTTGGAAATGAAGGGAAACCTTGGGACCCGCTGTTCTACCTCCGGTCGTCTGAAGAGCCGATGTTGGAGGAACCAATGCCTTAAATGCAACACCGTACCTAGGAAAGCCTCAGCCAAATCGTAGAGAAGGTCAGCCAGCAGCACAAAAAAGAACTTTGGAGGAGCAGGTCAGTGGAAATTACACTCCTCTCAATGTACGAATGAGCCAAGTCCTTTGGGAAATTTAAAACTCTAACGTGTTGAAGTCAAGTGACATCATTTTGCTTACATAACTAATTTTTTTGCTCAATCACCCGCCTACGTGGTGGATCAATTCATATCAGGGCACATGTATTTTTACATCAGTTTTGGTCTCCCATATTTTTTTAATCACTTTTAGTCCTTATCTTCCCCCTTCTTCCTCTTCTCCCCTTGTTCTCGGTCAACACTCAACCTCCATAGTCTTCCTTCAACTAACCTTTGTTTCCCCCACCGCACTCAAACTTTCCCCTCACTAAATTTTCTAAGCATTATCTGGATTTCTAAGCTTTCGGGTCTCAAGCAACTAACACAACCCAACGCATGTAAACTTTTTTCCCTATAAACAGTCAAGCTTGTTTTTCTACTCACTTGTCTTAAGCGTTTATGACATAAGTGTTTACTCATAAGTTATTCTCTCTCCTTTGTATTTCTATTTCTAATATACTAAATAACTTATAAAGTTTTCATTTTTTTTTTTTATCGGTTTCTCTTGTGTCTACTAAAGAAAGCATTAATGTGGAGCTTAAATTGGGGTGGAAATTAAGGATTATCTCCCATAAACAGAACACATGAAACATTGATTAATTGGACCCACATCCTGGTACGGACTGTCAACATCTTTGTGAAAAAAGGGTCAAGAGCGAATGTAAAATTTGTCCAACAATCCAGCTTAGACAACGCATCGTACCACCCAACCCAAACTCGACAACGCATCGTACCAAATACAAACCTAGTTGCTTCCCCTTTCTTCACTTTCTTAAATATCTTACACATCCTTTCATTCCTCACCGTGGAAAACTAGCCATTTTAGCACCCCACAAAAATAGAAAGATACCCATGTTATATACATACCACATCATCATAACACGCCCTTCGCTTCTCATTTCGTGCTTTTTCCTCTTTCTCATCCTTCAGGTGAATGTCAATATATATATATGAATGCTACTCTTACTCTTATATGCTCCTAGGGTTTCTTTCTTTTTGTATTATTGATCCCTTCTTCTTCTTCTTCTCTTTACTTCAATTGGAAATTAAAGTTAAGTTGTAGAAAAAATGGGTAGAGGCAGGGTTCAGTTGAAGCAGATCGAGAACAAAACTAGTCGCCAAGTCACTTTTTCAAAGAGGAGAATGGGGCTAAGAAAGAAAGCCCATGAAATCTCTGTGCTGTGTGATGCTCAAGTAGCTTTGCTTGTCTTCAACACCAAAGGAAGACTTTATGAGTATTCATCTGAATCCAGGTATATTATATTATATTATATTATATTATATGTACTTCATTTATTTGCACCACCTTTGATATGATTGAGTTTCCTCGTTATCTATATTTGTTTTTCCTCCACTTGGTTCATATATAATAATTAAGTGATTGCATATAGATATATACATATATTCCTAATTGTTTTGCTTCTGGATTCACTTTGTTAGTTGATGACGCTATTTTCGATTCTTCATTATTATTATTCTTTCATTTGTTGCTTCTTTATTTAACTTTAACAATCTCACTAAACTGTTCTTTGTAAGAGTCAATGATATCTTTACAAAAGTTGTGAAGATCGAATAGCGTAGAAGCAGCAAAAAACTTTAAGAAGTGAATGAGCAGCTGTCATGTAATCGTAGACTTGGATAGACACTCTTGGCAACCAAACCTGAACCTGTGGATACTTCTAACGACGACTTTGATTTTCACGGGAAAAATCCACTTTAATTGAATTTATAAAAAAATCGAATCAAACCCAAATTTGAATAGTTGAAAATTAGGCACCTACTCCAAATCCGCCACAATGTAATAAGTAAATAATTTGATTACAATAGTTGTTAAATAATAATATTTAACTCATATTTTATTAAAAATATAAATTAATTATTAATTATTCAAATTTTTAAAATTCTTGACGTATATTTTAATAAACGATTTGATATAAAATGTATTTCTGCCTCATATATATATATATATATATAAATAAAATATAAGTGTATAAAATTAAATAAAAAATACAAAATGATGAGGAAGCTTTGGGTTCTTGACTTCCCGCTGATTTCTCTAAACAAGACAGGAATGAGTTGATAAAAAAATCAAGAGAAAAATGAGGTGTATGTGAAATGTCTATACTGTTGGTGTGATTAAAAAGTGAAATTTTAGTAGTGTAAGATTTTGTGCTTTTGTTTTTCAATAAAGTTTCATTCACGCTTCTTTAAAAGTGTAAGCAGAGTGGAGAAAAAATAGAGAGAAAGTAAGAGATTTGATGGATGATATGATTGATATAGAAGAGATGAATAGAAAGTGAAAGTGAGAATGAAATGAGAGTGTGAATGAATCACACACACAAAATCATTATAGTACAATTGTATATGAGTGGTTGAAATTAAAAGTGGTTTAGCAATTTATGTGACTTTATGTTTTAATCTTGATATTTATGATTATCTCAAAATTGACTCTTTTCATCTCCCATGATAACAAGACTTCTCACATGATACGTCTATTATATATATGAGGTTTACTAACTTGCTCGCACTTAGTGTTTTAGAAGAAATAAGTTGACAAGTTACAACTTTAAACTCATACATATTGTCCCAAAGGTGCAAGTTACTTCTTCTAAAAAGTTAGTGTGAGTAATTAGCAAGTTATAGCATTAATTTTGTTTATATAGGCTCAAAGATGTAGGTTGTTAACTTACTTCTGAGAGTTACTCTTGAACTTTAAAGTTATGCGTGAAAGATTATTATTTATTAGAACTCCTAAGACCATATATGTAGTCAATATATGACTTTAACTCTCACGACGCTAAGGACTTTACATTTAGAGCGTAAATTGTTAGGCCGCGAGAGGCGTAAAGCTCTGAGGGATCTTCGCATTGGGCTTAGAGGAAACAACACAAGTGAATTGGACAACATATCTTATACCCAACATCTTAAGAGTGTGTTTGCTTCAATGGAGGGAAGGGGAGGGGAGGGAAGAGATTTTAATGAAGGAGAAGGACGGTGAAGGGAAGGGAAGTGAGATAATTTAATTCTTATCATGTTTGGTTAAGAAGAGTAGATCAAGGGTAGGTGAGAGGAAATAACCCCTATCATGTTTGGTTTATTAGAGGAAGAAGGAATTTCAAAACAAAATTACTTTAGTTACCGATACTTTTAAAAGATTTTAAAACTTTGGAAAAGTATTTTTGTTTAAAAGGTATTCTACATCCAATTTCTCCCACTTTTAGAGACAAGATTGAGTTATGAGTGGTTTTTGCCCCTCCATTCCCGTCCCATCTTAAAAATTGAATAAAACATGATAAACTTAAATAGAATCTTCCATTTTCCTCCAACCAAACACTGTGTAAGACATTGAGCGTACGTGTCATCTCACTTATAAATTATTCAATACTTTCTTTTTGTTCCAATGTGAGATTTACCCATCACACTTGATGTCCCAACATAAATATCTCAAACTATATGAATGAAAATGCCCCGAGTCCTTAATATGGGGTAAGTTATTTTGTATTCAGGATATATATGTAAATTTTATCATCTCATTCCGGTTCAGTCATTACTTCTTTATATTAAAACTCTTGGCACTTGAAGGGTTCAGTTATGAACATAAAGTTCAATATTCGTCTAGTTCTCAGAAAGCGGAAGACAGTATCTAGTGACCTTTAATTCCTCCCAATACCTTCCAAATTAGCAGCTGCTATATATATCTGCAGAATTTTGTGTTAGGATGTTCTTTATCTACATAACATCTTAGAAAGCTGCATAAATTTATTAATTTATTTAGATTACATAATAAAGTTTTTAATGGTCAAGCTTTTCTAATTTGTCTCTTAATTGTTCCTATTAACATGTGGAACAGCATTGAAAATGTGTTGGAACGATATGAGAGACATACCCATTCAATGGAACTTGTTGGAGCCGATAAAGAACCACCGGTACGTACCTCATCGGAACATATTGTCTTTATTATTTATATCTTAATATGCATTAATACGTAATTACTAATTAATCATGCATAGCTATATCTATTGTAACTGTTACTCCTGAGATATCAGTTCCCTTGTTTATATATATGCCAAAATGCCATTGCATAGGGTTATATACTATTTTATTGTAGAGAAACTGGTCCTTGGAATGCTTCAAGCTCACCAGCAAAGTTGAAGTTTTAGAGAAGAGCATAAGGTACATATTTTCTATTTCATTGTAAGCTTTATACAATTTATTTGAGCTATGGAGGACGTTTTCAGTGAAAGGGGTTGTTATTTTTCAGCAAAACAGTGCCTAGTTACTGTCATAACTGTTGGGTGTTCATGCTACTATTCTAGTTTCAATTTAGTGTGTAGCATTGCCATATAGTCTCGGCAACTTCTAAAAGCAATCTACTATTGCTTGTAAAAGGGTTGGGGCACTACTTGTCTGCACTCTTAGTTAAATTTAGTTTATATAAAAAGTTTAGTACCCAACACCGCAAACCACACCTCACGTCAGTAATTTTCTAAAATGTCTTATGTTTTATTATACACGGGTTTTAAAACCCGGTGCACTATTTCATTATTAATGCATTTGGAATTAAAATTTTGTATATTAAAAATCAAAATTGCTTTTAGATTTTTATTCGCGGCACGAATCTGGGTATTTTGCACTCCAAAAACTCAAGTTCTTGTTTATAATTAGATTAGTACTAAATGTTTAAAAATCTGGCAGCACACATTAATATTACCGAGATTTAAAACCCAGTACCTAGTTAGTATGGTTTTTTTTATATCCTGGAAGCCTAAGTTTTAAGAACATTACCCTTAACAATACCGTGAATTGTAAAACCCGGTATTGTGAGTTAACATTACCAGGTCTTAACTTCTATTTTAAATTTACAAGATCATAACATCATAAAACTTACAAAATCATATATTACAATATCAAAACCTTTACAAAACATTATATCTAATCGTCTGTACAAAACAATAACGGTGCAACCGATAAGGTGGAGAAGAAAGGCTCTAGATATGGCCTTGAATCGCCTACCTGTAATATGAACATGCACATTTGTAAGACTTTGAAGGTATATATGTGAGGTTCAGATGAAAGTTAGGCTTACAATCGCCGCATCGTACTGTTCCATAGAAACGAGTACTAGACATGCATCCCCTAGCTTGGTTAATCTTTGTCAGTGCCTCGCCTCTAGAGACACCTAGATACTTAACCAGACTATTGACTGTTTCGCCTCGACCATTTAATGGAAGTGTGAAAAACCTCCCAGTGAAGGAATATGTAGCAGAGATGATGACACATTATCTAAGGTGATGGTCATTTCCCCAAACACAAGGTGGGAGGATGACGTCTCCGTGTGCTACCTCTGAGCATAAGTTGTGATCAAACCCTTGTCCACCATGTGTCATGAGTATGCAACATAGGGTAGAGACCGCGATCTCATCACCGCGTCCAACATGAATGGGTGGTTTGAGAATTTCAACTTCTCTAACTTTTATCTGTTGTTGGCAACAGTCAGTTCACGCTCCCGTAAAGTTGTTCAAACAAGAATAAGAATAACTCAAAAAAACTACATTAGACAGTGAAAAAAACCAAAGCAGCTTATGTATACCTCTAAACCTCTTGTCTACGGAGACGGGATGATATGATCAGCATAGCCGGTTAGTACATACAAGTCCTCGATCCCTCCGAGAAATGGTGGCTCTTGCTGTGGTGGTGGTGGTGGTGATAGTGGAAGCTACTCCTCCTACCGTGCTAGCTCTTCAACCTGCGCAACCACCCACAATCTGTGCACGGATGCAGTCGGTGGTATTCACATGTTCTGCGACCAACCGGAGCTGATGGGGCTCCTCTAGTTCTAGCCATAATAGAACTGCAACAGAATAAACAAGATTAAACAAGATGTAGTTAAAAGAATAACAACAACAACAAAAGCGTTATCTCACTAAGTGAGTACGGCTATATGGATAACACTACGTCATTGAGCTCAATCAAAATCTAAATTATGAGGGATATTATTGATAATGAGATCATCTCTAACAATATCTCTCAATGTTCTTTTTAGTCTCCTTCTTCCTCTCTTGGTAGGACTAAAAACCATGTTGGCAACATGTCTTGCCGTGCCTCCATAAGTCTTTGCACATGTCGATACCACCTTAACTAATTTTCTGTCAACTTCTCTACTAGGTGGGCAGATTTGGGTGAGAAAGAAGACATAGGAAGGGGGAGGGGTGTAGGTTTGGGTTTTTGAAATGAGGGGTGTAGTTTTGGGTTTTTAAAAGAGGAGAGTGTAATTTGGGGTAATGGAGGTGTTAATAGCAACCCCTTAGTGAAACACTTAGCCTTGTGCTTTTTTACATGAAGATCATTATTTCTTCCAAGTGTATTTCAAATTCTGAGTGGCTTATATGATATTCAATATAGGAACATCGTGGGAGATGATCTGGATCCCTTGAGCTTGAGAGAGCTTCAGAGTTTGGAGCATCAGCTAGACACCGCTCTAAGGCGCATCCGAACAAGAAAGGTGAAAATATATTATCAATTTTAACACGAGTATATTGTAAATAACATGATCTAAATGTTTATCTATTGGTGAAATTAAATACTCGTATTCTGAAAATTAATTTATCATTAGCAGGCACATATAGCATGCATTTTGTATTCTGAAAATGACCTATCATTTTTTTTTTTTTGCAGAACACAGTTATGAATGAATCCATCTCAGAGCTGCAGAAAAAGGTTCGTGTGTTTCGTAAGGATTAACATTGCTGTCTTCAAAGTTCAGATATGTGTTCGTGTGTATGCTTAATTAATAGGTGCACCAAATATTTTGTAGTTAATTTCACTGTTATTGTTCTCATAAATGCAATTAGCTTAGTTATTTTTAGTTACTGAAAACCTGATTAGTTTGAGTATTTATCCAACTAATCTTTAGGACATCAGTTAGCTGATTGCTTTCAGTATATAGCTAGCTTGAGTGTGGAGAACACTCATTATCAGAGAAAGAATATCTCTCCTCACTGTATCTTTCTTCAATTCAATACAATATTGAGGTTTTCTCTAATTTTCATCTTTCCTTCAAATTGATTTTGATGGGAAGAGGGGGACAATTTAATTTCCTTAGTGGAAGATGATAATTCGCTTCTTTTGCTTGAATATTCTAACTAAGAGGCAAGAGAAGATGTTGATACTCTTCCTTTATAGTAGTTCATCTCAACAAAATGGATCCTCTTCAGAGGAATCATCTGCATTCTGCAATCTCTCTCAACTGAAGTCTTGACCATTAATTTTAACATTAAATGGTTAAGATTGGTCAATGAAAAATAGAATTTGCCCATAGAAAAGGAAATTGGGCAAATCAGTATGTCAATTTTCATTTTTTATTGCTGAGAGGATGGAGCTAGAGAGAGAGGAAATGGTGGCCAGTGCAACTTTAATCTATTTCTTTGCTATTGTTGAGCTAGTACATTTGCAAGAAGTATTTTGTCTTTCTTTTTGGAGTTACAGAAAGCAATTACCTTTAGGAGTGTTGGATATAGTTAACCTTGACAAAGTTATGCACACAGTTTAAGAGTTCATTAATTGATAGTATAATTTGATTGAAATACCTTTATTTATTGTTGAGTTGTATTAAAAACGGAGAATCATAGTTATTGATTCAGTAATTAGTGAAAAAAGAAGGAGAATGGGGAGAGATGCAATATTTAATGAAGGTATATTCGGAAGAAAATGAGGTAAAGTTGTAAAACTATATATTTTAAAAAATAAAACAAACGCTAAAACAACGTGTGTGTGTATATATATTAAAACAGAAAGAGTAATTACTATTAATGTGTCTCTATTGACAACAACATTTATTTCATGCATGTGGTTAGTCATTAGCTGCATTACATATTTTGTAGGTAAATGAATTATTATTGTATTTTAGTAGGAGGATGTATAAATCACCCAAAATAAAATCACTTTAATTTAGGTAATTTAATAAAATTTTGACATATTTTTAAAAAGTTTTAGTTTATGACAATTGTTAAAAATACTATTGGACTACATAAGATTAAGGTAATTTATCTAATATTTATATTGAGTGATTTAGACAGTTTTTACTACTATGAAATATTTCAAAAGTCAAAGGATAAAACATTTTTTTTAAATAGTCAAAGGATAAAACATGAAGTTGAAAAATGTTTTCTAAGCTGAAGTTCAAACTATCTTAAAACAAATTGTATTTCTTGGTGTGTTATCTACGGGTAGATAAACAAGAACGAAGGTTGCACTAAAGATATATCATGTACCTATAAATATTTTTATGTTTTAGGAACGTAATATAGCCAAGGAAGTCCAATCAAATGAGTACCATTAGATTGTGAGAGTTACATTGTTTAGTGCCGCCTCTAATCTTATTTATTTGTCTAGAAAAGAAGAAAGAATTTGTTTCTAATTTATTTTTTACGGCAAGAAATTATGTGTTCACTTGTGAATTCAAGATAACATTAACTATCATTTTATAAATTATACCATTATCTTCATTTAGTAATTATCAAGTACAATTAATTACCCTACTATTGAGTAGTCCGGTTAGAAATTGTTCCAAGGGGCAGTACGGACAACCAGAGTCACATGGCCGACCACCCTTCGTCAACCAAGAACCCTCCAGGCCGAGCACGTAAGACGATTGAGAGGCGGTCACCACTTGACCATCCTAAGGGAAGCTTCTAGAAGGGCCCACTGAACCACCTGACGCTCCCCTTTGTCATGTTGCTTGCCATGCTGCTGCCACCCTCGATAAGGGGGCTTGACAAGGACAGGTGCTAAGACCCCTTTATAAAAGGTCAGGCCTCTCACCTCATTAAAGTACATGACTCTAACCTCACATAAGACTCCCTCCTCCTATTGCTACTGTCTTTGGCATCGGAGTGTCTTTACAGGGATACCCTCTGGACGTTATCAACGGAGGAGCTCGACAGTCGTCCACCCAACCGTCTTCACCGGAAGCACCATCACCCTCCACTACAAACACCCCGTTTGGGGTGATTGAACGGCTAGGTTCATTCATTGGCGTTATCTATGGGGACGATAAAGCTTCCCCAACTCCACATAATGGTACAAAAGAAGGCATTACGACAAACTTCAAAGGGAGCACAAGAAGGGTATGTCCGAGTAGAGACGATCAGAGAGAATTAGTTCTCGACAGAACAAGAACAAGTCCAGTAGGTCGAGCAGCAACCCGTGATTCAGATAATAGCTCTGACACCTCGACCCAAAAATCAGATGATCGCTCAAGCACAGAATAATCGAGAGGTGTTGATCCGATTAGAAGAACGGATGGCAGCGATGGAGAGACAGCGGCAGCAGGGGGCCGAGGATCAAGCTGTGACTATCCAGCGACTGAGAGACCACATTCGACAGCTGGAAGAGGAACGCAATCAAGGATGGGGTTAGAGTCACACTCAACTATCCCCAACTCAGAGGGAGACGGTGGTAGACCAACCGGTCTAGGCACAGTCGATCCCCAACTGCGTCAGACCGAGCAAGTAAGGGACCCACGACCAGGAAACCCCATCACACCGCCTAAGATGCAACAATACGATGGGACCGATGATCATATAGCACACTTGCACTTCTTCCGTAGCACCATGCAATGCGCGGGGGCTACTGATCTGCTATGCTGCCGTTTCTTCCCCATGAGCTTGGGACGAGTTCCCCAATGCTGGTTTCAGTCCCTTCCGACCGGGTCAATTCAACAATGGAGCGACATCATTGACCTCTTCACTCAGCACTTCGCTTCCAACAAGGAGCTTCCTAGGACAGTAGAATCCCTAGAGCAGATTAGGCAAGGGCCTCAGGATCCCTATGGATCTACCTAGAGAGATACAACAAAGAGGCCAACCTCACTCTAGGGCTCTTGAAGGAAGTCCACCTCTTGTTTGCTCGGAAAGGGTTACTCCCGACCCCTTTCTAGAAGTCTTAAGAGGAGTAAAGACGAAGACCAAGGAGGAGTTCCAACAGCGGTCAGAGAAATTTATAAATTAGGAAGACACGGAGCTGACCCTCAAGCTTGAAAAAACTAGGCTGATAACAAGCACAAAAGAACAAGGGCAAACCTCCTCCAAAAAGGACGACCGGAAACCCCATCGGCGAAGAGAACAAAGAGACACCTACAAGCCTAGAGGGAAGTTCGACCGCTACGCACCATTGAATGCCCCTTTGTCACTCATCTACCATGAGAACCTCCACAATGAACTTAGGGATAAACCTCCCTTGATCCGGTCGAAGAACGTCACTGATACCACAAAGTATTGCGAGTACCATGATGGGCTAGGCCACACAACCGACGAGTGTGTCCAATTGATGGACAACGTGGAAAGATTGATAAGAGAATGTCGCCTAAAAAAGTACGTACAGTCTGCCACGTCAGACCAACCTGTGGTTGTTCATCAACCGGCTTAGAGCCCGACTCGACGGGAGCAGCCAATTCGTTCTCCACAAGAATTCGTTCGCCACGAGTCAAGAGACCGTGGCCACCATCCGAGGAGGGCCACGCGAATGGGACGGATCAAGAGAACGCGGCCGGAAAGGCAACCACCAGAGAGGGACTCAATGGTCCTTCTCCATAGCCGGCGACTTCTTATACAGGGGAAGCAGCGCCAACTCCAGGAAGAAGAGCTTACGAGCAGTCATGTGCGCTGACACTAGACAAAAGACCGACGACCGAGGAAACCATCAGACAGGCTCAGTGGTCACCTTTTCCGATGCAGACTACGGAAAGGAGACGGGGGAGGAAGGAGACCTTGTAGTGAAAAGCGCGATAATAGCAAACCAGCAAGTGACCAAAGCCCTGATCGACACGGGTAGCTCTGTGGTCATCATGTTTTACACATCTTATAAGGAACTGGGTCTATCATCTAGGGATTTGCTACCTTACAAAAGCGACCTAGTCAAATTCACCGGTGATCGGATCATCCCCTTGGGATACTTCGACACCTGGCTTTCTTTGGGCGAAGCTCAGATATGTAAGATGGTTAAGACACGTTTCCTCGTTGTCGATTGCCCGACGGCCTACAAGGTAATTTTGGGCCGACCAAGCCTAAACGCTTTCAGGGCACTCGTCTCAACTCACCACCTACTGTTGAAGTACCCATGGAACAACCAGGTAATCACAGTGAGGAGACCTAAAGATGGCAAGGAGCTGTTACGCGGTGAGCTATAGGCTAGCTCAGGAGGAAAGAGCAAGGAAAAAACAAAAACCGCGGGAAAGAGGCCAAGAGTCATTCTCCCTAATGGATGTCGATCCGAGAATTGACCACTCAGAAGATGATCTGCGACTACACCCCGAAGGTGAGACCAGAGCCGTGCGAGTAGGCAGGACTCCGGTGCACACCACCAAAATGGCAGAAAACTTGACGAAGGAACATGCCGGTCGTTTGGAGAAACTCCTCAAAGAAAATAGAGATTGTTCACCTTGTAGTCGGTTGATATGGCCGGGGTACACCCAGATCTGGCCTGTCACAAGCTGGCAGTCGACCCCAAGCACAAGCTGATCGTGCAGAAGAAGAGACTTATGAGTGCAGAGAAGCAAGAAGTCATCAAGCAACAGACGAATGAACTGCTTCGGGCAAGGATCATATGGGAAATCAAGTACACAACGTGGTTGTCAAAAGTCGTGCTGGTAAAGAAAGCAAACAAGAAATGGAACATGTGTGTCGACTACACTGACCTAAACAAAGCCTGCCCAAAAGACCATTTCCCTCTCCCCAACATAGACGCTTTGGTTGAAAATTCATCCGGTTACGAGTTTCTCTCACTCATGGACGCCTACTCAAGCTATAACCAGATTCCTATGTACCGACTGGAAGAGGAAAAAATTGCACTGGTCATAGACCAAGGTATGTTTTCTTATACCATGTTACCATTCGGACTAAAAAATGCAGCGGCCACCTCCCAGCGGATGGTGACCAAAGTTTTCGCCGGGTTGACGGGAAGATTGGTAAAAGTGTACATAGACGACATCATTGTCAAAACTCCCAGCAGCTGAGGAAGCACAACATGCGGCTCAACCCGGAGAAGTGCACCTTCGCAGTCCAAGGAGGGAAGTTCCTATGGTTCATGCTGATTCAGAAGGGCATCAAAGCTAACCCGGACAAGTGTGAAGCAATAAGGAACATAAGAAGTGCAACAACTGGCTGGACGACAAGCAACCCTTAGTCGTTTCCTACCAAAGACCGTTCTCCAATCGCTACCGCTTTATGAGCTCATGAGTAATGGGGAAGACTTTGAGTGGACTCCAGAGGTCGAGCAGGATTTCTAGGACTTCAAGGAGACATTGGCAAAGCCCCCTATCTTGTCAAGTCCGATCAATTCACAAGAATGCTTCTCCAGCTTTTTAGATGACCCAACAATAACCGTTGGAAGAGTTTTCAATGAGGTTAGATTGAGAACTACTAATATTTGTTATACGTAAAGTGGTAATTCGGGTTCTCGTATCCACAGGGATTGTGTGCCCAATATCAATTTAGCTAATATATACTCGAATGACGATTCAAATGTTGAAGTGAAAATATTTTTGTATCTTTTCAATAAGGAGCCTTCACCAAGTCGCACCAACCATTGAATCTGATAGCACTTATTAGAGGGAGAAGGAGAGTGAGAGAGAGCCCAAAGCAAGAAGACCTGCACTAATTGGCCAACAAAGAAGACCAGAAACACCATATCTTTACCCAAAACTTCAAGGCATTGGTATTGGTCACATATCTTATAATGTCTTCAACTGATCCATTCTTAAACATTATGAGACTCCAAACTCACTCTTGAATACCTAACAATCTCCCCCATCAAGTTTGATGTGAGTCACCACGAGATTACAATGCTCACCCTCAAATAGAAATTATCTTCGCGTATAAGTAGAGAATGAAATTATTACAAAGAGACACATATCCCACAACAAAGGCTCCACAATCATGGGATAAAACAAAACTAAGATCTAAACATTTTGCTCCACAATCTGGTCCAAAGCCCACAAACTAACCGCCGTCTTATTGAGGAGATAGAGGGAGCCCAAAGCAGGAAGACCAATACCAATGGGGAAACAAAGAAGACCACCAAGAGAACCACATATTTTCCCAAAACCTTAAGACATTAGTTATGGGTGTTACATCTCTTATATTGTCTTCAACTGGCGCATTCTTAAACATTGTGAGACTTCAAACTCACACTTGAAAACCCAACAATCTTCTCCTCAAGCGTGATTTTACCACATGATTGCACCAGCCACTAGCACTAACACTAGTTGTTGGGGAGACATGGGTGCCCAAAGTAGGAGAACATGCACCAATTGGCCAATAAAGAAGACCATCATGAGATCTGGACACTAAATCTTTACCTAATACACTTAAACATTGAATACGTGTGTGGTAGGATCTAAGGATTTAAGAGAAAAAGAAAGTGAACAGAAGCACTATTATATTGCAATATTCTGGAAACTGAGGAATCCCCAGACCTGGATCAGGAAATTACAGAGAAAAACAGAGGAAATGCAGAGAAAAAGATACAAGGCAATCAGAGGTTGCCTCACCCTCCCAATCCTAACTGAATATCAACCTACCTCCTCTCTCTCCTGGCCTAGTACTATATTATTCCCTTTGGCAGTGATTTTGTCACACAACCTGCCAGCTCATCAGTTAGTTACCACTAGTGACAGTGGTAGTGGAATTCTTCCCATTCCCCAATCTACCCCTCCTCACATAAACCTTAGAAAACCTCCAAGCCTTCTTAATACTTTGGTCGTATCATCTTTTCCCCTTTGAAAACCACCTTGTCCTCAAGGTGGAAATCTGGAAATTGAGCCTTGAATGATTGCAGGGATTCCCAAGAGTCCTCAAACTCAGGCAGATTCTTCCAGTGGACCAAAACCTCCTGTTCCCCTGATTGGTTGAGCCTGGAATCTAGCACAGCCTCAGGTTCAGCTTGTAATTCCCACTCCTCTGAAAGAAAATTGGGTAGGGGTTGACTCTGGGCAACTGGAGATATCGATTTCTTCAACAAAGAGATGTGAAAGAAAGGGTGAACCATGCTTCCCTCCGAAAGAAGTAACTTATAGGCAACCGGGTTTATCTTTTCAATGACTTCGAAAGGACCATAGTACCTTGGGCTGAGCTTTTGGTTTACCCTTTTTGCCAAGCTCTTAAGCTTATATGGTTGTATCTTAAGATAAACCATGTCACCAACCTCAAATTGAATGTTTCATCTGTGCTTGTTGGCCTGTTGTTTCATCAAATTCTGTGCTTTTGCTAAGTTTACCTTCAGCTCATCCAACAACATATTCCTTTCAGCAGTCAATCTGCTCACTTAATCCACAAAAGTCATGGTTGCATCGCCCCTGAAAAGCACCGGGGGGTCTTGCCCATATAGAGCCTTATAGGGAGTATTTTTAATGGCCGAGTGGTAGTTAGTGTTGTACCAATACTCTGCCCCACTTAGCCACTTGGGCCACTGTTTAGGCTTGCTGCTAGTAACACACCTGAGGTAGGTTTCCACACACCGGTTGACCACTTTTGCCTGGCCATCGGTTTGGGGGTGATAAGCTGAACTATATTTCAACTTGGTGCATGTTAACTTAAACAATTCAGACCATAAGGAACTTATGAAAACCCGATCCCTATCAGACACAATAGATACTGGAAATCCATGGAGTTTAACTATTTCTCTTAGAAAATTTCTGCTACTTCCTTATCAGTGTAAGGGTGTGATAAGGCCATGAAGTGAGCAAATTTGGTGAACCTGTCCACTATTACCAAGATGGTATCTTTGCCTAGAGCTTTGGGGAGTCCTCCAATGAAATCCATGGAGATGTCTGACCAAACTTGGGAGGGAATTGCTAGAGGTTGGAGCAGTCCCGCCGGGCTTAGTGCTTGATACTTGTTCCTTTGGCAGACCCCACAACTTTGTACATACTGCTGAATGGTCAGTTTCATGCCTTCCCAATAAAGCAAAGCTGAAATACTCTTCATTGTCCTGAAAAACCCTGCATCCCCCCCCCCCCACAATAGAGTTGTGAAACTCCTTGAGTATTTGTTAGACTTTTGGTGAAGACTTAGGTATCACTATTCTCACCTTATAATAAAGATGTCCTTACTTGAGCTGGAACCCTTGATGTGCCCCTGATTGAGTCATAAGATCCTGTATGATGCTCGGCTTGTATTTCTCATCTTTTTGCAATTCTTCCTCTAGCCCTTCCCACTCGGCCATTGGACTGTTGAAATAGCTGAGAAATGTAGCTTCCTGAACAAGGCATCAACAGCCTTATTTACAATGCCCGGCTTGTACTTAATTTCAAAGTCATATCCCAATAGCTTGGAGACCCGTTTCTGTTGCTCCTCCCCCATAATTCTCTGGTCAGCTAGGAATCTTAGGCTCTTCCGGTCAGTATGAACTACAAACCTTCTTCCTAGCAAGTAAGGTCGCCACTTCTGGATAGCGAGGACAATTGCCATGAGCTCTCATTCATAGATAGATTTGTTTTGGCTCCTCTCAGACAGTACCTTGCTCATGTAAGCTACTGGCCTTCCCTCCTGCATTAACACAACCCCTATCCCTTTTCTTGAGGCATCCGTTTCTAGCACAAACAGTTTGTCAAAATTGGGAGCTACCAATGCGGGAACTATTGTCATGGCTACCTTCAATTGTTCAAATGCCTCATCTACTGCCTGGTTCCACTTGAACCCTTATTTCTTTAGTAATTTAGTGAGGGGTGACGCAATCTTGCTGCAATTCTGGACAAATTTCCAGTAGTACCCCGTGAGCCCCAAGAATCCCTGGAGCCCCTTAACATCCTTAGGTGCTGGCCAGTCAACCATTTCTTTAATTTTATTTGGGTCTGCCGCTACCCCTTGTCCTAAGATAATATGTCCTAGGCACTCAATTTGTCTCCTGCCAAATGTACATTTTTTTATTGGCACACAGATCATTCTCTTGCAGAGTGAGAAGTATCTGCCTTAGGTTCCCCTTATGGCTCTCCTCATCCTCACTATAGACTAAGAAGTCATCGAAAAACACCAAAGCAAACTTTCTGAGGTAGGGTCTTAGTACCTGATTCATTAACGACTGAAAGGTAGATGGTGCATTTGTCAACCCAAACGACATGACAAGGTATTCATAATGTCCCTCATGGGTTCGAAATGCTGTCTTGGGTATGTCTTGTTCTCTCATTCGGATTTGGTGGTACCCCGACTTGAGATCTAGTTTAGAAAATATGTGTGTTGTTCCTAGCTCATCCAAGAGCTCCTCAATCACCGGGATGGGGAGCTTGTCTGGGATTTTCAACTTGTTTAGAGCCCTGTAATCAACATAAAATCACCAACCCCATCTTTCTTTTTGACTAGGATCACTGGGCTGCTATAGTGGCTGGTACTGGGTCTGATTATTCCTGTGTTGAGCATGTCTCTAACCAGTTTCTCCAACTCATTTTTCTGATAATAGGGGTACCTATAGGGCCTAATATTAGAGATAGTTGCACCGTTTTTTAGTATTATAGCATGATCATGTTGCCTCCGAGGGGGCAGGCCCTGTGGTTCCCTAAAAACCTGTGGAAATTCAGCTACAATGGCTCCTATGGCTTCATTACAATCAGGTTCTGCCACTGTGCCTTCCTGCTGGTTTTGACATGACAGATAGTAACCCTCTCCCTCATTATGCAGTGCCTTAACCATAGTTTTCCAAGATGCTTGGGCTCGGCAAAGTGAGGGGTCTCCTCTCAAAATCTTCTTCTGAGTTCCATCAGTCCATTGAATGGTTAAGTTTTTGAAATTGGCTTCGATGCTACCTAAACTGGCTAACCAGTATATCCCAACATCGTGCCGGTTCCCCCAAGTTCCAGCAAAAAGAAATGTTGGACTATGCTCAGGCCTTGCACTTGTACTTGGAGATTCTTACAAATTCCCTTGTTCCTTTCTTTATCACCATTTCCCACTTCCACCACAAACTCAGGGGTCTCAGCCACTTCTAACCCCAATTCCTCCACCAACTTTTGGGATATGAAGTTGCTTGTAGCCCCACTGTCAATTTTCCAAGGATTTTGAAAGACCTATTAGAGGTCAGCCCTTCTTTACTCCGAGTGATAAATGCAGAGTTTTGCCTTCCATGAGGAGTTCTTCTGATTCAGCCTCATAAAAGGGGTCTTCTTCATCTTCTTCCCCTTCTTATGTTTCCATGAGGACAAACTGGTAGTGTTTCATTTTACAGACATGCTCTCTGTCCCACTTTTCCCCACACTTGAAACATAGGCCCTTCCTACTCCTTTCTTGTAGCTCAGCTTGGGAGAGTCTCCTTCCCCCTGTTCCCTTCTCATGTTGACTGGTATCCCTTGATTTTAGTTCTACACCCATTTTCTTTTCTGGGTTACCCAAGCCATGGTTGGAGTTGCGCCATCTATTCCCTTACCCCCACGGCGGATTTCTTCCACTAGTTCTACCTTTCTCCTTCCATCCCCACTTGTCCTCATCCCCTGCCCGTCCTCTCATGGTTGAGTTTTTCTCCTCCAATAACAGAGCCCTGTCCATTAATTCATAGAGGTCCTCGGAGTTGTACAGCTTCAGCTCTGCACGGATCTCCTCCTTGAGCCCATTGAGGAATATCCCCTTTAACATACCTCTGTTGGTGTTTCTCAAGGGCGCCGCCACCAACTCGAATTGCTCTCGGTATTCCATCATGCTCCCTGTTTGCTTGACGCTCAGCATAGGCCCATACGGGTTTTGGACTAGACCCGGTTGGAATCTCTGAATCAAAGCTTCCTTGAAGGGTTCCGACGCTCTTACCGGAGCTTGTTCCTCCCACCACAGGAACCAATTCAGTGTGCGATCCTCCATCGCAATCACCACCATCTCCACCTTCTCGTCCTCTGCTACTCTGTTTAATCGGAAGAATCGCTCAACCCGGATGATCCAGCCGTGAGCATCTTCACCGTTAAACAGGGGAAGATCCACTCTTCTTCCGGTGCGGTTCTGCAACTTGGGTGGCGTACTATCTTGTCGCCGAGACCTGTGATGAGAACTCCGGGTTGTGGAAGACGTTCGGGTCACAGAGCGGTGACGGTGCTTCGGGGTCTTGGATCGACCCCTGGTTCTGCGTCGCGCTCTGGAAAGCAACAACTGCCAGAGCTCGTCGAGCTGTTCCTGCAACCCAAACCTCATCTCAGTGACAGATCGCTCCACGTTCTCAACTCTGGACTCTATTTGCAAGCGGGTGGCTACCATTCAAGCTCCCTAAACCGGGAGCTCTGATACCAAATGGTAGGATCTAAGGATTTAAGAGAAGAAGAAAGTGAACAGAAGCACTATTGTATTGCAATATTCTGGAAACTGAGGAATCCCCAGACCCATATCAGGAAATTACAGAGAAAAATAGAGGAAATGCAGAGAAAAAGATACAAGGCAATCAGAGGTTGCCTCACCCTCCCAATCCTAACTGAATATCATCCTACCTCCTCTCTCTCTCCTAGCCTAGTACTATATTATTCCCTTTGGCAGTGATTCTCTCACACAACCTGCCAGCTCATCAGTTAGTTACCACTGGTGACAGTGGTAGTGGAATTCTTCCCATTCCCCAATCTACCCCTCCTCACATAAACCTTCGAAAACCTCCCAGCCTTTTTAATACTTTGGTGTGTATCAGTGTGTCACATCTCTAATACTTCCTTCAGCTAGCTCATTCTTAAACAATGTGAGATTCGGGAGTCACACTTGAAAACCAAACATGAAGTGTATGGCCTAGTTGATCCTCCTTCTTTTAGTCAAAATAATTTGTTCACTCTTTATAGATGATTTTAGTAGGAAGACTTTGGCGTATTTCTAGAATCAAAATTCTAAAACTTTATAACTTAAAAATTAAAACACTTTGTAAGAAAGGTTAATGGTTATGTAATCAAAGCTTTAAGATCCAATAGAGGTGGTTAATTCATCTCAAAATCATTTAATTCATATCCAAAACATCCTTATTATAAACACTAAACTCTACCTCTCCTCCTCCTCCCCCCCAAAAAAAAATGCCACCAACACAGCGCTGCCACTGCTGATTCGGTGTCACTGGTCGCCGCTTGCTGCTCACCTCTACCACCGACGCCTTCCCTTGCCCCCACACCCACATCTCCAACCACTCACAAACCCTCACCTCTCCTGCCCCTTCCCCCTTCAGCCATATCCCTCCGCCCCCTCTACCAATATCATATCCGCCCCCTCCACCAATACTAGATCCCCTCCCCCTCCACCACCAGTTGGTGGTTCTCAAGGTTTGTATTCCCTGCTAATGTCGTTGAGACTATTGCGATGAGTAAATTCCTATTGTTATACAGTTAGACAATTTCGATAAGTTTTCTCAATTTCATCTGTTTCACCATACACGGCAATGTTATTTCATTTTATTTTACAAAAAATTTTGTTGCTATAGCCAACGCTAATGTGTCAATGTTAGAGTCGATCTGTACGATCGACGCTAAAGGGGCGCCTTTAGCCTCGATCAGTGAATCTAGCGAGTTTCGTCGGCTTAGAGTTGGCCAAGTCCCCTGTAGAATGTAGCGTCAACTTTTTGACTGACTCTACGAGTTAGCTTTGACCCTTTTAATGTCTGCCCCGACGCCGATGCTAAATCGGAGCTAGCGTCGGTTTTTGGCCTTGTAGCATCAGAAATGGCCGACGCTATTTCACGTTTTGTATTGTAGTGGCTTAAGGTACATAACTAGTACAAGCCCAGATGATATGTATGCGGTAGGTGTTGTATGCCGTTTTATGGAGGCTCCTACCGCTACTCATATGATATGATGGTTGCAGAAAGAATTTCTCGTTACCTAAAAAGTACACTTGATATTGGTTTTTTTACTCCTAATGAGTTCAAGCTCATGGGATTTTGTGATAGTGATTTTGTGGGAGATATTGATGGTAGAAAAAGCATTATTGATTTCGAGTTTTTCATGGATGGATGTGCTTTTACTTTGAGTTTCAAAAAATAAGTCATGTCACACTTTTTACATGCAAAGCTCTGTATGTGGCTGCACTTCTTGCACATGTCAAGCTATTTGACTAAGGAGATTGTTGAAGGAACTTCATTTGAGTCAAGAGGAAAGTACAAACATTCGTGTTGATAATAAATCCACACTAGAGCTTGCCAAGAATCTGGCGATTCATAAATGAAGCAAGCATATAGACACTGTCATTTTATTAGAGCAGGCATTGCCAAGAAAGAAGTAGGACTAGTTTATGTGAAGACTCGAGCCCCTCAAGTTTGAAGATTTTAGAAGATTGAAAGCAATACTAAGTACAAAAGAATTTTGAGAATTTTCTAATTAAGGGAAGGTTAGAAATAAAGTCAATAATAATTAGAAAATAAAAGTTGCATGGGTTACAAAAATTTGTAAGTTGTTATGCATTAAGAAGCATTATTCTGGTTTAAAGGCTATTATTTCTGCTTTTGAAACGATTAAGCAATTGCCATCAACATTATGTTTATGTAGTATTTTAATTTAGTAACAGAAGCAACTCATATATCATGTGTGGCAAACTCATTTTCTTAGTCTTACATCTTTTTATTTTTCTAACGTATGCATACTTTCTAAATATACAGAAAAATGTAGCTAATTTTACACAATTTGGAATAGAAATATGAATTTCTGCTCTGCTTATGACAGGCAAAGGCATTGCAGGAGCAAAACAACGTGCTAGCAAAGAAGGTAGAACCCACACGTAACGTTTCCATCTTGTAAACAAGAAAAGATAAGAAAAAGGGTTGACTTTTCTTGCATTTATGGCTAGATTAAGGATCAAGAGAAGACACGGGCTGAACCTGCACCCTCCTCGACAGAAACACTTGGCCAAAATTCTTCAGGCCTCAACTTGTGCACTCCAGAGCTACACTCACCGCAAAGGCTAGCTGCTTCTTTAACACTTGGGTATTTATCCCCTCTATCTCTCTCTCTCTTCTAAGCATTTTATAGAGAAGGAATCAATACACAAAATTAGAGTGAATTGCTGATGAAAGAAAACTTTTCCATGCCCCCTCGTCAGTGCTGTCCTTTCAGGATTGATCAATAAGAGACTGTTTAGTGTAATAGAATTGATTTTATTTTGAATGATGTGTCTCCACATAATTTAATGATTGTGTAAAACACTTTACTGCCATGGATAGAATAACTTAATCCATAGTTAGATCTTTCTTAATTTCTGGTACTATGTATGTTTGGATTTCCGTTTGAGACAAAGTGACAAAATTTTATTTCTCTATTGATGCGTTGGGATGTGTGTTTTCTGAGAAACCAAACAGGAATCTCTTGTTTTTTCACAAAGTTGAAGACAGCAGAAGGCTTTCCAATTAAAGAATTGTAATGAACATAGGAAAATTGAAGTGTACAAAATAACATAAATTTGATTATTGGGAAGCTTCAGTGAGGTTTACTAAATTATATGGGTCCACTCGTATTTTGGGAGGTTTTATTCCCTATTTGGTGAGATTTACAGGAATTTTAACTTGAAAGTGTGTTAGATGTATTTCCAGCATTCCTCTGCTTATGTTGCAGACTACATCAAACATAAGTGGAGATAAAGTGGTAGAGCTTTATAGTTTCACATTTTTTGGCTGCAGAGTACCTTTTATAGATCCATTTCTCCTTTGCTAGAACAAACTATTGTGTTCGGATGAGTTAACATGAAAGCACATTCATCTCAATCTACCAGTTGAGCTCCGTTCACTTTTTGCCTCGAAGTGAGTGTTAACACTAATTAGCACTGATTCCAACAGGTATTCAAACATAACTGAAAACCCATTAGGAAGTTAGGAACTGCAGAAAGTTTTGATATGAATGGAAAATTGGCTGACATTCAACTTTACTGCAATAGCTATACTTGAAAAGAATTTTAAGCCTGTGTATGCCTAAACCATTGAAAAGCCACCAACAAGTGATTTAGCACATATCTGCATAGTCCACTCCATGGTGAGAAGCAGCAACCTTACTAGGACAATTATATCTTATCATGTGTACATTGTTGTTTCAGATTATAACAGTGTCAAAAGGTGCAGTGGGACTTTACTAGCAACATCACTATAGGAAAGGTTGGAGTTCAAATCGCTCCTTGTAGCACTACTGTCATGACATCCCAACATGGATGCTGCAATATTATTTTACTAGATAAACCAGCATTATACTAGACTGTGACATGTAATGAATGTTAAACTCAATATGTTGTTGCTATTGCTAGATAACTGCTGCTTATTGTATAGGATGTGCCCTTCCAATTTGATAGTATTGCCAAAGGTTAAATAATGCAAGTGATGTAAAAAACAACTGTTAAGTGCACAAAGAGAATTTAGGGTGAAACTTAGTAAATAAGAAAATGTTAAATAAACTGTCAAGTGCACAAACAAAATGGTACAGTGTACAGAAATGGAAAGACTAATAAATCATTATCAAGGAGCAACGCAATGGTCCTCACCAAGGTTAAGATAGAAGTGAAAACATTGGCCATTGACAAGGTTCAAAAAGTACACTACCTAGCATGTTAAGCAATAAACTTCTCTGTTGTAAGGAGCTTGTAAAGCAATTGTAAATTTTTCCTTTTTTGACTGTAAATGATTATAGAACTTGGAAGAGTTGTGATTAAGGAAGGAGCTCAAACTTTGTATGTCACAAAAAAAATGATAGACTCCACACCATATAACTATGAGTGATCCAGAATCCAGATCATGAAATTTACTACCAAGATAGCTACTGAGGGTGAGAGCAGTTGCTGTAAACAATGTAATTATGTTTGTGAGACCTGCAAATGTGTTAGCATGCTATTTACAGGTCAAAGTTACCAGCTACTACTACTAATCTACTATTCAATTATAAGTTAGTAAGGTCCTCCACAAGTTTGGCTAAACTTGCCTTTAGCTCAAAAAATAGAAAAATAAAAACCTAAGTTATGTATCTCACGTAACATATAAAGAAGAGAGAAAGATTTAGGGTCTCTGTTTTCTTTTATTGGTAAAGGGCGGGAATTTCGGGTCTCTTTGAAGACTTTGTATTGTGGGAGAATTTGAAGAGTATGTATTGTAGACCATAACTTAAGAGGGTACTCTTATTATTGATCAGTTAAGCGAATTTTAGTATTTTTTTTACGGATGCACCTATTATGCACATATTCTTACTGGCCTAAAATTGAACCAGTTTCTATCCACCTATCATAGCAGGTTACCAGGGCCAGAGTTTCCTTCCTCTCCCGAAATCTCATTGTCGTCACCACCGGAATTTCCTTCCTCCCAAAATCTCATTGCTGTCACCGCCGGAGTCTTCGTCCTTCTGCATCACCTCCATGTTGGAGCCTTCAGAGAAACCGACACTCAATTTGTAGGTCGAGCTTGCAGAAGACAACATCTGTGACGGTAATTGGGAGATCATGGAGCACATTCACCTCTGCGAGGCTTACATGAAGGGTTTCAGCGCGATAGGAACCTTCAATACACATGCACACACAAGAACTAGTTCGGGTGCATCCACTTATGCGAGGTCTACGAGAAGGGGCTTCAGTGCGGTTCGAACCTCTGGACGAGAAGGGGCTTCAGTGCGGTTCGAACCTCTGGATGCACATGTGCGCGCCCATGAACCACTTCAAGATATTGGGAACTATGGCGAACTCACTAGAGGATGTCAACGGGCCAGCCGGAGAGACAGTCCTCTTACCCGTTCGATGGGTGCAACCAGCGGCACCGCAGGTTCATACCGTTGAAGTCGCACACTCCCTCCGTTTGATGTGCTGACCTGCTACAGTCGGAACATTAGAGGGTGCAAAATTACTCCACTTTGTTGATGGAGCACATTAGGCTGACCCCTTTTATACTAGTTGTTTAGCGTGAAAATTTTGGTAATGAGATTATAGCTCTTTAGGTTGCTTAATACTTTAAATAATTCCTTGGAAAATTTACGAGTTTCTTTAATTTTGTTCTCGAGGGTGTTGTAAACATGAATAATGTGAAACTAATTGCAATTTTGAACGTCAAAATTCGCAATAAAACTTTACTCATCAGATGTTCTAACTTTCAGATGATGTGAAGTGTTCATAATAACTAACGTGCCAAGTCGTAAGGATTTCTAATTTTCAGATACTCCAGGATATGTACAAGACAAGAAATCATTGCAACTGTGGTGGTAAATATAAACATTTTCATTTTTTTCACCAATATTGAAGTCTAGGTAATACCAAAAATAACAATAAACCAAGAAGCAATAATAGATGAACATGAAGACGCCATGGCAAAGTTTCCATCTGAATTGCATATCCTTTTTTCTTCAAAGTTTTGGACGAACTTTAAATATAAAAAGCAACTGGGATGAGATTGATCTCCCAACAATGATTAAGAAAACTTTTGGTCCTTACTATACATATACAAACACTTCATCTGCAATATTCACAATGTCAATACTTACATTCTTCTTTTCTTCTGTTGCTGGCTTTATCCACGACAGAAATAATCAAGAAAATGTGGTTTCATCGAATACCATCACCTACACCAAAACAAAGAGCCAAATATATAACCAATCTCTCATGAATCATTAAACTCCCACTAAACACCTAGAATTTACACTTTGCCAACAGCTAAAGAAAATATTATTCAAACTCTGGTACTGAACTCATGATTGGTGCGCTTGAGTTAACAGTTTGATTAAACATTTATGGCAATAAACACTGATCATATAAGCACTTATTAATAAGCTTATTTAATAAATTTACTGAAATAAGGTCAAATTAGCATGGTAGGTGTAGGTCTAAATGCTTATTGATGAGCAATTTCAGAACTTAAGCAAACACTTTGATAGCCATCTTTACTGCCTATGTATAAATCTAATTACTATAAAATTCTCATTATTCAGTTTTAGTCCTTATACTTTTAAACTTTTCAAACTAGCCCCTTTCACTGCCCCCCCCCCCGTCATCCTTCCATTACAATTAACACATCCAAGACAGCTTTTGTGTGTCCAAGAGTGCAGATAATGGTAGGACAACTTGAAAGGAGAAAAAATATTGAAAGGGACTGGTTAGAAAAGTTCAAAATATAAGGCCCAGGTCTGGGTGAGCCCCAGATGGCGTGGCAACCTCCCTCAAGATAGCTATGGTTATGGCGAGCAGAGGGCCTGACTAGACAAGTCGCAAGGCGAGCCCCTTCTTAGACATATTGTAAGGGCTTTTGGGCCGAGAATTATAGAGCTAGGGTTTCACCCCTCCCTTATAAATAAAGGGTCCTTCTCTTGTAAATGGATCTTTACACTCACTTCTAGACAAGGGTGGCTAGGTTATTAGGAGAGTCTCTCTCGTATGACCAGTGCTCCGATCTAGACCACTTCTGCATTGTTTCGCTTCTCAGTAGTATTATTCTTGTTTTTTATGTATTATGTCTTTTTACATATTCTTGTTTTCCAAAAGAACTCTTAAATTTTACATGGACTAAAAACATATTATGTAATAATGATTTCAATCAATATAAATATATAGTGACATTTCCTCCTCTTCAACATTAGTCTTACATCCTATCAAATTTATACTAAATTTCTGAACTCTTAAAAACCCTTTTATATTCAAATCCATCATAAGCCCGAAATATTTTTATAGCAAGTGATAATTTGAGGATCTTGAGTAGAAGATAATTAACGCAGAATCAAATTTGTTTCAATCTTAAAACTTGAAAAACTTAATTGGCTCAAAGAAGCACACGGGAGACCAAAATCACACACAAGACAATTAAGAGGGATCAAAAGTACAATTAAACCTAAATTTAAATTTGTAGAGTAACACAACATGTCACGTAAATCCTCCTTCCTCTCTTTCATGAGCTAATATTGTGGACTCTAAAGATTGCAGCATTCACACTGACCAACTAAAATGAGCGGCACATCCAACATACCTGTCAACAAACTGCTAGTTACTACACATGACACAGCAAATATACATTCCTACCCTGTATCGACAGAAGCAACTGCCCTATGCAGCTGTTTGTTCCAGTAAATAACATCCTAAATAAACACTAGGTCACACCACAATATCAATAAGTGTACCAACGAACAATAATTGCAACACCAGACATTATGCCATCACCTCAAATAGAACATAGATTAACACCAAATTAAAATTAAAGGGGGGTTATGAGATATTCCATAAGACACTGAAAAATGCGAAGGAATCTTAGTGACAAGTCATTACTCATTTACTCCAGAAGACAAATAAAAAATGCCTACGTTATTTCATCAAACCAAGGTCTATTGTACAATTTAAAAGCATTTTTCCATTGGATTTACTTAAAAAAAGGAGAAAAAAAGACTCGGAATTGTTAAGAAATGTCTGTTATTTGTGAGAATCCCATGAATCAATACATTACTTGATAAAGGGTTCTACATAAAGATTTAACATACATATATATGCTTTCTACATTTGCAATTTGCATTTGTTAGGCTCTTAACTTGTTTTAATTCAAGTAAATGCAAATGACCATAAATATGCAGTCCTATTCCTAATAGGTACACTAAACCATGACATATATGTTATTACATCAAACCAAGGTAAAGTTCATGAAGTCGATAAAATTTTCCTAATCTGTGTTATTTTAAAACAGAAGCTTATCCTTTTATTACAAGTGTTTTTCTAAGCTATGCAACATTGCATAGATACGATCAGGATACAAAAGTGAGAGCTTTTATTGAAAATGGAAGCATTTAATGCACTTATGTATTTCCAATGTAATAAATGCTTTCTTTGTCAGTTAAAACTTTCAACTTTCGTACTTTATTCTATGACCTATGCAATGTTCCATAAGTTAGAAAACCGTTATTACAATTAAATCACGCTTAATTTTATTTTAATAAATAAACTAAAGAAATATTCAATATTGGAGCTTTTTCATCAAACAATTCCGATTAATGTTTTATTTGTTCAGCATTTACAAGCCAAGCAAAATTGATATTTTGAACTGTTGTTCACAACAGGACCAGGTGTAGCTCTATCCTGATGTATAGTACCAAACCTAATTTTGGATTTCACTGTTGACTATTTGCCAGAAACTGTAATGAAAAGAGAGAGAAACTTTGTTTGACTGATCCAATATAGGTTTAGCCTGAGAATGGTACAAGACTGAACAGAATCTGAGTGTTTGACAGACTCAAAAGTGTCAACAATGCCTACTCTATTCAAGTGATTCCCAATCCTTTTTCAGCTCACCTAATTGTTTCTAGCAAACTAATTGTCATCATGATTTCCAGTTTTGTTTTACAACAGCCTTGTAACTAACACTATAACTCAGGCTATTTTCCTCTCTACTCCTCCTCACTCTCTGGTAGGCCCTACGCCCTAGTAATTAAGGGTCTCAGCCCATCTTTATTCGAAGTGAAATTCTACTGATTAAGGTAGTGCACCCAAGCCACTGGGATCGGTGGATTAGGACCGCTTTGCCGGTTTGAACTGGAACTAGCTGGTTCAAATCAGTTCAAAAAAGTGCACCCAATGCAGTTTATCGGGGAGAAACAAACAGGAGATATGGCAGATACCCAGTCAGACTAACCTAACCAGTCTAGTCCAGTTTTCACTTCTTGAGACAACGAATTTGATCTATTCTATTTCTATGTCATGGCCACAATCATTTCACTTAGAAAGAAATTAGAAAATAAGTAGTATTACCTTTCCACAGACTGGACAGTTGTCACTTCTCTCCATCCACTCATAAATGCAACCAAGGTGGAAATGATGAGAGCATTTTGTCATTATCTTTGGATTCTCTGTAGTGTATTCTGCAAAAAAAATAAAAAAAATAAAAAATAAAAAAAATAAAAATTGTAGAAACATAAGAATCTACCAGATCCGATTCTCTTAATAATGTGTTTCCCAGTATCAATAACCACTTAATTGCAGCAATGATCAACAAAGATTACAGCTCAGAACTAAATATTTGCCTCCAAGTTCCTATTACAAAAGTTACATTCTGACTCCTAAGACAAAGCTGCTTCAACATTGGTGTATTATTGGTTTCTACCTTCAAGTACAACTAATGAAACAACTAAGCTAAGCGTACTTTATCATCCCCACTTGATTGATAAGGCACAACAGGAAAAAGTTGTTAAGTAAAAGGATATTCGATACATAATAAATAAAGGCTCACAATATCAACAGCATCATCCATCAGGTAATAAGTAAATCATATAAAAATAAAACAACCAAATCTCTTGGTAAATGTCAAATTCGAGACACATGGTTTAAGCATCTAGAGTACATTATGAGAAATGAAAAGGAAATAGAGAGAGATGTAACCATAGGCAGGATGTATAAACTGGAGGTGTGCTTCGGGTATTGTTTTTTAGAAATACCACTCAACTTAACGAGAAACGTTACTACACAGGTGCACAACTATAAGACCAATGATATTGTATTCCTAAATGTGATTAAGATGCACTAGAGAAAAGGCTGGGGTAAAAACTATAATTGAAATGGTGGTAGAGTCTTGCCTTAGGTGTTTTAGACATGTATGGAGAAGACTTAAAGAACCACTAGTACAAAAAGTAGGTCAAATGAAGGGTAGTCCAATAGTTAGATGAAGGCAAAGAAAAAGACCAGGAAAAACTATATATCAAACCATTCAGAAGGAGTTAGATTTAAATAGCCCCAGGCCGGCTATAAATTTGATTACTGATAAGAGATTATAGCGTATTTGATCCATGTTGGGGGAAAAGAACTTTATTGTCATTGTTGTCAACGTAAAGATGTGTCATCAAGCATCTTATGAACCAGATCAATACTTCATGAAAATTTAAGTCCAAGTAAATAAAAATTCTGACGTTGTTAAGCTACCTTCAAGACAAGTTGGGCAGACATCCTCCTCTTCTGCTGATGCATAAATGAGCCCAACTCCAGTTGTATATTTTGCCGATGAAAGCTTTAGTGAGGACTTAGAATGATATTCCTTTGATCCATCATCACCAGCACATCCATCCCATTTGTCTCCTGAATTTAAAGATTCTGGATCCACATCTACATCACTTCTTAGAGGTTCTGTTTCCTCATTTGAATGACTTGAACTCTTATCACGCCTTGAAACTAGACCATCACGTTGTGAGCGAAAATATCTGGGTTCCGCATCATACGGTAAGGGCCTTGGAGGAGATCGGTACAGGTCAGAAAGAGAATTATCAAGCGATGCCGCAGAAGTCATGGATGCTGTTCCCTGAATAGACGAAGGAATCGAATGCACTTCCCCTCTACGGAATATTGATGAATACTGAAATTTGAGGAAAATAGGAAAATGGTTATGTTTTTATTATAAAATATAGCTCTCATCAATGTCAAGATACATTATCCTGAAATGCTGATTTATGACTAAAATATTCTTCCAGTTGCAGTTCACCAAACCTTAATATCAATGGCAATCAATACAGTGGATTTACACCAAGAAATTTAGACAGATAGATTCAAAGATGCTGAATATTTACTAAATCAAACAATAGGTGATTCTAAATTGTCCTTAGTTGAATTTATTAATAGCCTTGTTAGGAGAAACAAGCAATCATTTGAGCTTCATATGGTAAACTTAACCCCTCAGATGGTAACTTAATTTTAAGAGTCACTTCTAACATTAATAGCACTCCTAAGATTCCTTAACAGGTGCATAAATGCAAGACATCGCCTTTCGTAAACTTTTAGGACTAGGACACATTTCAAGACTAGCAGTATATAGAACCGTAACAATAAAGAGAGGCTAATGCCAACAACCCCCACGTATAATTTTTCAAGTTATTACAAAAATGCCAACAAAAACCAGATAATGCAACAGATTTTCCATCTCACGGGCATGGACTTCATGGGGAAAACAATGCACTAAGTCACAGGGGAAGCTATCAAATTCAAATTATGTACAGCAAAACATAATAACCCTTCCAAGAAGCACCAAGAGGAAAGGAAACAAAACGAGGAAGAGGCAGGGAAATAGGATGTGGAACATACCACATTTAAAAGGTTCTGTATCAAGCAGCTGAGACAAGCACAGTTCCTATACACAGGACTATTTGGATTTACATAATCGTCAAAGTCGTCAAAACTCAAACAGCAACAAACAGAACCCATTGTTCCAGCTCCCAATCTCTTTTTTCAGCTTGTGATTTATCCCACTCTGCAACTTATCAACAAATTGTGCTACATGTACAAGCTTTGAGAAAAGTGGCCTTCCACAGCACCAGATCAACTATATTTTCCTTCAGATAAAGAAGAGGATTCTCAGCTTGCAGAAGGTCTAACTACCTCCACAAACCAGGACCCTCCCTCATAATATACCCCTTAATACTTTTCTCTTGCTCGCCTGCAAAATACACCAAGATAGCATCAAAAGAAAACAACAACACCAGCACTGAAAAATATAACAAGGTAGCGGAACCTGCTATTCATGCAATTATTTCACCAATTAAATATTGGTGAGACCAGATATTCTTGTATATACTTGGTGTACACATGTTAGTTACGCGAGCGTGTTATTTAGACCAAGTCCTATTAAATGATAACATATTTTTCTGACACATGAGAATTTTATACTATTTTAAAGCAATGATGGATCACTTGTTTATCGGCGAAGGGCACAAGAATATCTAAGCAATGCAGCTAATGCTCATGCTTCAAAAGGGGAAAAATCAGTACTGCAACATAAGATCAACAAAAAATGTGTGCTAAAAACATAAAAAAAAATAGTAGGAAATTCGAAAAAGAATATGACAAAATTGATTATTAAAGGGCAAAAGCGTTTAACTTGGTAAATTTTTAGTCTTTTGCAGCACACCACCGACAATTTCATGTGCTCAGTGTTAAACTTCAAATTATGGGAAAATTGATTCTTTTCTTTACTGGTAAGCTATGTCGATGCATCAGCCAACAACACGAACATCATTAGTTTAATTGCAGATGAGAAAATGTAATCAAAATTTCAGAACATTGAAAAAAAATATAAACATAAAATCACATCCAAATGTGTGTGTGTGTGCAGAAAATGCAAATTTCCATCAAAAGAGAAAGGATCGACCCAAAAACACACTTCAATTGACGAAACGAAAGAAACCCGCTTTCGATTATCAAAGCAAGAAGCAAGGTCAAAACGATAATTGGAAGCCGAAAATTAAAGTGGGTATGAGGGGAAAGAGATAAAGGTTTTTTTTTGTTGAAAAAGAAAGAGAAGGGAGAGGAACCTGGAGCTGAGAAATTGGGTAGAGTGGAATCAGTGGATAGATGTTTGGGGAATCAAATCATATGCATAGGAATAGGAATAGGAATAGGAGTAGAAATTTTGGATTTTTCGGCGAGAATTGCTATGAAACTGCGAAGTTGAAGCTACTACCCTCGCTTTGTGGTGGGTGAAGTGAACTTTTCTTTAATTTTTTATTTTTTTAACAAGTGAGAATGAAGTGGAATCGGTAGTAGAACTAGAGAATATGACCCAATTTTATATTTATATTGAAAAAGATATGGGTAATGGGTTAAATATGATTTTTTCCGAGTAAAATACGCTCAGTCTGATTTAAGTCATTCACCGGAGTAAAATCTGGAAATCATCTATGCTTTTAGGGAAATTGCCAAGATTTAAGTCATTTTATATTTTATATTTTTGAGTCTTGAAATTGCCAATAATAGCGGGAAGACCTAAATATTTATCAAAACAAAAGCATTGTAAGGTCATCGGAAGAAGATGCAAGCGCGTTTCAACTACATTTAAGCGTCAATTTGTCAAGATTAATCATTCGGCCAAAGGCCTTCTCATAGGTTGTGAGAATGGATTTAATACATTCCACCTCTTACATTGTGGCCTGAGCAAAAATCACACTATCATATGTAAAAAAAAACATGTGAGAAATAACAGGTGATGATGCTGTAATATGAATGAATCTCGCTGATGGGGGAATTCACAATCTCTCTCTAAAAAAGTGCAGACAAAACTTCATCACACAATATGGACATATATGGAGATAAAGGGTCACCTTGACGCAATCTTCTACACGGAGGGAAAGCAATTTGAGGATTAACATTCAATAAAATAGAAATTTCACAATTGAAGCACATTGCATAATTAGGGAGACTCATATAGGAGGAAAACTCATCTGTAGAAAAACATTTCTATGGAAGGGCTATTCCACTGTGTCATATGTCTTAGACATATCCAATTTTAGAGCGATAATCCCTTTTTCGTCATAGATTTTTTTGGTATATGAAGACATTCAAAGGCTATTAACGCATTATATGTGATTAGGCGACCCGGAATAAAAGCACTTTGAGTTTCAGAAATAAAATCAGGCAAAACAATTTTCAACCTATTTGTAATGGTACAACAATTGCATAAAACTATAGGCCTAAATTGATTTGCATGCATTGGCTTTTTTATCTTTGGTATTAATAAAAGAAGACTTTTGTTTACCACATCTGGAGATATGTTCCCATTCAGGACCTGGAGGCAGAATTGAGAGATGTCATCTCCAATAATATACCAGAACTTTGATAGAAGAGCGTCGGTAGACCATCCCTCCCTAGGGCTTTTGTCGGGCGCATTTGGAACAAAGCGTCCTCCACCTCCTCCATTGTAAAAGGGCCATCCAATATTTGAAACTAAGAAGGTCTCACTCTGCCAGCCACCAATAAGGTAGTCTAGTCAATACCTGTAGGAGAGGATGAAGTGAAAAGCGAAATTGTTCAAAATTCCAGATATTTCGTCATCCTTCACAAAGCGTCGGCCATTATCATCTAAAATTTGTTGCACCAAATTGCGCTTCCGCTGTTGGGCGCCTTATTGTGGAAGAAACCGGTGTCCTATTCGCCGCATTTCAACCAATTTTACCGGGACCTCTGACACAATAAGATCTCTTCTTACTCAAGAAGCAAGTCAATTCTTGCTCCGCCTCCTGAACAGCTAATACCACACTATCAGTTTAGGTCTTCCTTTGAAGTTCCTAGAGAAGGACTTTCTTATCAGAAATCTTCTTCGGAAGGTCCCCATATTTCCTCCGACACTAAGAGTTAAGAGCTACACCCATCTCTCCAACCTTCTCGGGAAAATCAGCAAGGGTTCGACACCAAGATTCAACAACAACCTCAGCATACTCCTCTTCACTCTAAAGCCAAAGTTCCTCCAAACAAAAAATGTGCTCCCTCCTCCTCTGAGAATGACATTTGCTCAGACTACAATCAATTAGGATAGAATTATGGTTTGAGTGATGTCGAGGACGATGTGAGCCCCAATTGCAGGGCCAGACATCATGTAATGCCTCATTTGCTAAGACAAAATCAAGTCACTCATCAACCATATCCAGATTGGGCCGCTTATTAGACTAAGTGAAACGGTAGCCTGAATGGACAACATGGAGCCTCACCAAATCAGGTGGATCTTCCCCAAACTTATCAGATGGGCTTAGAATGTCATTAAAATCTCCAACACATAAGCCAAAAAGGAATTTTGCAAAATAACTTATATTCCCATGTTTACTCCTTCCCCCGAATGTTATATACCCACCCCTCACATTGGGAATAAAAAACTCATTTTAAGTAGGAATAAAATTTATCCATGAACATTTTATACCATTTCAAGGAATATGATTAGTGAGAATGTTATTTCCGAGTAAATTTTATACATATGTTTGGTAAATTTTTAGCATTTTCGAAAATATGTTTAAATTTTATTTAATTTGAAAAAAAAGAGATAATGTGAAGAAACTGAGAAATTATATTTAAAATAACTCATTTCCCGTGAGAATATAAGATTCACAATTCATTTGATGAGAATGAAATGAGAGGAATGTTGACGATTATTCCATTATCGAGAATTTGAATTATTAATCTTGTAACAAATGTGGGTATGTCACTCCCAACCTCAACATTCCCGGAAATGTATTTCCCATATATTTTCTTACCTTATACCAAATATGAGAATCTTTCATACCCAAATCAAGATTCCCGCGAATAGTTTTCAAAGCTTCAAACAAACACCCTTTTTGTCCTTATTACACACTAATTTTTATAAAGCATGAAATAAAACCACTACCTTAATTCTACGATCAAAATCAAAACATAGAAAATAAGTCTCTACACTAGAGTCATGCAGTTGGCATAACACTTAGCTCTAAATTAAAATCTGCCTCCCAATTTGCCTTCGAACCATACAGCTTCAAGGACTCCACCAGCTTTGAACTGTCGGTTATCATGCTCTAACTTGGCCACTCCCTTGATCGTGTGGTAACTGCTGATCAAAATCAAGGAAAGAGTTTCCCTAATATGCACAACTTTTTAGTTATGCAACCGTACACAACCTCATTTTGACTCATTATTATATATTAGCTCCAGGTAAAATGTTTTTTTTTTATAAATAATTATTACAATAATAATTTTAATAACAGTTTTCATTTTCTGAAAAATAAGAAGAACCAGACCCACCCAAATAACAGTTTTCAGTTTCTAGTCTGTCAAATTCATTGTGTCTAGATTTGTTGAATCGGTGCCTTAATTTCTGTTATCAAAAATTGACTTACATAAATTTTCTTCAACTTTCTCATGAAGAAGAATAACCAACGTAAGTAAGTAAAGATTGCACGACTTGGATAGATGATTGAAAGGCAAGGACAGCCAAGTATCTTATATCTTAATCTAATATACTCACAAAAGAGTAATTTTATGTTTCTAATGGCTTCCCCAGTTAAAATTAGGTGGAAGATACACATAGGAGGAAACATCTTTTTTTTATTAAGCTTTTCATGGCATACTCAATTCTCTACCTTTTACAAGTCTAGTTAAGGATAATTTCCATTCCATTTCAAACGTATAACAAAATCATTCCTTGGGGCTTAATTATAACACAATCAAACACATTTGTGCAAATACTAACAAGAAAGCAGCACTTCTGGAGAAAACCATTTCTTTCCTGCTGAAGACTACACTGGTTTGGAGAATTGGATTTGCTCAGACATTTAGCTTCAAATATCTGCTTCCAAATACCGTTAAAAGATGTTCAAATCGAATAGATCATAAAAATACAAAGTACTTTCTCTCCAGAAAAAATTCAAATGGACATGATAATGCTTCATGAGAGACATTTAAGTCTTGCAAATGTCAAATAGCCTGTGTGACCTCTAGCTTCACCACATGGTCTAGCTACAACAGAAGAAATAGGACTGCTGAGCACATTGCCTCCATCTGAACACTGCCTCTTCTTACAAGGAAGTGAACCATTAGAGCCGTTCCCACTCTCCTTTAATCTTTCCATTTTCCCTTCTCGAACTTCATATGTGCGTAGGAGTACCTCAAAAGTCCTTATATCTTTTACATAAACATACAGTTGCAAATGAATTTCATCAGTGATTATATAAATTACCATTAACTGCGTAAATAGTATGAGAGGAAGCGCAACAAAATATAAGAAACATGATGGTTCAATCTTCAACAGGCTCAAATCTAAAAAGGAATACATAGATGGAAACAAAAAGAAGAAAAGTGTATAGTACCGGTGAAGCTGGTTCTAAGTGTTTCACATGATCGTTGTACTTGTTCAATACAGGGGGAGAACGAGCACAACGTGCCATCTTGTTTTAACATTTTGGCAGCTGAAGGAATTGCTAGCCAAGGCTGGGGTAGATCTAAAAAAACTGCATCAGCCAAGCCGGCAAATTCATCAGGAAATCCCTCACCCTGAATGTCCCTCACTCCCACACTAACTAACGTGCTTAGACCAGTCCTATCAAAATCATCCCTACACGGAAGAAAAGAAGTTAATATGAAAGCAACAATTTTGTAACTCCTGACGGACAAATAACAGAAGCACAATTTCCTTGATATTGAGCATCTTAAGTTAATTCTCTCTGACACACATATAGACAAACACAAAGATACTGTAATTATTATAATGTTAGTAAATCATGTTTTGTTGTGTCATAAATGATGTAACCGATCAAAAGCTTAGTACAAATAAATAAACTTGCACTAAATGTTGGCATTCGGACTAATGGAGTATTACTTCACCATATCTATGGCTTACTGATAGAGATCCAATTTCAGAAATTGTCCCAAAGGAGATAGAGATATTGGACCCTAGCCAAATATCTGAACGTATATTTCCAGAAGGAAGTTACAGGGGATAGCCAACGTGAGCGTGGCCGATGCGGGTTAGCTAATCAAGCGGGAGAGCGGAGAGCCTTAAGGGGGAAGACAGAATGTGAGGTGTGTAGCATAGGAAGTAAGGATTCACGCACACAAGGAGAGCGGTATTCTTGGAGGTTAGCGTGAACAAGGTGATGCAGTTGTAATGATCAAAGTTTGCTAGGCATATTTGCTGGGAAAGGATATTTCTGTGAGGAGCTTAGGCTTTGGTTTCCTTTTCTTCTACCATTGTAATAGATCTCTGGGCACCCTTTCAATTCAATAAAATACCCTATTATCCAGCCTTATATTTTCAGAGGACAAAACAAAACAATATGTAAAGAAATGAAAATTAAACATAAGGTTTTGTTGAAAGCTAAAAACACATGTATCAAATCAAAAGATAATGACAGATAAACTATTTAAAGTGACAACCTCAATAGTCTCTTCCATGTTACCTGGCTGATTCAGCCCTTTGCTCGTGGAAATCAAATGTATGCACATGTCCTGTAGGAGCTACTGCCCTTGCAAGTGAAGTAGTTAAAGATCCACTTCCAGTTCCAGATTCAAGAACCAAACAACCAGGAACAACCTCCAGGTACATGATAACAAAGCTAATGTCTGCAATATATAGAATCTGAGTCCTGTGGCTTAAAACAAGAGTCCATAGTTCTGGTGTTGGAGCTAACAGGTACACAAAACCGCCCTTGTTGCTGAACACTTTGGACCCAAATGGCTTTCCTATCCAGTCTGAATGTTTGAAAACACCAAATCGATTCTGCAGCACTGATCCTTCAGACACGGTTACAGCCTTCATGCTGTCATGCCTTTCATAAACAATAATCAAATCACCATTACTGATAGATCGATTAAATGATATCTTTTTCCCAGGATCGCCGGCCAACATCTTATAAGTCCTCAAAACTATCAGTCCACTTAAAATTAACAAATACCTGCCACCCAACAAACATAGAGAAACACATTATACGTATGCAGGGTGTTCTGGGAATAAAGCCATCTAAATTCGCACACACACACAAATGAAGTGACAACTAAAAATAAAAACATCGAAACCAAGACCATGACTTTAATGTTAACAATTCTGTAATATCCTCTACATTGAAACATAGGACACCGAAAAACACAAAAAAAAAAGAGCAGCCTGGTGCATATGCAGGGTCCGGGAATGTGTCCCACCATTTGGTGTATTGTACGCACCCTTAACTGTTTTTTTACACAAGAGGCTGTTTCTAGAACTTCAACCCGTGTGACCTATGAGTCACGTGACAACAACTTTACTGTTGCGCCAAGGCTCCCCTTCACCCAAAAACACACAAATCATTCGAAATTCACGAGAACACTCCCAGTCCAAAAAACATACAAATAGAAAAGGATGAACAAGACTACTACAACAACTCCCTAATCAAGCAAAAGTAAAGCAAATAGAACCATAGAAACAAATAAAAATACAGGTTTGCATATCAGTTACTCAGTGTAAAAATCAAATACATATCAGAAAGCTGAAGTGAAACAACACAACACCAAGCAATAGAGCACATATGATATAGAAGACCCTACACAGAAAGCTAAATTGCATCAAATGGAACAAAAATCGTGTGTAATATCACACTGCCAAGAACAGTAGAACACAAACCTTCCTTACAAGAGAAGCTTTGACAACTTCAGGTGCGAAAGTTGCACTTTTTACTCCCTAATTCCCCGAGCCGTACCTTGTTTCGATTCACTGATTCACAGTGCAATCTTCACTCCATAAGGGTCATTGCTTGCAATATTTGAAGCTATGAAACCGGCGAAGACGGACCCGACGAAGAAGGAAGGAGATAATGGCAGAGAACAGGGAAAGAGTAGGAGAAAGGAGTGAAAGGGCGGCGCTACGGTTCAGTTCGGTGGACGATGACGGCGCTACAGCGCGACGGTGATATGTGTAAGTACGACTTACCCTGGATAAAAATGGTGAAAATGTATTCTCCAACGTTGTGATTTTTTTATGGTCCTACTAAAATAGTGGGGAATTGAATTTGGTTGCTCGTTTTTAGTCTCTATGGAAGTATCGATATTAAAATATATGAAGTTGGTTTTTGCCTTTAATTTAGTGGTGACTTTTATGCATTAGTTAGTAATGGCTAAAAACTACCACAAAATGTGTTAATGACGGTTTAAATCGCAACAAAATGCACTATATAGACCATACTCACTTATTTCGTTAATGTTGAAGACTTAAAAATATGAATTTTTTTCGGAAAGACCAAATTCAATTCACTCTTATTTTACTGACTAAAAACATATTTAACCGTTTTTTTATTAAAGGGCAAATTGCACATTCTCCATGTTTATCATTGTCGCATTGACCCCTCTATTATTTAACAATGCACTAGCAACACTTATTTTATTGAAAACATTATATTAACTTCTCGTGCGGTTTATCATTATTACATCAACTTCTCATAAGTTTTTATCATTATCACAAGCATTCCTCTATTATTCAAAATAAAAAATTAAGGAGGGAAGATCACTTCATTTTTGTAAAATAGAGCATATGCATATGGATGGTGAGTGCAATTTCCATTTTATTATTGTTTTATTCACACTATTTTTACATTTACACTGAGGGAGATAAGAATATAAGACACATAATGAAAGATAAAATAAGTGATATGATAGGTAAGCAAAAGAAAAATAAGAAAAAAAGTTGGTTGAAATGTGATAAAAAAGAAAGTCGAGTATGAGTTAAACAAAATTCTGATTTTTTTCTTTTCTTTTTGAGGGTGTTCTATTTCAATGCGACTAAGACCGGGGTGTGAATGGATATTTGCGTCTCTCTTTTATTGCGTTTCAGCGTTTGGTTGTATATAAAAAAGAAAAGTTACTTTTAAACAAAATGGTGATCTTAAATATAAAAATATTAAAAAACTAAAAAAGAAAGATAAGCAGTAGCTTTTTTTTTTTCACAAGAAAGATAAGCAGCAGTTGAAAAAAGGTTATTAGTGTAAAGTGATCATTTTTCTGTCTCCACCGAAGTTCTTCCCAAATTGAGAAGATTACTAAAAGTTGTGGGTCCCACAGTTTTACAACTATTTTTTCACTCACTTTATCAAACCAAATGTGGGTTAGCAACAATGTTTTTTCACAACTTGTCTCTGTGCCATTTCTTCACTGCCACATTCTCTCCACGCCTTTTGTATCAGCTCTTTCCAACCATTACCAAACAAAACATTTGTTGTAAGGCTAAACTTGTTCGATATAACATGGCAGTCTCTTCTTTTCTTAGTTTAAGTCTCATGAGATTAACGTCAGAATCCAAGTTAAACAACACTTACAATTAAGAGAATTAAACCCTGAAGAGCAATACAATATAGCACCACAAGTTTTCATTACATAATAAGCTAGCATGTTCTAATCATTAAATAATTAAACCCAAAAAAATAATAATAACTTAACCACCAACAAAAAGCAAACTCCAAAGCTCCCTCCAAGTACTACTCTCAAAGGGAAAGTCCCTTCTTATATTTTTCAAGTCTAACCCGCGTTGTTGGATCTACTAAAGTTTTCTTGCAACAAGACTATCATCAACAAAAGGTGCCCAATTGACAACACTAAACTAGGAATCGAGCAAAAGACAAGTAAGTTGGAGGAATATGGAGTGCACAGCAGCAAAGGCTAAGGTCACTAAGGTGACGTGGGGCGGAGGTGGTGGTAGTGGACAATGGTTGCAGGTGGAGCTTGAGAGGGCAACACAAGAGGCGGGCGCAGATGATGATTGCAAGTGGTGGTAGGGAAAATGTGATCCTAAGGAGAAAGGGGAAAAGGGAAGAAAATCATACTTAGAGGATAATGGTAGCTCTATGTGAGGGTTTCATCATGGCATAACTATGTTCCTCTTAATATGTGATTATTTCGAGATTATCACCCATATAAAAGCTAACTTGTTTATTATGAGACCAACATGTTTTTTGCTTGACATGGTGATTTGGTCTTATGCTAGTAAAATATTGGAATAGTTTTCGGTACTCTTGTAGTACTTACTCCCCTATCTCATCGCATGGCACTTGACATGTATATTAAGTTGAAAAGTTCTAGCAACATTATCTTTAACACTTTCTTTCTAACACACTTTCTTTGATTGATTAAAGTTCATATAGGTCCCATTGAATTGGGAGCGAGATCTATATAATTTGGTGGACCCTATATGGATTTGATCAATCAAAGAGAGAATGTTAGAAAGAGAGTGCCGAAGAGTGTGCTATTAGCATTTTTGGTACGTAGATCCTCTTGAAAGTAGTCATATAGTTGACATCCAGGGTTGTGGACTTGTGGCGGCTTGTGGCGGTTTAGGACCACCACGATGTGCAGGTTATATAAAAAAGGTGAAAACACATTTTTGGTCGTTTGAGACCACCAGAAATGCATTTTCAGGGTTTACATATCATTTTCGATAAAAAATTACAAATAATTTCAATTCAACTACTAATTAGACACCTCAACCAAAGCAATATTAACAAAGTGACCACTTGCACCACAAGTGGAAGCTACAAAAAATGACTTAATTGAGATGTTCATGCTCAATACAAAATTTTCAAAAACAATTAATTATAATAATTAAACAAAGGAGATACCTACAACTTTTCTAAATAGTCACCTTTGGCTCAATGTTAATTGTTTGAGTATTGCTGTATGGCACAACAAGATCCTGCACGAGCCGTTCATGAATTTTGTAAAAAGATTGATCATGAATTTCATGAAACAAAAGTAATTATTTATTCTTTTAGCATCATACTTTTTCATTTATTCATTTTGTTCTTTTTATCTTTTTGAACTCGCATGAACATGTATGTGTTGTGGAATAATCTTTTGTTCACATACTAAATTCACATCCACATCATGAGATAAAAAAGAAATGACAGAAAAATTAGAAATATGTGTAAAAATGAAATGAAAGATAAATAGAAGTGTCAATGAATCAATACTCATGTGGTGTGGTGTGTGGTTTGAAGAAATTTTTCTAGTCACTTTGCATAAATTGAAATATGTACTGATGTTAAAGTGAGCGCAGAGAGCTCTCTCTATATCAGTTGTTCCAGAAAGAAACAATTAGAGTCTATGGCCCCATAATTAATCATGCACAAGAAAACTCATACATGTGAGCATGCTATGATTGATATAAAGATTAAAAGAACCCGTGAAGATAACTGATAACTATAAAGTGTATTCACGTTGAAGACGTGTTAAAATTTTACTTCTCTGATCCATATTAAATATAATGTGTAAAATTCTAGCATTGAAATACGTAAAATCAAGTCGGTGTTGGCTCTGGATTATATTAAATAAGTAATTGCTTATTGATCAATTACAAGCAATTGGGAGGGTTTGGGAAAGAGATGTCAAACACCATCAAGCAATCACAGATAATTGAAGACGATACAGAGGTTTCATATAAAAGTTACAAACATTTTGTCATACACTTTAGAAAAGGAGCTTCTCATATTTGTCCATAATGAAATTTCTCTTTGAATTTCAGCACGAGTTATGAAAAAGTGAATCTCATCTCTGCCACAGCCCACAGCATCTTCTAATTTCCACTCTGATTGTGCAACATTATTAACTGCAAGTCATAAAATCCATCATAAACTGCCAAAAGCTAGGATGGGTTTTTTCTCCAGTGTTATAACCAATATATTTCACGGTCGTAGTCATGAGACTAATATCTCATCTCACTTTCAGCGCTCTAAGCAGTAAGAGGCTGATTAATGAGGTTTTTTTTTTTTCATTTACAATAATTGTAAATTGAACTCTCAACCACTTACTTAAGAGAAAAATTTCCGAATCACTATATCAACTCATTTAATTATTATTAGTGTATTTGGTTCTGGAAAGTCTAATTATCACTCCCAAAAAGGAAGTTACAAAGTGTAGTTTTTCTTTAGATTGTGCCACCACCAATTCAAACACATTATAAAACTATCACATGCAAATCTGCATCACACTTCACAGGTCATGCTATAGTTTATCTTTGGCACTGACATCCAGAGACTCACAGGTGCAAACAAACAAACAGCTTGTCTCCACTCCCAGCAAGGACATAGTTCCTACGTGTTGATCATCAGTAAGGTCAAATGTCATACTCAGAGACTCTGTGGCTGCTTTCTATGTCTCGTGAACCTACAGTGAACCAATTATTCAGAAGAAAAAAGATAGCATTTTATATAGTTAGTCTGTGTGCTGTCTTGGATTTCAATTATATTTTCTGTAATAGTTTGTGATATTTATGTTAATATTATAAAACTGAAACAACTCTTAACAATGTCTAGTAAATCAAACAGAAACAAAGGTCTTATCTTTATCAAACTTTTCATCCTTTGTGTTTGTGGTGTGCTGTAAGAAACAAATTTGAAATCAATGACAGGTTTTTGCATGATATGAGCCATTTCTAAGTCTTTATCAGAGACAGCTAAAGGGAACAAGGAGCAGTAACAGTGTGTTACAGTGTTGCATGATTGCACAAATATCTTATTAGTGTGTGACATTTATATATATAGACCCTCATTATTTATTAGGAAGCACAATTACCAATTCACTTCACTCACAGACATTAGAATGTCTTGGTTCCTTGTAATTCTGTTTCTCAGTCTCACATGTTCAGAGGCTAGTAGCCATGGCAGCAAGAAGCTTGTTCCCTCAGCTGTTGTGGTTGGCACTGTCTACTGTGACACATGTTTTCAACAGGCTTTCTCCATGGGAAGCCACTTCATTTCAGGTCCATTTCTAGCAGGGGTTCCATTTCATATCCCTTAAGGTGTTTGTTTGTTACAATGCTGAGCCTAATGTTTTGTTGTGCTGTGTTTGTGTACAGGTGCATCAGTAGCTGTGGAATGCAAAGTTGGGAATTCAAAACCAAGATTCAAGAAAGAAGTGAAGACAAATGAGCATGGGGAATTCAAAGTGCAGTTGCCTTTCCCAGTGAGGAAACATGTGAGGAGAATCAAGGGATGTACTTTTAAATTGTTAAGTAGTAGTGAGCCTCACTGTGCTGTGGCCTCAGCTGCTGCTACTTCTTCATTGAGTCTCAAGTCAAGAAAGCAGGGAGAACACATATTTTCAGCTGGGATTTTCTCATTCAAGCCTGTGAAAAAGCCAAACCTCTGTAGCCAAAAACAAAGTACCTCAGGTAAAATAGTTCCTGACCCAGAAGATTTCTTTTTTTATCCTCCAATCCCATTTTTTCCACCACCTCTTATCCCTAACCCATTTCAACCACCACCATTAATCCCCAACCCCTTTCAGCCACCTCCTCTAATTCCTAACCCCTTTCAACCACCAAGCCCACCACCTCTCTTACCTAACCCATTCCAGCCACCAAGTCCACCACCACTCTTCCCTAATCCATTTCAGCCACCAAGTCCACCACCACTTATCCCTAACCCTTTCCAGCCTCCCCCATCAAAGCCACCACCCTTGTTTCCTTTCCCACCAATAGTGATACCTGGTTTAACTCCACCACCACCACCTCCACCACCACCAACTTTCCCTTTTCCTTTCCCTCCTCTGTTCCCTCCACTTTTCCCTCCACCTGGCAGGCCTCCTACTTCAACAAAAAACTCTTCCCCTTGATCAAGTGCATGTATGTATGGAATTCTTCTATAGTTGACTTTAAAATTAGAGTCAAATTCCGAAAAGAAGTTTATGTGAATAGTTTTTGAGTCTATTGTAAGGAATTAGAAGCTGATATAAATGTAGAATTATTTACTTTATGATATAATTAGCTGAATATGGAGATGGATATGCAACATATATAGTGACTTCTTTTGAAAAAAAAAGGATACACTTGCTATATTAGTAATAGTTAGTAGTAAATATAGGGATAAGGTCATCTTAGACCTTATCTTGTAAAGTTCTTGCTATTTGAGTAATTTGTATCCTTAAACTGTTTTACAAATGAAGAGTTATGATAATGATATGATTGTATATTTCAATGCTTGAGACAAAATGAGGAAATGTTTGAAAGTGTCAATTAATAACACAGTGAGTGAAGTAGTATCTTTCTACTGTTGTGAGGATTTGGAATCAAATCAAAAGTTTGAGAGTTAGAAGAAAGGATATGATTGTATTATGTATTGACAGTATTATACATCCTTGTAATGGAGGTGGTAATTGGTGTGTGAGTGGGTGTGGGGAGGTTTAATTGATCTGGAACAAAACTTTGTCAAATTTCAAATATTTTAAGATTTTCTCTTTGTGAGAATTGAGAAAGGATGAAACTTTGGAAGCTGTTGTGACTTGTGAAGTTGAAGCAAACATTTTGTTTGAACCACAAAAATGGTGGAATACATTAATAATAAGGGTTAAATATCAAACATTTTTACCTACTAAAAGTGTCTTCAATTGAACAAAGTTTTTATTTGGTCCTTGAGGTAGGAGCTCTGATCAGAGGGTCCAGTATCATACCGGAGCTGATGTGTCATTATCAATATTTTTTAAAAATTTTTATTCCATATTTTTTTATTTTTTATTTTTTTGTTTCTGATATGCTTCACTACTCGTAGATTAAAAGCTCCATCATTTGTTTTTATGTATTTGCTACTTGGGTTGGGTATAAATATATTTTGCTAATAAAAAAAAAGATAATTTGGGGATTTAATATGAAGAAAGGAGAATTTGGAGATTTTGTGTTTATTTTTGGAAATGATGAAGATGAAAATGAATGTGAAATTAAAGATGAAGATGGGTTTGAAGATGATGATTAAGTGTTATTTTGGTGGTGGAAGGTTGTTTTTGTGGATGAAGTGATGAAGATGAGTTATGCTTATAATTTTAGATTCTGGGTTTTAGATTTTGATTTAGGGTTTAATTTTGATTTTGTGATAAATCTTGAATTAAAGTAATTTTGGGGTAAAAACACATTAAAATTACTTCAATGCTCCGACCTCATGCAGTGACTAAACAAAATTTTTGACCAATCATAGAGACTTATTGCTACGTTTTTTTCGACAATGACCAAACACAAATATGCGTATAAACACATATACCAAAAACACATTAACTCTAATAATAAGGACATGGCTACGGGATTGTGGATAATAATCATTTTTTTCTCTATTGCTTTTCTTTTTGTCAGATTCATTGTTTTTTTTTTTCATTTGGGCTGCTCATGGGTCTATCCAAGCCGGACCAACGTAACACTAAGGAACAAAAATTGAAAAAAAAAAAATGAGAGAGGGTGAAAATTTTCATAAAATTAGTAATGACTAACTTTTACTGCGGATTCTACGGTGCACTTGCACTTAAGTGGTACGTCGTACATCACTCTAAATAACTTGCTACAATAGATTTTTTACCTAATTTTTTAAAAAATTGAAAATATTAATAATTAGTCAATATTATTTTTACCTATTCTTTCACAAAAAAAAAGTCTGAGAAATGAGGAAAAAGACATTAAAAGAGGTTTTATGGTAATGGACAAATTGAAATGGTAATAAATTATAAAAATTAAATATCCTGTAGAACCGGTTTCCAGTTTCTCACATTAACACTTGGCGCGATCTCATTGATCAGAAGATGGCAGTACATGGTGGTGCACTACTTAAATGGTCGTTCACCTTAGACAACACCTAACTTTTACTAGTATTGAGTTTAAAAAAAAACTTTTACTAGTAATTACTAGATATAAATACCCGTGAACGCATGGGTTTATTTACAATAATTTTCAACAGTATATAAAAATTGTTGTAGTTTAAATAAATAAATATTAAAATAGATTTTACTTATAAATAAAATAAAAATAATTTTGTTACCACATTTCAATTAATTAGAGTTTTCTTTGTATAAATAATAATATTACACAAATTTATATTAATATTCAACAATTAGCATTGAAGTAATTTTAATCATCAAATAAATTATAAGAGCATACTTTTTTATATTTTTTAAAAACGATAAATTAATTTAACTTTTAGAATTACAATTTTGCGATTGAACAAATGTGAGTTTAGATGACGTTTTTTCTCATATAGTAGTTATGTGCTACTTGAGTTTTTGAGTTTTTTCTTTCTGATCAGGTGTATGTTGGATGTTTTTATGCTTTTGAGAGTATTGCTCTCAAGTATCTTAGTAATATATCTTTAATTGTAAAAAAAACTCAAATAGCATAAAATATTTTTAGTAAACTTAAACTTGTTCAACTTTGGCCATAATTTGTTTCCTCTGTTATGCTAGATCAAGTCATTATTACTAATATATAATAGATAAAAATATATTTAAAGAATTTTTTTCGAATATTACGCACAAGTTAATAGAAAATACCTCATAGTGCTGTTTTTTAATTTTAAAAATATTTTGTCTAAATTATTTATTAATAGATTCTATTTTATTATTAATTTTTTGAATTATTAATATTTGTTTTGCATATAAAAATATTACTTAATAAATTTTTTATTCTAAATAGCATCTTAAAGTATACTCTATACAATTTAAAAGACTTGAACCTTGCATTAATGAAAATATTAATTAATTATTAATGGTTCTCTATATTACTAATTTTACTATAACTGACTTATATATTTTTTTTTTGCTTCTTCTGAAAATTAAATAAAGATAAAACAGAAATTAGAAAACAGAAAAGAGTCCCTCAATGGGAGGCTCTCTAATTCCACGTCTGGAAGGACAAACACTTGAACATCATCAAATTACGAACGCACCCCAAGCCTAGCAAGTCAATCCGCCGCCATGTTGCAGTTCCTTTGAATCCGCTACAGATCCATTATCCAATCCAAGCTCAGGAGCTTTTTAATCTCGTGAAAAAGGGAGCAAAACGAAGCATGTCAACATCATCCAGCCAAGAAAGAAGCTCAGTGCAATCAACTTCACAAATCACTTTTCTACGGCCTCAATTCCATGCTAGAGCAAGACCGTGCTTCAAGGCCAAAGCTTTGGACCTTAGGGCGTCCCCCTCGGCCCTAACATCAAATCCAAGAATCCAGTTTCCCTAATCATCTCACAAGAGGCCGCCACCACCCATCAACTTAATTATATTATGAATTGTATTAATTGTTTAATTTTAAGTAAAATTAGCTTTACCTTAAGCATTGATGATAATATTTATTAAGAATCAATGAGGTTATATATTATTAATGAGATAGGATAAATTGACATCAATGTGTCAAACTTATAATCTTAACACCAAATCATGTCCGTTTAATTTACTTGATCTTAAGGTTATAATTTGTCTTAAAATCCTCAATCAATACGAATATAATTTTTTTGTTTTAAGAGAAATTAAAAAAAATCTATTTAATTTGTGCATTTCGTTCATTTAAGTATATATTGTGACTTAGTTAAATTAAAGTTATAAACTTTACTCTATCAAAAAATAATTATAAACTTTACGAACAATTTTTTTTATATAAAAGTAACTATAACATTATTTTAATTTCATTTAAAAGATATTATTTTATTTTCTTGGAGTTTCTTAAAAAAGCATTCTTGGAGTAAAATTATTCAATAGTAAAGTAAGTAACTAAATTATTAAACAAATAAAAATTAGTAATTAATTTTTGCAAATTTTTTACAATAGAAAAATATTTATCAATTAATTTATTCTTAAATTTTAAAATAGATGGTACATTTCAAAGTTTTTTCAATTGAAAATATTTATTATTATTTTTTATTTTTTATTAACATTCTTATTTCTTATTACGTGCATGTATACAGAACGAAATAAATTTTTCGTAATTTTTTTTTCAAATTTTAAAGTAAATTGATAATTATTTTTTTCAAACTAGCAAAGCAAACTTTTATCTCAGCTTTGATGAGAGAGAAAATTTTAATAAATACTTTAATGAGTAAGAAATATGTCCTAGATGAAGAAATTTAGAAAACAAATTATAGTCTTTAGATTAAAATAAAACAAACAGATAGAATTTAGTGTTAAAATGATTTTGACACCTTATGTCAATTCATCATATCTCATTATTAATTGTATTAATTACTGAGACAGCATATTATTACTCATATTTAAGTAAAACTAGCTCGAGCCAATAAGGTGTTGGTTGTACAAACTTTGTCCTAATTAATTCATTAAGCATGTTTGAACCTAATGTGGCCCCTAGGTCATTCACATCGCGAGAGAGTTGACATATTTCTATCCCAATAATAATAACTAATGCTACTCAACTAATGGCAGACCTATAAATATAACACAGAGAGAGTGAAATAACAATCCAATTCAACAGAAGATTGATAAACGCAAAAGATCAATTTCCTTAATATGGCAGACCTCATCACAAACTCATTTCATTTCTCTGTCTTCCTCATGTTGGTTATCACAGGTATATATGCATATGTCTCTTATTTGATTTAATAGTTTATATGAGTTTCAATAAAAATGATAATCTGTTCTACTAGTGCAAATGAAGGTGGTGGAAGCTAAGGCAGTGGCACCTGAAACATGCTCAGATTGTTTTAACAATACTTATACCATGCCAGACCCTACTCCTCAAAAGATTTGTTCTATCCGTTGGGGAATATATGGAAAAGGGTATTGTTATAAAAATCTATGCACTTGTTATTTCCATTGTCCACCTGTTCCACCAGGTGTAACTAGGTGGTGCCAAGCTCAGTTCGGAACATGCCGTGGTGGTCCAAAACAAACTCGTTGCGATCAAAATTGTAGTCCTTTCGGTTATGGTAGTTATGGGAATTGTGTTGATGGAGCATGCGTATGCTGGTATACCTGCTGAGTTATTGTATACCTGTTGATCGATATGAAATAAATATATAAGAAGTATATTTAATTATATTTATAACCTCTTGGTGTATATTAACATGTTATTTCATTCTTATTGAAATTTCGCAATATATTCTGACCGAAAGAAAGAAAACGAAACTGGTTGGGCATGAAAAACAACAAGAGAAAAAGCATGCATGAATATCTGCACAAACCAACATCTTTTGCTCTTGTATTATTTACTGGCTCTCTGCTTCTATTCTTCCTGATTGCATTATCATGAGTAAGCAATTTTAGTATTAATCATCACCTACTACATGCTCCAAGTTCTAACGTGTTTCCATTTAACAAAAAGTGAAACGGTGTGAAAAGAGTTCAAAAATGATGATGTGTCAAAATAATTGATGTGACAAATTTTAATTTGGGGAACAGGTAGGGGGCTATAAAGGGAACAAATAATTTCAATCTATACATAGGTGTTAAATTGGCTCATGGCCTTGGGTTCAGATTACTGGACTGGGGCTTTTAACCCTGGAGCTTTTTAGCCCACTAAAGATGTGGGTTAGGACAGGGCCCAGCCCAAGCCCTATTAATTTAATATTGACAAAAAAATTAGTTGTTCAAGAAATAGTTAGTTATTTTTATTTAAACATTAAACCCAAAAATTGGTTCAAAACTTAAAACTCGGGTCTGAAACTACAACATAAGCCCGAAACTCTAAAATTGGTCTGAAACCCCAAAAATCGGCCCTGAAACACAAAAATCGACTTGGAATTGAAAAAATGGCCTGAAACCCTAAAATCGGCCCCAAAACCCTAACATCAGACCTAAAACCCTATAATCGAGTTGAAACCCAAAAAATGGCCTTGAAACCCAAAAAATGGTCTGAAATCCAAAAGTCGGTCCGAAACCTTAAAATCGGCCCTGGAACCCTAAAATTGACTCGAAGCACTAAAATCGACCCCAAACTCTAAAATTGACCCTTAACACTAAAATAAGCCCAAACCTAAAATTAGGTGAAAACCCTAAAATCGACCGGTTTTAGTGTTTAGCATCGACTTTAGGGTTTGGAGCCGATTTTAGTGTTTAGTTATGATTTTAGGGTTTAGGGTTTATTTTAGTGATTAGCATCGATTTTAGGATTTTGGGGCCATTTTTTTAGTTTCGGGTCAATTTTTGGGTTCCAGGCCAAATTTAGAGTTTCGAGCCGATTTTAGGGTTGGTCGTATTTATGGGTTTCAGGACATTTTTTTGGTTTTGGTGCTGGTTTTTTGGTTTCAAGCCCATTTTAGGATTCAGGTTGATTTCAAGGTTTGCGGCTGATTTTAGGATCTTGAGGCGGATTTTAGGGTTTCTGATCGATTTTTAGGTTTTAGGCCGATTTTGGGTTTTAGGTCAATTTTTCAGTTTTGAGGCTGATTTTTGGGTTTCAGAACGACTTTGGGTCTCGGGCCAATTTTCTAGTTTAGAGATGATTTTTGGGTTTAGGATAAGGAGAAGGGGGGAGAGAGAGAGAGAGAGGTTGGAAAATTAAAGGGGCCAGGGGCTAGTCCTAGCCCCTAGGGAATTTTAGGGCTTTTGGCCTTTGGGGCTTTTCTTTTAATGGGGCTTTTTGGCCCTTGGGGCTTTTCTTTTGGTGGGGCTTTTCTTATAGTGTTATTAATATGTTCTTTTTAATACTTGCAAATGAAGATACTTGCAAATGAAGAATAGGAAGTTACTTTGTTCTTGGAGATTAAATATGCATATGATTTTGTGGTACTTTTTAGAAATTATAATTAAGTTGAGATTCTGTCTTATGAATTGTTTTGATTGAGAAGTTACATTATGTGCATACTATATGTTACTATGGTACTTTAATGTGACCTGGTTATGTATGGAACAACCATTTTAATGTTCATGAGTATTTTAGATGACCTTGTAATCAGGTTATGTGCTATTAGCTTTAGGATATCATGCTATGTACTGACCAACAGTGTAAGGGTGACAAGACCCCTTCCTATTAATATATATATATATATATATATATATATATATATATATATATATATATTAATGTTGAATTTTCAAAAAAAAAACCATTTTAATGTCTCATTCTATGTTATGCTTTTCTCAAAATTTTATGTGAGATGCAAGTGTATTGGTGCTTTGATCTTCTAAAAACAATTAAGAGTTTTTTCTTACTTATATTAGCAAGAATGTTACTAAAACCAATAATAATCAAGCTATAATTGTGACTATTGTAACGAAATTTGAACTGCCACTACAGGTTATAACGTTAGAAACTAAACCGTCGGTATAGTCAAATTGCGCGTTGCTACTACTTCTTATACCGATGGTATAATATCCGTAGGTATATCTTAAATTCTTATACCGTTCATGTTGCTGTCACTACATGTTATACCGACAGAAATATTTTTGTAAGTATAACAATTTAAAGTCTACGAAATAATTTTTCTGTCAGTAAAGGTTTTACTGTTTATACTCACGGTTTTTAAACATTTACGCCTTTACGGACAGTTTTCTACTGTATGTATATGGCAAATTTCTTGTAGTGTCACTTCTAGTGATGACACATGCTTATGATTGGTTAGTTTTTTAAAAACTATAAAATCTTAAATTTACTTAGGAGTTGTCTAAATCATTTAGGAAAAATTTGGGTTAAATCATTATAATCTTAGGTGGATCAATAATATTTAAGATAAGTGAGTTAGAAATTTCACTTATCTTAAATATTATTGATCCACTTATGACTAGTGTGAGTTAATCCAAGCTTTTCCTAGAGTCATTTAGACAAAGTTATTTTTTTAACAACAATCAGTTTAAGGGATGCAAATCTCCTATCCTAACAATGGGATTATGTCACAACAATTAAAAACTAATCATATAAGGTTATAAATGTCATATACATATACTTTTAATTGATATGCCATAATTTCATTAATTGAAATAAAAAATGAGACATTATTTAACAACAAAGGATCTTGATCCTACGATCCCACTTTAACACTCTTCCTAATAATCTTTCATTAATTACTTGAAATTCATATTATATTTACTAAATATTTCTTTAATTTAGAGGGAACATGTGAATTTCAACAATGTCATAGATTTAAATTTTTTTGTTGGTAGCACTGATTTATTTTAAAATAAAAGCATATTTAATGTTTGATTTTCAAAAGATTTAATATTTGCTTCATTTCATGATACGTATTATTTCCGTACGTTCCTTTGACTGATTGTTTTGTTTGTTAACATCGGTTGCGGGCGTCACTTTATTTATTGCTGCCATTGACCTTATTTTGTGCTGCATTAGATCCATCTGTCATCATTCTATACTTTTGCTTCGTTGACACATTTTTACAAATGGAACATTTTCAAACCAACAAAAATATACTCACAACCAAATTAATTACATGAAAATAAAAAATCAGCAGTCACTTATGTACTGATATGGGCGTTGACTCATATTTTATCTTTATATATTTTAAGCTTTGAATTTGAATGTAATTGGATTGTCTATTACGTATATAATAAACAATCCAATATTATAGACTCGGGTGAATGAACTGATATAAATAAGAATAGTCCATCTATTTAGGAAATTTATACTCACACTTAAACACACGACTAGTAACCAATGTTAAAATTCTCTCATCCATTCTTAACTCGATTTCTGATTTTCTCGGTTCCGATAAACAACTTAAATTATGTAAGATCCCAAGATGTATGATTAGAGTATCAAAGATGGGGACGGTGCTCATCAGATTATTGAGTCACCAGTTATTCCATGAGTTTTGAAAAAGGGACAATCCAATTTTGCTTCCTACCAAAATGCAATGTGGGGGCTTTGATCCTTCAACACGGATTTTGACATCTAGCTGCCCGTGAACCAACCAACGCACACAGCCGGACATGGATCTTTCGGTAAAGTTTAGTGGACCATACGGGATGCGACGACATACATAAATTGTGGTGATTTTCGATCGTCACAATTTACTGTGCATTTCATAATAAATTTATTATTATTTCTTGGTTGTAAACAAATGGTAGAAGAGTGAGAAGCATCTCCAGACTAACGGATATGATGTTAATGACATTCTAGGAGATCAGCATATACTCACTTCTTGTGGAAGCGCCAAAGAATCTCCATGAATAGGGTTATGTACCAACTAGAATTTCAAAATAAATTATAAGGGTTGGAGAAGTTAAAAAAACGCTAAATACATATGTCAAATAAATGTTTGGAATCCATCATTAGAATCTATGTATCATTATTACTCTAGAACTGTACTTGTAAAATTCATAGCTTTTCAGGAATTCTTTTCTATCTCCATTTCCCTTATGTACAAAAAGACCCATAAAGATTATTTTAAACACGAAAAAGGAAGTACAAAGAAATCTCAAGATCATCCGGCCCTTATCTCTTTCCTACATTTTCTTTAGCTGAAACTAACATATTTTTGGTTTAGTAAGAGCATGGATCGGAATTTTCTTATGTGAAAATTTCACATGACTATGTTATCATGAAATTTTATGTCAATTTTTCTCTTTAAATGTACTTTCTCCATTTCATTTTCAGTGCTCACTCTATATTCATACACTTCATAGTTCATACATTTTAAAAGGCAAAATATAAAAATAAATAATATTTATAAAAATTAAGGATATTAATTATATTATTAATATGTGTATTTTTCTATTTCTAGATAATTAAATGAAAGGATGGAGTATAAAATAGGTTATACTATTTAATGTGTTCCGGTTGCCGTGGTTAAAAGTGATTGTTTTAACCCTTGAGGTCAATTCTTAAGAGAACTAAAATTATTATTATTTTCTTTTAAAAAATGATTACTCTCCCCTGTTCTGTCTACTAAATAAACCGCATACGAAAATGGCAAATTCAACATCACCATCCTATATTTTCCTCAATCATGTGAAGTTGAAAAGCAGTGGCCACATTATTTGCCATTTACTTTTTGATTATAGTAAGAAAATGAGAGCCTTCAATTACCCATCCGTTTCAACATTGATCTCCACTTGTCCAAGCGATAAAATCCATAGCATTGTTTCATTGAATTAATTTCTAAGACTAAGATGCAATTTTTTTTCTGCCGTTTTAAAATTAACTTATACTTTTAGACCTGAATCCTCAGTATTCAGAAAAGTCACAATATTGAATTTTGACTAATCCAAGTAAAACTACACTTTTTTTGTGCCAGCTCTTTTTACCATGTATGAATGAGAATTTGAACCCTAAAAGAAGAATCAAAAGGCGTTGATTTTAAAATAAACCAATGTACATAAGATGATGTTTTACTTAGAAAAGGGTCATTCTGGATTCAATTAGTAAAACGAAGTTATTCAAATCTATCATTATTAATCAATTTTAAGCCATTTAGAGAAATTGATGGACACAGTGGATCAGGATCAGGAAGCTAATTAAAACCATCCTATTTCAACTGATAAAACTGATTATCATAATTAAGGCCTGATATATACCTTCTCAGCTAGTGGCAGATGATTGTGAAATCTTGTACGAAGAACCCATTTTTTCACTTTTCATTTGATTTGTTCTGTGTTTTTTTCCTCAGCTTTTATGATGATTCCTATGATAAAACTATAAACAGCTACTAGTGATTCAATATAGGTTCAATGACAATTATTATCCTATGGTCGGTTGTGGTTTTGCGCCAGTAGAGACTTGACACCACTAACTACATCTTTTTCTTTTCTTCCTTTATTTTCGAATTTATATAATATAGTAACAACCAGGATCGAATCGTGAATTGAAGACCTATTTTTTACTTGTGAATCGTATCGTTTTATGTATCGTACGATATAGACATAAAAAAAAATCATAACTGAGAATATATGATATATATAATATAACAAACTTCAAGTTCATCAAAGATACAAACTGCAAGTGTCCTTCCCTTTAAAAAAATATCAATAACATGAAGTATTTTCCTACTTGCTAAGTTTTGATATGTGAAACACTCTTCAGGGGTAAAAGTAAAAGGGTAAAACTGTGAAGACTCAAAGTAGAAGGTGAATGATTTGAAAATCATATGGGTCTTTATTAGGGTTAAAATTTGACTCTCTGTAGTTTTTTAAGAAAAAAATGCAAAAAAACGACCTGTTTATGTGTCTGTATGTGAATCGGTCGTTTCAACAGTGAATCGCAATTCGTCCGATACAGAGTGATTCACCTCCGATTCAGAGCACAATTCGATACATCAACCGATTCGTATCGCCAAGCATGAAAAACGAATCGAATCGCGATACGGATCGTTGTATCGTACGATACTTATTACCATGGTAACAACTAACAAGTATTTACAGTAAGATAATTCACTGTTATACAAAAATATGTAACACCGAGTTTAATTTTTCATAAGCTTAATTTCATTGACTATGGTTATTTTAAGTTATTATTGTTAAAATTTAGGTTAGGTCTAATACTACCTCAAAAGTTAACTTAGGTAAGAGAATTGTTTAATTTTTTATAATGTTTATTTTGGTCATATCTCTAGTTAATATGAGATTTCTAGTTAATATGAGATTTCCAAAATCTCTTCACACCCAATTGGTCATCTAAAGGGTTAAGTTTGAGGAACGGGTAAACGATTTATGAGTAACTCAATAAACAATCATAGAAACAAAAACAAAAACATACAAAATTTGCGTGAGTTTTTTGAATGAGCTTAGCCGACACTATTAACGTTTTCTAACTGACGCTAACGCGAAAATAACTTGCGTCGATAATAACAAATTTTCTTATATTTTCGTCTCTAGTTTAATGGTTATTGGTAATGGGACACATTAACAATAATGACACCAAATGTAGCATCACCTATAATTGAATGGATTTACTCATTTTTTTCACCATCCTCATCTTACTGCAAGACAACCAACTTCATACCCTCCTCTCTAAATCACAATCTATCATTTCCATAATTTGCGCCTTCCTCCTCTTCACTGCCCTCTTTGACCTTTTCTCTCCACTTCTCCACTTTTGAACTCTCCTTCCCTACCAAGTACCAACCCTATCCCCCACCATTTCTTATAGCAAAAGCCTCTCATCCCATTTCCATCCCTAAACCTATCACCATTGGCAACTTAGCTTAATTGTGATTTTCTTGAATACATAGATAGGTTAATTTGTTATATCATATTTGGTCCATGTCTATCTTTTCTTTCTTTGAATTACACTGATCTCACCTATTTACTTCCCATGGAGAAGTTTATGACAAATATAGCAACATCTGAAGAATCAATACCAATTGGTTGCTTGTCTAATTACCACAAGCATTGAGGAATAACCTATTAACTATAAGGAAAATATTACTTCATACATTATCTTGTGGGTGGTTTTTATTTCATAACTAAAGGACCAGCATTTCGCAGACACTTAGAGGGACAAAGAAATGCAATGATACTAATCTGATAATGTAAAATGTTTTAGCAAAAGTGGATCAACATTGATACATAATGTAAAAATGCCTTTTTTGGTGAAGTTTTGTTGTAAGTGTACAAATATGATGCTTGCCCTTTGTAGTATTTGTTTCCTAAATGATACAGGGATACTTTTTTACTCATTACGGTTACTGACATTGACGCCATCGGTGTCTAATTTATTCCATGAATTGATTTTATTTAATATAATTAGATTAATAATTTCTAAGATAAGAAGAAAGATCGGTGTTCACTCAAATGATGTAAACCACTAGAGAAAAATAGAAATAGGTTAGAGATAAATGATAAGTATAATATATGATGTGATTGTTTAGAAGAAAGAGATATCAATAAAAAATGTATTTTGAGGTATTTGTACTGTTTAGTAGTTTGTGAATCATCGTTGTTAAGATAAATGTATTAAAAACTAAGCTTAAATATGTTTGGGGTCCCTGACATTTGAAAGAGAATCAGTCCAGGTCCTTGAAAAATTAATTTGTTAAATTGGGTCCTTGACATATGTATTTTAATCAAATTAAAGACAAATTGCAAATTAAGCTGATTAATGATTCTAATTAGCCCAGTCAGCCGTACACGTGTTAATAACAGATCTTAATCACTATTTTGTACAATTAATTTATATTTGTAAAATACACATCAGCCTAAATGTTACCCCTAATTTTTTTTACCGTTCCCCCAGAATAAACTTCTATTTTACTGAACCATTAATCAGCTTAATTTGCAATTTAATCATTAATCAGCTGACTGGGCTAATTAGAATCATTAATCAGCTTAATTTGCAATTTTTTGTTAATTCAATTAAAAAACATATGTCAGTGACCCAATTTAATAAATTAATTTTTCAGAGACCTGAACTGATTCCCTTTCAAATATCAGGGACCCCAAACATATTTAAGCCTAAAAACTATACTAATATTTTATTTACCTTTTATAAATATTATTATTGATCCACTAAAAACATATGATGATTATAAGATAATTATTTTATTTTTCCAAGTGTTTGACACTTATTTCGCATAAGTCATGTAAATATCATCTCACATGAGTTGAAAAAAGAGTTTAATCTCTTACCGTTGCAAACTAATCACAACAGCAACATAAAAGGAATAATAACTTTCAATTTAAATATTAATTAAAATAAGAATATATTTTATGATGTGATAGAATTTGTTTCTTTTTATTTTTCAAAATATCTCATACTAACCGTTATCGGACTAATCCTCCGAAACTATCATGATAAGTGAGTAGTGCTCACACATTTAATTCTTGAAAAGAAAATGAAAAAATATAAATATTTATTGAGAGGACTATATTTCGTAAGAAATTAACCATTTTACACCTCTTTAATATTTTACTCAGAAATGCAAAATTAGAGATATCAGAATATAACCACCACCTTTTAAAAACAAAACCACATTACCCTCCGCTGAATCAATTATGTTTTAGCCGAGTAAAATTTTCACGGATCAAGTATTTAAACTCAACAGTTGCATTCATGTACTATTAGTTTGAAAGTTACCTTTACAGTAGTCTATGAAATTGAATCTTTTTTTTTTCTTTGTACCCAAAAAAAAATGCTTTTCAATTTGCTTTCCTCTTGTAAAAAAAAAACTTTCCTATTTATGAAAAAAAATATGACTAATTAAAAGAAAAGAAAATAATGAAGAACGGAAAGTGGGGTTTGTTACAGTTAAAAAATGGGTCCCACATGCACCCCTTCTCTAGCGCCTTAATTAGAGCTCTCTTTTATCTTCCTTTTATATATACATGTCCCCTCCTTCCACCTTTCTTCTCCCATTACTCTCTAACTTCTCTTCTCCGGCGACCTTCGCCGCCATCTCATCGGAAACTCTCACCGGAACCTACAACCCCCAAAGTTACTTCCTTTCAAATTTACCATTCTCGCCGCCACCATTGCTATCTCAACTCTTCAAAACTCACAACACCTTTTTTTCTATTTTCTCTTCTTGTTCTTCCGGTTTGCTATTCACTTCACCAATTCCACGAATGTTAACACATTTGAGCGAATTTCAATTGAACTTCACACTACTCTCCTTCTGGGTCTTCTTCACTCTCCAAGTCACCGGGGTGCATCTTGAATTCAAATTTTGTTGTTGTTCTTAGATGAAATTCACAATGCAAACAATATTTTACTGCTAGGGATTCTGTAAATTCAATGAAATTTTATGGTTTCAAGGAGTCACCTTGCTGATGTGAATTAATTCAGAGCATTGCCTTGTTTGGTGGGGTGGGGTTAATAGTAAAAACCTCATTTTTTGGCTTCAAATTCATAACTATTGCAAGGTCAATGGTTTTCGTTTGATGGGCATTTATGTTTTGGTTGAAAGATCCAAACTTCCGGCGGCAACAATGGTTCTGGTCTTGATCCTGGGCATTTATTAAGCACTGATCACTGAGTTCAAGGTTTTTTTTTTATTTAACTTTATTGACTGTTACTAATTTTTAAGAGTTTGATTGAAGACTAAAGAGTCAAGATCACGCCATAGGTGAAGCGAAAAAAGAAAAGAAAAATTCAGTGATGTTGTTGAGGTGGGCAAAAGTATCAGGTGGAAAAGGTGATCACTGTGACAGTGAGGAGATGGAGATGGGGTTCAATGTTTTGGGGGAAGGTGAAGTTGTGAAGTCTAAGAGGTTCATTGTGAGGCCTAGGATTAAGGTGTGGATGGTTCGTGTCATTACTACTGTGATACTTTGGAGTTGTGTGGTTCAGCTTATGGCACTGGGGGAGTTGTGGGGGACAAGGTTGTTGAAGGGCATGCCTCTTTGTTCCAACCACCAAGATGCATCAATGGCCATAGCAAAGGCTCATGTTCCAGCCAAGTTTGTGCTCCCTCCCAAAAGTAAGTTATTGGCTTGTAATATGGTTGTTGAAATCTTTGGAGCTTTTTTTTGCTTGTGTTCTGAGTCAATCCTGTTGGAGTTGGGTTTTGTAGTTTGCTTTTGAGCTATAAGCATTCCTTTCATCAAACAATTGTCCATGATTTATAGCTTTCGGTATATTTGCTATTTTTTTTAATGACTTGTTATGACTATTAGCTGAATTTGATAATTCTTTTGGTCAGGGATTTATAAGAATAATGGTTATCTTATGGTTTCATGCAATGGAGGACTCAACCAAATGCGAGCAGCGGTGAGTGCTAATGCTTAGTTTTTTCCAACCGTTATCATTATATCAACATTCAAAATTTAATTTTTGGCTTTCTAAATTTGGTTTTTCACATCTGCAGATATGCGACATGGTTGCGATTGCCAGACATTTGAATGTCACTCTCATTGTTCCAGAGCTGGATAAAACATCTTTCTGGGCTGATCCAAGGTTGGCACATTACTATTGCTCTATCATAGTTATAGTTCTGGTGGCATCTCCTTTTATGATTATCATCCTGATTTCTTAACTGAAATATCCCCGTTTCTGTTTCCTTGATGTGGCAGTGAGTTCCAAGACATATTTGATGTAGATAAATTCATTGCCTCACTGAGAGATGAGGTTAGAATATTGAAGCAACTACCACCTAGGCTCAAGAGAAGAGTTGAATTAGGATCGTCCTACTCAATGCCACCAATTAGCTGGTCTGATATCACATACTATGAAAAAAAGGTGTTTATTTGATTAACATGATTTCTTTCATTTATCTGTATTTTTTTATTTGGTTAACTTCAACTAATACTGATACTTGTTTATCATAGATCCTTCCTCTGTTACTTAAACACAAGGTGGTGCACCTAAATAGAACCGATGCTCGGCTCGCAAATAATGGACTACCTCTTGAGATTCAAAAGCTGAGATGTAAAGCAAATTTCAAAGCTTTGCGGTTTACTTCACAGATAGAGGAACTTGGTAGAAAGATAGTCAGGATTTTGAGGGAAAGAGGACCTTTCCTTGTACTTCATCTTAGATATGAGATGGACATGTTGGCCTTCTCTGGCTGTACTCATGGATGTGACAAAAGGGAGGGGGAGGAACTCACAAGAATGAGGTAATATAAATCTTTTGTTAGTGTCATATCTCATACTGTTTATTTTTGTTTCCTTAGTTACCCTTTGGATGTAATTTTGGAAAATTGTGTTTCTTAGATATGCTTATCCCTGGTGGAAGGAAAAAGTCATCAACTCTGAGGTTAAGAGGAAAGAGGGTTTATGCCCATTGACTCCTGAGGAAACTGCTCTCATATTGACAGCACTAGGCATGGATCGAAATGTTCAAATTTATATTGCTGCGGGAGAAATATATGGTGGAGAGAAAAAGATGGCGAGTTTACGTACAGCTTTTCCTAACCTGGTCAGTAGAAAGAGAAGCAAAATCATCTCTCACAAACACACACAATATGTATATATGTATGTATATATAAATTGTATTTGCTTAAACTGCAACAGGTAAGAAAGGAAACTCTGCTGGAACCTTCAGATTTGATGTATTTCCAAAACCACTCATCCCAAATGGCTGCACTTGATTATCTTGTGTCTCTAGAGAGTGATATATTTATTCCAACATATGATGGGAACATGGCTAAAGTTGTGGAAGGCCATAGAAGGTATTACTATATTGCCATGTGTTTCTATGAGTCATCGTCTCAGTTTTTGACAAATTTTGTTAGATAATACTAGGAGAAGATTCTTGATTAAACAGCTAATTTTGACCTTTGTGTGCTTTTTGCCTTTGCTTGCAACCCAAGCCTCTAATAAAAAAACCTTAGATCCATAAATTTGTTTTTCTATTCATCCTGATTGATCCCTAAGCTATTAGATTTAGATATTCTTGTGTTCATTTTTTTATTGATATCACACTTCCTGTTGTTCAGATTCCTAGGTTTCAAAAAGACTATATTGCCGGACAGAAAGCTTTTGGTGCCCCTCATAGATCAATATACCAGTGGGTCATTAAGCTGGGATGAGTTTTCCATTATGGTGAAGAAAGTTCACGCCAATAGGATGGGAAGCCCAAAAGGAAGAGTTGTCATCCCAGACAGACCTAAAGAAGAAGACTATTTTTATGCCAATCCTCATGAGTGTTTGCAATCGCAAGATGAATAATTGGGAACCACATGATCTTTGCTTAACACACGCCATTGATTCATTCAGAGCCTTTCATCAGTAAGCAAAGCTGATTGCTATTTAGTTAAGAGGAGGCTCTGATTCTGTACATGAAATAGGCTCTGAATGAACTCAAGGATGGCTATTCTTCACTAGATAAATTTATAGCAAACTGCCTTTACATCTCTACACTGTAATTCAAATCAGAAGATGAGTACTTTTACTATTGTCCATATTTTCCTAATTTTGAAGGTGATCAATAACTAAATGTTCAGAGTCGTCGAGCCTTGAAATCATAGAAAATGTGAAAGAACAACACTGAAGTCTCTTTGAACCTTCTTGTCCACTAAGATATTGTACTTGCACAATGCATTAATGCTACATGTGATAATTGCCTCTTATATGTTTGTGGACAAAAATATGATTAAGTAGGTAGACTCTAAATGGAGTGGTATTGGTAAAGACTCAAAAGTAGATAGTGGAAGGTTATAGGGGGACCAGGAATCATGATTAGCATGATAATGGTTTTGGTGTTATTGTAGGAATAACAGCAACTTGTGGTTTAGGCAAGACAGGACCGGAATGACAAACTACAAGCAATTCTAAATGGAGACTCATGGTAGTGACTAGTGAGGTGTCCTATTTCTACTTGGCTTCTTTAATTTTTTTTTTCTCTATATAAGTGCTGGGGTGTTGGTTGACCTTTACTTCCAATAAACTTATTTTGGTGGTGGAGGTCCCAAAAGTACTGGTAGGAGTTTTAAATTGCAGTCCACAACCATTGCAATTGTAATGTAAAAAGATTTTGAGTCCTTGCAATGGCATTACAACCCCAATCGTAGCAGTATCAACTCTCATTTGTCCTCAGTTCTGTAGCATACCGTAACCTATTCTGTAACATACCGTAACCTAGTTTAAAACCCTGCTTTTTATATGATCCCCATTAAATTGCTCACGTGTTAATGTTAGGATGAATTCTTCTGTTTTATGATTATCTAATGAGAAATGCTTGTAATTTTTTTTTAAATGAAATCCTAGTAATTAATTGTTTAAAAGTTTTTTAGCACATGTATTTTTACTAGATATTATATGGATTCTACTCTTTCCGTCTATGATTATAAGACACTTAGAGAAATTATGGTGTCCCTTAATATAAGATTTCCTAGTAATTTAAAAAAAAAACTATGACCTTTTTCTATATTTACCCATTGCATTTATTAAAAGAGAGGTGAATAACATTAAAGAGATATTAGGATGCAATTAATACAATGAAAAAAGAGTTAATAGTAAATTTGTAAGATTGAAAAACTTTTTTCAAAACCAATGCATTAATTACACGTTTTCTTAATCAGCGTAATTATCCTTACGTGATCTTATAGTTATTAATGGAGGGAGTAATAGAGAAGAAACTTTCATGATTTAATAAGTTCTGCATTAAATGATACTCCTTCCGTCTTTAATTATAAGCTAATATTGTCATCAAATATAACATAACTTAACAAAAATTAATTTCTCTTTCCATATTTGTTCTTGCATTTATTAGTTTTTTAATACTATAATAAAAGAAAAATTTAATCTTAAATAGGGGTAAATAGAGAAAATTACACCAACTATATTAACTTAAAGACGAAAGGAATAAAGAATTAGTTCGAAAACAGTGTATAAACAAATTATTATCACAAATCCCCAAATATAACACTTGGAGAGTGTTAGTGATCCAATAACGTTTACAATTAATTGGAAAGGCATCACCAATACGTCATCTTCCAAGAATTTTCACTTTATTATTACATTCGAGGTCTACGAAGGATAAAACTTGGTATTATTCTCCACAATCTACACATTACATCATCCCCTAATCTAATATTATTTTATTAATAAACTATGTTTAAAAATAATTTGTACATATTGCCCCGTTTTGTCATCTTCATTCTTTATTCCTTCGTCTCCCCTCATTAAACTCCTTTCTCCCTTGCTGCCAAACTGTAAGTTAAATCTGAGTATCATATCATGGCAGCTAAGGTTCTCTGTTTTAAGTACCATGAGTCTTTTTTTTTGATAAAAAAACAAAAAAAAACTGAATCCTTTTTCATCTGTAGCTAAAACTTAAAAGGGGTCATGAACTTTTGGATTTTTGATGTGTAAATGAAGAGAGAGCATAAAATAAAACAGCATAACCTCCATATTTTTTTGGCTAACAAGCTCCAAACCCAACATCTTCCCAAACCTAACCACAATGTTGAACTAATGTAATGTAAGTTAAACTATATGGTGAAGTAGTTGGTTTGGTTTGTATCTCATTATAAAGAAATCAACAAAAGGAAGGCACTTGTGACGGTTAGGGGGCAATTGTTGCCCACAAATTTTTTTATTTTTTATTAATATTATCATATTATATTATGTGTCATGAGCATAAATTGCTCCCATATTAATAGCATGTTTGAGTAACCTTATTCTTACACCAATTGCTTTTCCTGTTTTTGTTGGCTACCTAAACTTATGGCATGTCTGGATAAGCTTATTTTTACTCAAAATCAGTTCTAATGCAGAGAAACTACTCAAAGAAGCTTCTCAACATAATAAATTTTGGTTTCCAAATCAATTGTACAAAAATTTCAAAACATGCACTTAATATTCCTAATTGTATAGTGATGCAGAAATAGATTATTATGTATCTACAAAATGCAGTTTATGTTCATTTTCTGCAGCTGCAAGAATCTGTGCATAATCAGATTCTACAACTGTACATGTCAAACGTTTTTCTACTTCATTCCTTTTACCTAGGTCATTTCATTTGCCAAATTTTGAAACATCGATTTCCATATTTTGCAACAGTAGTTTCATTAGATTAGGTGTAAACTTCCTTAATCCTTAGTCCCTGATGGACTACAAAGATTGATTTTTCATTCAGCCCATATAGAATCAATGTGGGGTTCATACAGTTTCTGCAATGTTCATGGTAGCTATCCTACTTAATTCAACATGTCGATCTTCTAATCGACTCACAGCTCTTGAAAAGGTATTGCTTGCGAGCGACAAGGTATCCTCCATAACATGGCGCAGTCGCCTTTGCTTGATCCTTGATAAACCCTGAGAAACTTCACCTATAGAGGGGCGTTTCTTTGGTGATTTGTGCAAGCATTTGTGTGCAATTTTAGCAAGTTGCCTCACTTCTACAAGGTTGCATTTCCCCACAAGTTGCTTGTCAAGTATCTCATCTATGCCATCATGTTCCATTGCAGCCTTGCAGTAAAAGACAAATCAGAAAGAATTTTTGTCAAGCCTGTAGGAAGATTCATCAGAAGATGAAGAAGCTTTCTTCCAGAGTAAAAGTAACTTACAAGGTTAATGTATTCCATCAAATTTTGATGAGGGTGGATGGCGGTGATGAGCTCGAAAAGTATGATGCCCAAACTGTATATGTCGCTCTTGGTTGTTAACTTGCTCGTGGAAATGTAAGCCGGGTCCATGTAACCATATGTACCTTTAAGACCAGAATTCCGGCCATCAAAGATCTCTTCCTTTGATAGCCCAAAATCAGCAACCTACATAGGAAATTTTGATGTTAATTGATATTGGACAAAAGAAGATAATTAGATCCATAAATCTCAAATATGTGCCAAGTCTCAATGTTATGAAATTTTGTTATTCGTAACCCAGCTTCTGTTGCGCAAACTCCTACATTTGGTTTATACGAATTACTTCCCCTAAAGCTAAACTAAAATGTAAAGCATAACATGTTAGGAAGTCATTTTACGAAAACCTATAGCAAACAAATATAATGAACACACTGCTAGGAGTGTACAAGATAGGGGCTTCAAGTTGAAACAAGGTTGGAATAGGTTTCACAATGCTTTCATTAGTTTGTTTGAGAAATCTCCAACCAAACAGTAGGACTAATCTTACCCCAGAAGCTCATTAATGAATCAAACACGAAATAATTTATCTCTTATTATATGTGTCAACAAGAAAAGGAAGGGGAATGTATTATGTAATTAGGTGCGGTAGAGAAAAATCAACATTGCACGCAGACATATGCAGTAAATTTTGTTCTGTATTTAGTAACTACTTGAGACTTGTCATTCATAGAATCTGAAAAACAATTCTTTTGAAACTTCTACTAAATCATGTTTTATTTCTCAGATTTCTTTGAGATCACATACACAGAGACGGATGGCATTTTTTAATCTAATATCAAGTAAATTTTGAAAAAAGAATTGGCAATCTGTCTATCAAAAAGAACTTGTGCAAACAGTTTTAGGGTTTTACCATAGCTCTCATTGAGTCATCTAGCAATATGTTGGCAGACTTCAAATCGCGATGTATGACTGGTGGGACTGCCTGTTTCATGCGCATTCATATTAAACAAATACATTTTCACATAGTATAACAGAAAATGTATCAGCCAATATACATACTCCTTCATGAAGATATTCTATTCCGTGCGAAATGTCCATAGCAATTTGCAGCCTTTCATCCCAACTCAACTCCTTTTCTTCACCTATAAGCATTCACAGACCATTCTCAATTGAGACACTTAATTTTGTATAATAATAAAACAAAAGTCAGAAAGAAAAACTTTGATGACTGTGTAACAACAAAAAACAAGCAAAGTAAGATCTTGCTGTCTATTTGGCACGTAATCACGCATAATTACATGACCAGGCAGATCTCAACATACAGCAGGCACATTACCCAAAAATAAAACTTCAGATGAATGGGAAACATCTTCCTCTTACTGTATAAAAGATTTGCTAAACTTCCATTACTCATGAACTGATAAACCAGTATGCGCTGCCCTTTATCTACACAATATCCAACCAAATTCACAAGATTTCGGTGATGCAGTCTTCCTAGCAGATGTACCTGGAGCAAGATCTTGTTAAAAATCATAAGAAGCCAAAAAGCTTAGCTGGGGACTGACGCTGGATTTACAACATAGACCTTTGAGTTGCTCAAACTATAACTAATGTCATCTATTTGGAAATTACATAAGATCTGGTAGATGTAATTATGTAACTGATCAACCCTGCCCACTTTAAATTTCAATAAAACTTTTCTTGTAAAGTAATGAAGATCATTGCCCATATAGGCTTTTAAGCCCAATTAATTGCAAAACTAATGTCACCCAATGATGATGCCCAATACAAACTAATAATTATAGGTCATTTACAATGGTGATATTCCAAAAAATAGTTTGCAGTAATTGGCACACCATGCCATCTATATATAGACTGAACTCCCAAGTTAGTAATTGTTACCTGCAAGATTTCTCTGAAGTTTTCACTTTGTTTCTGGTCTGAACAACAAGCATCAAGTCATTTATAAAATTCGCAATCATTAAATGCCCTTACAATTTAGTCTGTTCATGAGTTTCTCAATCAAAAGAAAGGAAAGTAGGAAAGTAAAGAGGCTTATGAAAGAAAAGTATAAGATAACTATGAATCCTTTTCAAATACTATATAAATCTATTTAAAGATTACAGGAAAAAAAAAAATATGAATCCAACAGACTAAGTATCAGAACAGTTATTGGCCTATACCTCTGTTTGGAATTCATGCTCCCCTTGTTTGGAATTGGGTGCAAGCACCTTCACAGCTACCACCTCTCCAGTTGGTATTGTGGCTTTATAAACTGTACCAAATGATCCTTGTCCCAAGACAGTCATGAAATTCTGTGTCGCCTTTTGAATTTCTCTGTACCATGTAAATGTCAAATATACCATTAGAAATGTTAATGTCCCTCTAAAAGTGTTCATCAGTAATCACATGTCCTACTTCATCATTTTCTTTAGTCTTCGGAGCTAATGTGCATTGTAAATAATATATTGCAAGGCAGTTCATCTGACTTACAAAGAGACTTCCTCATAAAAGGACTGTATAAGCATCCCAAATACACAAATCAAAATTTCAAAGCATTTCAATATCAACAAATATATGTTAGTCATTTAATAGTAGTTAATCCTGACCAGAACAATTTGGAAAGAATAAAGGGTAAACCTCATGCTCAAGATGGAAATGTACATACTTGTAAGAATACTTCGGAATGCCTGATGGGGAAGCAAACTGATCTTTGTTTTGATGATTCCACCAAGTGAAAGGGGATTTTTTCTGTAGATTTTCAGACCTTGGCGTGGTTATGGAACTGGTGAGAGATGCACTAAAGTCAGTGCTTGTTCCCAGTCCATTTGTTCGGATGGGAAGAGTTGTTAGACTAGGCTCATGTGAAGATCGTCTAAGATGAGCACGTTTCTTGTACCACCTTATGCCGAAAAATATGAGGCAAGAAATCAGAATTCCAAGGGCCACACCAACAGAGACACCAATGATAACTAAATCAGTTTGATGAACCATTCTTCAATCTCTCTTGATATTCAAACAATGAAATCATCTTGCAGAAGACTAGTACTACAGAACAGAGGCCACTGTCACAAAGTTTGCACAATTATATGTTAATTCAATACTTCATCCAGCTATAACGGACATGAAATTGAACTTCAAATAGTTAGTGATTCAACTTTTTTTTAAAAAATCTTTTGCTTTTTTTAGGGCAGAGGGGAGATATAAGAATATTTGAATCAAAACCTCAAATTCAACACTATTTGCAAATTTTAGATGTAAAACTTATGGATTTGAGCATTATACAACTGCAGAAAAATCAAAAGAGGAATCTCAGCAAAAATACATACCAACAATATTGAAACATCTAATGCTCTCTAGTCTCTATATATATCTGAACTAAAAGTGTGGCCTAAGTTCAGAACATTGCATGGACACCTTAATTCGAACAATAATGACCAACTCTTTCTTACAATTGATAACTTATAAGGGAAGCCAAAAGAACTGCACCATATTACTAATTTCCATGAAGGTAGATCATAATTCCAAAGGAATTAACGAAGTGAATAAAACATGCCGCTAAAATATATCCACTTCCTTTTCAATTTTATGAGTGCGAGCCCCTGCCAGTCACACGTTCGGGCCGTGGAATCACCTTCTTGCGAAAATGCAAGATAAGGTAAGACTGGCTACATTAGATCCACAAAGTGCGTTCGGCCCTTCCGTGGACCTTTCGCATAGCGGGAGCTTTATAACACGAATGATTCACATAACAGTGACTGCAGCATGGTTTGGGAGATAGTATGCTATTCACAAACCCATCAACATCAATTAATAGTTCATCATTACGAATCTTTTTTATTAACTATCAACATATGAAAAATGATGACCACCTTCCACTCTCTCAAAAAATTGAAAACAGAAACAAGTAACACACAATTGAGCAACAAAACCCTCCCAAAGAAGATCAGAACAAATCCGAAAAGCTAAAAGAAGATCAGAACTAACCGAAGCAGCAAAAGCAAAAACAGAGATTCCACAAGAAACCCACATACCAAATCAAGAGAAGAACGCGCCCATGATGGAAAGATCAAATTTTTATTCTTCTGGGGGTCTGTGAAGTGCAGAATTTGACCCTCTGTTGGGTTATTCGAGGTTGTGGGTGGCTTTTGGGGACACGGTCAATGACATGGAATGGAAAAAGCAACGACCCAGTTGAAGAAGGTTTAAGAGAAATGAAATGAAAAAGTGACTCAGAAAAAAAAGGTGGAAGAGGTCTGAGTTGGAGGCCAAATGAAATGAAATGAAATGGAGAAGCTGGGTGAAAATAAAAAGAGATAGATATGTGGAGTTGGTGTCAAGGTGAATTGAAGTGAAAGTGCGGTTTAAGGTTTTAAAAAACTTGGGGGAAAATAGGAACAGGATACACGTTATGAATTCATTTTTTAATTATATATATATAAATTTAATTTGAATATTAACAAAATTCATCCATTAGGTTAAGCAAGGTTGATACATAGTTTGGCTCCTTCAACATTTATTTTATGGTTCAATTTATAGATAGAAATATAGAGAAAGATTTATTAGGAGATATATGCTCACTTAATGTGATTTTTGAGTGTCATAAGTATTAGTCTCGTTATATCACCGGTTGTGGAGATAGTTTGTGAAACAAATTTTTGTTGAGATTTATATTTTAAAGTTAAAAAAATTGTTTGGTTAAAGTTTTTCCATTAATTAGTTTCAAAACTATTTCCTATTTTCTATTTTTAAAAGGGAAAAAAAGGAAACAACTAAAAGTTGTTTTTATTCACTACTTTTTATTTTCACATGTTATTTGATTTTGATATTAATGGCACAATCATAATATTACCAAAATTTTATTTTTTTCAATCCGAACAGCTCAAATATGTTATTTGATTTTCACATTAATGGCACAATATAATATAACTAATTTTTTTTATTTTTTCAAGCCGAACAACTCAAATATTTTACTTTTTTATTTCTAAAGTTATTTTAAAATTAATATGATCAAATAGATTTATTAAATAATTTTTTTTGAAAAAAGAAATTCAAAATTATTTTATAGTACAGTTTTTTAAAAAAAATTAAAATATGCTTTTCAAAACATAAAACGTGAAAGTCTTTAGAACTCATTTGCATTCGGTGAAAATAACTTGCAATCAAATAAATATTTATGTTTAGAACTTATTAGTCATCTTCAAATATCCATTGTTCAACCAAGTGGGTTGGCGTAGTGGTTCAGCACTTCGTCCCTTAAACAAGTGGTTGGGGGTTCGAATCTCAACTTGGCGGTTTTGGAAGCCTCATTCCTCCTTTGTTTTTGAGTCATTGTATTTTAGTTTTATTCTTTGTTTAGTTTTCCTTTTCTGTAAAAAAAATAATACCCATTTGCATGTAAGATTAAAATGCTTTATTTATTGATTTTTTTTGTTAATGTTTTATTAAATAATTTAATTCTATATGTTACACCGGATCTTTTAATTAACTTGCCAACTCAACAACAATGTTGGCATACCTAAAAGTCATATGTCAAATATTTTTATTAGTGACTACATAATAGATTGATAAAGGAACTTGATATATGTTTAATTGACAGAATAAGAATTTTGATTTGAATATAAACTTCACGTGGTTCATATTAAAAAGGCTAAAAAAGTAGTAACTAACTAATTTAAGAATATATGCATATGGTTGTGCTGTCTATATATATTGACACACACTTACCAACACTTTGTTGGCTCCTCTCATATCCGAATTCTGTTAACGCGCGACGTGTAAATATTTATGTAAGCGGTCAAAGGTCTCGGAAGAATGCTCTAATCCATAATGGTTACGTTACTATAGATTCAAATCCAACTAAACTTTTGTAAAAAATTAAAATAGACACACACTTAATTATATCTTATTCCAAAATCAGTTAAAAGTTTATGTTTAACAAAGCCTATATATATATTATTCAAATGACATATGTTTAAATTCTCTTAAATAAAATTTTGGATTCAGTCTTATTGATGGGAAAACCCTGCTGAAAGAATTTGTTCCAATCCAATATTTTCGGCTCGAACAAAATTATGATTCATAAAAGATATTTATGAGCACAAAAAAAACCGGTATATAGAAATATATATATAGAAGTATAGAACGATGTCTTTGTTTGTCTTGTTTGTTTAATTTTGTACATGGCTGACTCATTTCCCTGAAACATAGTCATATCCGCCTTTTCAACTTTGTTTCTGCCTCTTGATGCCTGCATTTGCATCAGACGCTAGTTTTTTTTCTTTAGTTTAGTGTTGAGTTGAGAGGGGACTTTTAACTTCTATTTTTCTTCTTAAAAAAAATATTATTGGATAGAGGGGTTAAGCCATCAAACTAAATTTTCACATGTAATTTGGGGAAAAAGCAGAGATAACAGTTTTAATATCCATGAATTTAGATTGAGGGAAATTGTGTTGTATAAGGTGAACTATTATTTAAATAGTGCACCGTGCATTGTCATCTGCTGGTTAATGAGATCGCGTCAAGTGTCCAGGTGAGAAATTGGAAATCGGTTTTACAGGTTATTTAATTTTTATAATTTATTACACTTTCAATTTGTTCATTACTATAAAGCCTCTTTTAAGTCTTTCTTCTCTTTTCTCAGATTTTTTTTAGTAAAAGAAGGGGTAAAAATAGTATTGACTAATAATTATTATTTTCAATTTTTTTAAAAATCAGGTCATTTAAAGTGGTAAATGGTGCACACTTAGGGTATGTTTGGTTCAAAGGAGGGAATGAGAGAGGAGGGATTTTAATGGAGGGGAGGGGAAGGGAGGGGAGGGGAGGGGAGGGATTTTAATACAAAACATGTTTGGTTCATAGGAGGGAGGGGAGGGAAAATAACTCTTTTTGGGAAGGATTTTATAATTAAATTACTTTTCTACCCCTTACTATTTTAAAAACAGAAAACATTATAACCAACAGCAATGAAATACTAGCAAACAAGATAAGTACATTTAAATGGAAAACAAAAGCCAGAGAAAAGCCAGAGAAGTCAAAAAGAAAGACGGTTCAATTTCAACAAAACAAACTCAGCAACACTTTCAATCTCATAAAACAAGTCAAAAAGAAATCCAACAAAACAAAATCTGCAACACAGCAAAGTGGAAAAAGAGAAAAATGGAAAGGAGGAGAGAAGATGGAAACCTGGGGCTATGTGTGAGAAGCAGCGGCAGGGGGGGCGGACGGGCGGCAACAGCGTCTGGCGGACGGGCGGCGGACGGCGGACTGTAGGCACGGCAGAGAAGCAGGAAGGACGATGGATTTGCAGTATGAGAGAAAGATATTGAGAAGTTTCAGCAATTTAGGTTTATTCAATTTGGGAATTACAAAATTTGGGTAAGGGTATTTTTGTCACAAAATCTATTTCCCTCCCAATCCCCCCACAATTGGAGGGAATAAAAAATTGAGTGAGGAGGGGTTCAAAACCCCTCCATTCCCCTCCCCTCCCCTCCTAAAGAATGAACCAAACAAGTAAACTTTAAAAAAATCCCTCCCCTCCCCTCCCCTTCCCTCCCTTCCCCTCCAACCAAACAATACCTTAAAGTGCATCGTAAAAGCCGAATAGGAAAATGCATAGTCAAGAACTTCTCCTTAGACATTATCCACGATTTTTCAACGGATTCGACATATTAAAAAATTATAAAAAATTCAAAAGAAAATTCGCACTAAAATTTTGTAAGAATATCTGCAGGAATTTCTTGTCTTTCAAATGGTGGCTAGTTAAATCGCTGCAAAATAACCTCGCAATTATAATTCGTAGAAAAATCCGCAAAAATTCACTTTTTGCATATTGTGGAGATTTCGATAGTCGCAATTTATTATGCCAGGTTTCAACAATCATTTTCCTTTAATAGAAGTCTCATAAAGTACCTTGAATCCAATCAATCCATTCTTTCATATTATTAGCATAACATTCACACAATTTGTTTTTAAAAATGTATTAGTTACATTTCTAACAATATTAAAAATTGCAAGTATATTAGAGCTGTCGATATAAGTTAGCTCAACCTATACAGGTTAACCCATCACGGGTTGGGAGAAAAATGGATTGGGTCAGCCCGACTTGCATTTAAACGAGTCAAAAATTGTTGAACCCAGCTAAATTTACCGCGAGTTTGCGGATTAATTCACTTGTTTTATGAAGAAAAAAAACTAAAAATGAGAAAATTTGAAAAAAAAGAAGTGTAAAATGTTATAAAAAATCTACTTATGACAACTTTAGTGTGGTGAAAAAATATTGAAAAAGTTATAACATAGTTCAAATGTACAAAGCGAAAATCAAATATGCAAATCTAACCTAATTTAATAACAATATAAACATTGCAACTTTGTGCAAATATTTAAGTTTAAATTCAAACTTCAAATATCACTAAGTTCCACTATCCTAGTTAGTAATGTTAGAAAACAAAATTATAAAGAAAGAGTCTAACCCGTAAGCTAGTCCTTTTAACCCGGGTTAATGAGTCGGTTCAGACTAGCTTGATGTTTGTTCTAACCGCATTTTATCGAATCCAACCCTCCTACGAGTCGGGTTAAGCTAAATTGGCCAACGAACTAGAACCCAAATTGACATGTCTTTAGAGTATATAACCTTGTCCAACTTGGTTTTGCCGTACCAACTCATCTAAAGCCACGGAATGCAACATGCTTTCCCAGTTGCACCGGAGCATGCAGTTTTGTGTAAAATAAATAAGAATATAACATCATTCATTCTCCTTTGAATTTATGGATAATCCAGATTTTGTGCAAGCTAGAAAACATATTAACAACCCCTAGCCATCAATAATGAAAGGCACATATGTAATGGAACCCCCACTATATATGCACCATTGATAACTTTAATTACAAGTTAATTATAGGTGCCCACACCCCACACACATACACATACACACACGCACCTCTTTTTGTAACCTCTAAACTTCACATTCATATTCATGCCTAATCCTTTCTCAACTTCTCCCAAAAAACAAGAATTGAAAGCAAAAACATAATAATATATATAGTTATATACAACATTCTCTTATCTATCTACCCAGGTTGGAAATGTGAAAATGAGAATGACAAAAGTGATTATTATCTTTTTCTCATTTGTTTTCCTTTATCTTCTTCTATTCCCATGCATCTGCGCAGTTCCCCTTGCACCTGCGCTCTACGTGTTTGGGGACTCCTTGTTGGACAGTGGTAATAACAATTTTCTGCCAACTCTTGTAAAAGCAAATTTCTTGCCTTATGGTGTTGATTTCCCAGATGGTTCCACCGGAAGATTCACCAATGGAAGAACTGTTGCCGATTTTATAGGTGCTTTTTCTTGTTTCTTCCTTTTCCATTTTTGGAAGGTTCACCAATGCTATTAACCTCATTAGCATTGTAACTCTTGCTTAGTTGCATTTTTGTACATTAATATATATTGTAAGTGATTATAGTTTCTCTAGTTTTTTTTCAAGCAAATCGAGTCCCTTCACTTTTAAAATTAGTCAAATTTGGTCACTCTCTCAATTTCCATATGTATAAAATTGCTAAATTGTTAATTTTTTTCAAATATTTTAGGATTTATGATGGATTTAATATATGATACAATTTTAAAAATTAACAAATAAAAAAATAGTGAAACTTTGTTAAATTTGGAATGAAACGAAATTATGGTTTAAAAATGTGAGAAATTGGAACTTTTAATTTTTTATTGAAATATTATATTTTAATTGGTGGATTTTGATGGAAATAATGTCTATAATGATTAAGTTGATTCAATTTATGAATATTTATTTTCCTCTTGTAATAAAAAAAATTATGAATATTTTTCTTAGAAAAATAGAATTTAAGAATTTTAAGTAGAATAATAATGATTGAGAGATTTGATTTAAAACAAATAAAAAGTTGATGGACTAAATTTGCTCAAAAAAATTTTTAGGGACTAAAATCACTCATAGCGAAAACTAAGAGAACTAAGAGTGCAATTAAGCATATAACTTTATTATAGAATAAAACATATTTTAGATTCATTAAATTGATGGGCCTGACGGATTTTTAACTCATATTTCTAACATGTCCCATCACATAAGAGTTGAGGGTTTCACTTATTGATAAAATTCAATTTTTTATTAGAAAATAGACGCAACAAGTATCCTCTAACATTTGGTTAAAGACTTTAATATACCGCAGTTTATTTCATCTTATAACATAAATGTTTACCTAAGTGTAAGTAAACTTATGAAAACAATTTATTATGATCAATTTATAAGATGTTTTTTAAATTCTTTTTATAAGTTGATTAAATTAACTTATAAATAAACGCTCAATTATCTTCCTCTTGTAAAATAATAATTAATTAAACACTATGTGAAGAACCAAATATTTAAAATTGTTTTTAATTATTTGATTCTATGTAGTGGGACTTTGGGACTCATTCAATCTTTAATGCATATTTCCACAAATATTTCACTCAATGTGTGAAAACGAATGTATCATTAGTATATTTCTCACTTTTAGTGCTATCGTGATTAATGCATCAATTTTTTTTGAATCTTTTGATGGTGATATCAGCTGAATATCTTGGAGTGCCGTACTCTCCACCATACATGAGTTTTGAAGGTCGCATGTCGTTAACTGGAATAAATTATGCTTCGAGTTCTTGTGGAATTCTGCCAGAGACTGGAAAACTACTTGTAAGTGCACATGGTTCAATCTGAGTTTTCTTCCTCTATATATGCTTCCACAGTTTTAATCCATTCACACTGATTTCTCTATCATTTCGCTTATTTCCACTTCCCATAATCTATCTCTTCTGTCCCATGATCCATGTCTCACTTCTCTGTCTCAATGAAAATTGTCAATGAGAATTAGTCATGTAACTCAAAAATACATGAGTGACGTAATTACAAATTTACATGGGTACTCTATATTGATAGAGTTTTCCTACTCATTTTAGAAAGTTAAGTAAGTCATTGCATTCATTGATATAAAGTTGTGATTTGATCACATATTTGCAAATGATTAGTACATTAAGGTCTTCTTTAATTTTTAACTGTTGATTTTTCAATTCATGGCTTCAATGACCTACTTTACCTTTGGAAGAGTTAAACCACTGTTGATATGTCAAAATTTCATTGTATGACGGACAAATAAGACATAATTTGAGGAGATAATTAAGATTTTGATCCTTCTTATATATCCTTCCTTGTTCTGCATGTGTATTTTGATTTGAGAATTTTAAATATTTTGCATGGCTAAATTAAAAGCTACAAGTTATTCAATAGTCAAAGATCATTCATCAGTTTTTATTAAAGGCAAAACTTGCAATGCTGATCCTAAATATTGAAAGCAGAGCCAAAGTAATTGTCTACATATTTTCTAATGTTAAAGAAAATATTAATAGAAAGAAGAAGCAATATCAGAAAAATCACCATTAAATTACAAGTGGAGATTGGGATGTTTATGCAGTACACCATTTTTCATTACTATAAGGTCTACGTTTAAAATCAACAGATGATTGGTTTAAATAATACATGTTTAATTTTTCTTAAATGATACTTCATATCCTAATCCTGTGTATAAAAAAATATTTCTGCCGTGAGAGTTAACCCCACGAGAAAGAGTAATCACTCTAGTAAAGACTTTATCTAACCAAAATGAAATGAGGAAAAGCAAGAGAGCTGACTTACTTGACAAAATGCTGTTGATTTTTGTAGGGCAAATGCTTGAACTTGAGGGTACAGATTAACTTATTTCGAAGGACAGTTGACATGGTATTGCCCAAGAAGATTAAAAACCCAACTCAGTTATCAGAGCATTTATCAAAATCTATATACATATTCTCTGTAGGGAGCAATGACTACATTAACAACTACCTTAACACCAAGTTTTATGATACAAGCATGTACTACCAACCTGATCCCTTTGCTCAACTCCTCATTGACTCATTTTCGAAGCAACTTGAGGTACAAACTCATGCATCTCCTAAATTTTATTAGCATCAATTACATGGAATATGAATTACTCGGTCGCGAGTCCTCTGAACTGGTTGAGATACTAATAGGTCTTCTAGGCAGGCCGGAACAAATTACATGGCCTATGAATTGATTTTTCGCTTTCTAGCTAAGGGATCTCATCCCATTTGTAACATAATTTATTAATGAAATTGTTGAACTTGATAGAGATTATACAAGTTGGGAGCCAGGAAGATAGTACTGTTTGAGGTTGGACCTGTGGGGTGCATCCCATCCATCTCAAAGAGACATTCACATGCAGGGATCTGCATTGAGGAAACAAACCAAATTGTGTCACACTTCAACAAGAGGCTGCCAGGAATGATGGAAAATTTGACATCCACCCTTCCAGGCTCCATATTTGTTCTTGGTCATGCCAACTCCCAAGGCTATAATGTAATCACTAATCCATCAAAATATGGTAAGAATCCCAACTCACTAAGTGCACGTTTGGAAATCCTCGTACAACTGATGCTAAAAACAAAATCAATTCTGATGAGAAGCTTTTATGAGTAGTTTCCAGATGTCAATATTGATTTTGAGGAAAAATTAGCTAATTAAACATGTTATAATGCTTGTTTGATTTTAAATTTCTTAACTTTGGCATTTAATTTCAAACTTTCAAAAAGTGGGTGAAATGAAAACGGCAAAAGTTATCTCAAACCAAATGAGTCTTTAACTTCTTTTGATTTCATTTTCAATCTCTCTAAATCATGTTTATGTGTGTGTTTATATGTTTTGCAGGTTTAACAGATGCAATTAATCCATGTTGCAAAGCTTTTGCAAATGGGACTACATCATGTATCCCTTTTTCAAAACCATGCTCAACTCCAAGCAAGCATGTTTTTTGGGATGCTTTTCATCTTACAGAAGCAGCATATTCAGTTATGGCATCTGGATGTGTTAGTAATAGATCGATATGTTCACCAGTGAGCATTCAAGAGCTGGTCAAAATGTAAATGGCAATGATTACCAAATACCAACGTAAAAGTTTGGGTGGTTTGCGCTCCGGTCACTATTAAGGGCCAGCGTATGCCTCCAGGATCATGGTCTCCTACATAAGTATTTACAGATCGTCCACCAACGCAATTCACACGTAGGCAGCAGAAATCAAACACTATTATCTAATATGGAAGGCTGTTAGGGTTAGTTAGGATGGTTGTATAAAGAGGTAGTTAGTTGGTTAAATAAATTTGTTACTTAGTATAATCAGTTAGCATGAGTTTTGTATTGTAAAGTCTTCTGTATATAAAGCATACAAGAGTAATAATAAGACTCACTGATTCATTCCATGTCAATCACATGATCAATATTGTATCAGATAGATCATACACGTTTTCAACAACACTTCTTCTTGCTTGAATCAGTCTTCATCATCATAGCATTCTTTTTCATCTTTGATTCTTTTGCTGCGATTTCATCTTGGATTCTTCAATGGAGGACATTGGTAATCTATGATGCACAGACACGGACACGGTGTTGGACACGGACACGAACACCGCGACACGGCTAACCTCCAAAAGTAGGACACAGGAACACGACATATATATATATATATATATTAAAAAATAAAAATATATAAAAAAAATAAAAAATATATCACAAAACTATGTTCATAAAATTAAAGTCAAATATCAACATTTTATCAAGGAGAAGTTATGAACATAAATTATAAAAGAGAAGCCACAAACTCAAACTAACAAACATGAATTCAAAAAGACATGAATTCAAGGAGAAAACTTTGAAGAGGAAGAGCCGAATAGGAAACCAGTCAAGTAAATGATGACGCGGATGAAGCACGGCGGACGAAACGCGGTGGCGTACGACAAACGGCGGCGGTGCTGTGGCAGCGCGTGGACGTCGCGCGGAGGGTGAAGAAACAGGGCAGCTGCGTGCGTGACAGAGGAGGGTGAGTGCGTGAAGGAGTGAGGGTTGTCTATTACTGTTCTGGCTCTTTCTCTTCTCGTTCTCTTTTTTTATTTGGGTTCAAATTAAAATAATACAAAAAGTTTCAAAAAAATTAAAATAATACAAAAAGCCCACGACCATGTCTGTTTTCCTTTTTGCCGTGTCGAAGCCGCATCCGCGCCGCGTCCACGCCGTGTCGACGGCGAACAAAAAGGTTTTTTTGGCGGACACGGTTTCTAGCGTGTCCGGTGCGAGTCGCAGCGTGTCGCACGCGAGTCGCATGTCAGCGGCGAATCCGACACGAACACGGCCAGATTTTCGCGTGTCAGTGCATCAGAGTTGGTAATCCATTTTACTTGCACCATTCTGATGGCTCCCTATGTGAAGAACAAAGCCTGTTTCATTGATGGTTCTCTTCCTCGCCGAGAAGATGGTGAGCCACAGCTCAATTCTTGGATTCGCAACAGCAAGGTTGTCATTTCCTGGATTTGGATTTTTTATGCAGCTCCTTTAAAGTGAGCGGACTCACATTATAGGATAAAGTCAGCATTAAAACCACTTATTGAGTTTTTTTTTTAAGTTTTTTCAAAGTAAGTAATCACTATTAATAGTTGTGATACTCATTTTACCATGTAAAAGAAGTACAAACGTTTTAGAGGAGCTCACCACAAAATCCCCTCAATATTCAATAAAAATTATGAATTATATTTAAAGAAAAATACTAAGAACACACTCACTTTAACAATGAAGCTCACACCAAAGGCTACAAAAAATCACCAATATATATTTATTGGGGATGTTTCTCATGAGAAAAATGTTTGTATATGAGAATGATAATAATTAGATCTATTGAAAGATGATCATGATTAAAAGTTATTTAATGGTCATATACTCTTTAAAATGTATGTGACTATTCATAATTAGATCTAATGGTCATAATTTATTTATATCATCCTCATATAACAACAAATTTCTCATAAGATATGTCCCATATATATATATATATATAAAAGCTAACAGTTCAGCAAGAATGCTTTCATCTGAGAACGCATTTTTGTAGCAACAAATAAGAATATAGCATCATTCTTGTTTGAATTAATTTAGATAATCCAGATCTTGTGCTAGCTAGAAAACATATTAATTAACAACCCTCAAACCATTACTTATGATAGGTGCATTTGTAATGGAACCCAGACTAAAAATGCACCATTAATAACTTAAATTAGAAGTTATAGGCACACATGCCTTGTCCTTTCTAATTAATTTTGGGACTTATCCCAAAACCAAAGGCAGAGGATTAAAAGTACAAAAACATACTATTATTTAACAACCCTTTTTAGGAGTATAAAACATATATATACATTCTCTCATCTTCCTAGTTTTCCTTCCTTCTATATTCCATACTGTTCAGGGTTTTAAATTAAGGTCTGCACCGTTATTTCGGCCGTAACACTAAGGTTTTGGAGGTCTCCAAAACCGAAGCGCAACCGTGGTTTCGGCCGCGACGTCTACTACTTTAGTTTACAATTTTCCGCAACGCAAAGGACCTCCAACGCAACCGTGACACAGCCACGACCGTTACGGTGACCGCAATTTAAAACCTTGAGACAGGTTGGAAACGTGAAAATGAGGATGACAAGAGTGATTATGTTATTCTCATTTGTTTCCCTTCATCTTCTTCCATTCCCCAGCATCCATGCCCTTCCCCTTGCACCTGCATTGTACGTGTTTGGAGACTCCTTGTTCGACAGTGGTAATAACAATTTTCTCCCAACTATTGCAAGAGCAAATTTTTTGCCTTACGGTGCTAATTTCGCCAACGGTGTCACGGGAAGATTCACCAATGGAAGAACTGTTGCCGATTTCATAGGTGTTTTTTCTTGTTTCTTCTTAATTTTTCAATATAACTTGGTAATTGAATATCATTTGCCTGTTTCTCTGCCATTATGAGAAATTCTAGCTATAAAAATGTTGTTGGATTATTAATAGAAGTTTTTTTCTTGATGATGTTAATTTCAGCTGAATATCTTGGATTGCCATATTCTCCACCATACATAAGCCTTGAAGGTCCAAGGTCGTTCACTGGAATGAATTATGCTTCAGGATCTTGTGGGATTCTGCCTGAGACTGGAAAAATACTTGTAAGTGTATATGCAGCTTCAATCTGATTTTTCTTCCTCTATTTTTTTCCTGGGTTCAGTTTACAATGGACCAGAAAAAATATGGTTCACAAGTTAGTTTCTCTGCAACTTGATTTCAACACGTAAGGATAATATATTATAAATAACATGTACTGAATTGTCGTTATAAAATATACCGGTTTTTAAGATGGTCCATCATAAAAGTGCCGGTTTCCCTAAGACAGGAATTATGCTGTTGATTTTGTAGGGCAAATGCTTGAATTTGAGGGAACAGATTAACTTATTTCAAAGGACAGTTGAGCAGGATTTACCCAACAATCTTCAAAACCCAGCTCAGTTATCAGAGCATTTATCAAAATCTATATACATATTCTCTGTAGGGAGCAATGACTACATTGTAAACTACCTAAACACCCAGTTTTATGATACAAGCAAGCGCTACCAGCCTGATCCCTTTGCTCAACTCCTCATTGACTCATTTTCGAAGCAACTTGAGGTACAAACTCATGCATCTCCTAAATTTTATTAGGAACAATTACATAATTTAATGATGAAATTCTTGAACTTGATAGAGATTATACAAGTTGGGAGCCAGGAAGATAGTAATATTTGAGGTTGGACCTTTGGGGTGTATGCCATCAATCTCAAAGACACATAAACATACAGGGCAATGCATGGAGGAAGCAAACCAAATTGTGTCACACTTCAACAAGAAGCTGCCAACAATGTTGAAAAATTTGACATCCAGTCTTCCAGGCTCCATATTTGTTCTTGGTCATGCCTACTCCCAAGCCAATGATATAATGAGAAATCCATCAAAATATGGTAAAAGTCCATCTAGCAATTCTAAAGCCAAAATCAATTATGATGAGAAGTTTATTTGAGTAGTTTATGGATGTCAAAATTGATTCTGAGGAAAAAAATAAGTTGATCCAAACATATCATAAAATTTGTTTGATTTGAAAATATGTTTTGTATTTTCACTTCTTATTTTTTAACAGTTTTATAGCAAACCATGTTAAAATCTGGTTCGCACATGAACCATATTCTCACAATTAATATTTAGTATATATTATTTACAATATAGTCGTTATGTGTTTAAACTAATTTGTAGAGAATCTCTCTAAATGATGCTCATGTTTATATGTTTTGCAGGTCTAATGGATGGAAGAAATCCATGTTGCACCACTTGGGAAAATGGGACTTCAGCATGTATGCCTTTGTCACCACCATGCTTGAATCCAAGCAAACATGTTTTTTGGGATGCTTTTCATCTTACAGAAGCAGTATATTCAGTCGTAGCATCTGGATGTGTTAGTGATAGATCGGTATGTTCACCAGTGAGCATTCAAGAGCTAGTCAAAATGTAAATGACCAAAAAAACAAATGTATAAAATGTCTATATATGGTTATATATGGACTAAATTTTGATAATTTATGTGGCGGTCTATATCGTTATTGATGGTGTTAATAAATTCATATAGTGAGGGAAAAAAGGAATTCAAAATGAGTTCATAAATATGATCCATTATTGAAATACAAAATAGGAAATCCTTGGGTTTATTACCACCACGGCGCACCACCACCACCCTTTGCTACTAGCGCCATCGCCGCCACCATCTACCATCGCCCCCCTCCACCACTGACATCATCCTACAATATTCCGCCATCACACTCTCTACCACCATTGCCGCTGCCACCTCCACGTCTCTTTCTTAGTCATCACCTTAAAACATTGTCGTCGCCACCACCACCACTACTAAAAATAAAAAGTAATGCATTTTAATTAAAGAGGGCTTTTGTTAAAATATTTAATTTTTATATTACCTATCACTATCAAATACTCACCAAAACTTATTAAATGATATAATAAGTTATATAGTATATGATGAAACGCTGTGTAATATTAAATTTTTATGAGGTCTTATCCAATCGGGCCTAATATTACCATACATTATATCATCAGACTTAATATTATACAACATACCAAACAAACTCGAAATAAAGGCTAAACTCAAACCGGAAACCATATCATCCACAAAATATGGCTAATGAACCACCACATTTTCCACCACCACCACTACAAAAAATAACAAGTAATGCATTTTTAATTAAAGAGAGCTTTCGTTAAAAAATTTATTATTACTATCTATCATTATTCTATACTTTACCAAACATATTAAATGATATAATAAGTTGTACGGTGTATGGTCAAACGCTAGATATTATTAAGTTTTTATTATGTCTTATCCTATTAGGTCTAATATTTTTAGACTTTATACTATCATAATTAATTATATGACATACCAAACGGATCCTAAATAGCTAAACTCAAACCGGAAAACCATGCCATCGATAATGAACAATCAAACATTGAAAAATAGCAAAAGAAGCTAAAACATTATTACCACTTTGTTTGTTACATAGATGAGATTGCAATGAAAGAAAGAGGACAGAGAGAAATAGAGCATAGATAAAGAAACTAATCTTGTTTTATTGAAAGTAAGAGGGGAGGGAAGAGAATGGGGAGCATATGTGGGTCTCGGTGCATTTTTTCAATCTTGGCAAATTGAGAAGAATTAGTACCCTACATACACTGCTTCAAACAGAAACTAGCTTTTCGGGCCTCTACATGTTTCTAACGATGTTAGGTTGAAAAAATGATTTCTTTGACATAATCCTATGCTCATATACATTTCAATTGCATATGAGTTAATTTCAATAACCTCTAAGGTGATAAGCCTAATCATTCACTTACAAATCAATGCATTAATAAGTCAATATTCAAGTAAATACAATTGGGTATAACTTTTATCCCTAAGATAAAAAAATTTCCAACTAACCTCTTTCCAAAACCCTAATCCATACTCATTTTCCAACAAAGCATGAACTAGATAGATAAACCCACATACATTTAGGTGCAAATGAGAAAAGGAAAGAGATTCGTGGAGATAAAAGGAAGTCTCATACATAAATTGAATCACAATCATAAAATAGTCATACAATCAACTACATCACCCTCTAGCACATGAGGTTAAGCTACACCTAATTACACAAATGAATGAAGAATAAAGAAGAAGAGCAAAAGAACCCATGGCCATGAGTTGGAAAGACATCCCGAGCCCTAGCAAAGCTCCAAGTCTACAAAGTTGCTCGATTTCCTCTACCAAGTGTGTTAGATGTGTAACAGATGAAAAATCTGCTAACTTATAATGTATTATCCTCACAACCCCTTTCAAATTGTTTAGTGGAGACCACCCTTATATAGATCACCCGCAGATGTTAATTCCTGCATATTTTACGCTCTAGATGTCCAACATTGGGCATGATTTGAGAAGTTCCTCTTAAGCTAGATTTTAAGTTAAGTTAGGTTTTCAAAATTCTAATATGGTAGTAAGATCGTTAAGTGGAGACCGCTCCAGGTGTCGAGCGTGACGAGACATGTTGAGAAATTCCACATTAACTAGAAATATATCTAAGATATATATATATATATATATATATATATATATATATATATATATATATATATATATGAGAAAACAATCTTCAACTCCTTAATATTCAATCTTAAGTGTAATGGAGTGTGTTGTGAAGTTTACCATTAACCGGTAATATGACCAAATAACCCTAAACATGAGAAGTCAGTATTCAAATCTTGAGTTATTGATTTAGTTAAACCTTGAATTCAAATATTTTGGGTTAAGTTAAAATCTTCCAAAATGTAATAAATATCGTCAAGAATTTCAACATATCTGTCACTATAAATGAGATCAACAGTTTTATATTATTTCGTGCCACTCATTGTTGTGAAGCTATAAAAAGAGCTGTAACAGTAGAGTGGAGAATCTTTCTCATGATTAGAATAAAACATTCAGAAAAATGACGAAAAAGAACGATGAGATCTAATCCAATCCATAAAGGGACGACACGTGACGACGGACGGTGACTCCTCTTAAACATCGCCATCACCACCACCATCACCACCCTCTTTCGCACGTGCCATCTTCCTCATCCACGCCGGAAACCCCTCTCTCTTTTTCTCTCTCCTCAAACCCCACCACATTCCACCACTGTTCACACCTCAATCAACAACCAAAATCCAAAAAAAAAATTAAAAAAAAAAGAAGAAAACCCTAACCCTAAAACTTTCCCCTTTAGCATTTCCCACAATTTCCCTTCAACCAAACACGCCAGGAATAAATCCATCTCCGACATTGGAACCTACCGTTCTTCATTGATTCGAAAATAGTTTGAATTCCTTGTTTTTTGTTGTTGTTGTTTGAGGGATGGGGGCGGTGACGTCGTCGATGGCGGCGAAGTTCGCGTTCTTCCCGCCGGATCCGCCGTCGTACACCGTGGCGGAGGGGGAGGCGGGGTTGAGGATGGTCATGGCGGACGTGGCCACCAGGGAAAACGTCGACGTATTGAAGGTGGTGACGGGGAGAGGGAACAGCGTCGTCGCGATGTACGTTAAGAACCCATCGGCGTCGCTCACCTTGCTTTACTCCCACGGGAACGCCGCTGATCTGGGTCAGATGTACGAGCTCTTCTGTGAACTCAGTCTCCACCTCCGAGTCAACCTCATTGGGTCAGTTACTGAAACCAATTGTTTCACTTCAGAAATGTTTACGCTTTAATCCTCAATTTTTGTTTCAATTATGATTTCATTACATTTTGGTCATGTTAGACTCTGTTAGAGATAGCAAACAGATCAAAAAGTTTAAGGATTTACTCTAAATTATGAATTACATTGCCAGTGAGATTTTTTCCCTTTTGTAAAAATGAAATTGTATTCCTCTCATGAATTTCCTTCTTTTTTTGAACACATTGAAACTGTAGGTTACTTGTCTTATTCATGTGCACACTTATACAAGTATGGCAATATCTGAAATGTCCTGATTTTTTCCTCTCTGTAGTTATGACTATTCTGGATATGGAAGGTCTTCTGGAAAGGTACACTTTTTCGCCCTTTTTCTTGTTTGTTCAATGATGCTGATGATTATTATCATTATTATTGATTTACGTTAAGTTTTATACTCCTTATATATCAATTAAGGCATTGGAACTTAAAATAGCAAGTTAGCAACTACTATAACTAAATGTGTGTGCACTAAAGTAAGCTTTGGTTTAGATAAACTCAATGAATGACAGAGACTTTGATGGCCCTCCAATGCATGATTGTTTTGAAAGTGCTTCTTTGTATGTGAGGTGGAGCTAAACGATTTTCTTTTTTCGGTGACGGGGGACAGCCCAGTGAGCAGAACACGTATGCAGATATAGAAGCTGTTTATAAATGCCTGCAGCAGAAGTATGGGGCAAAAGAGGAAGATATTGTTCTCTATGGGCAATCTGTTGGCAGTGGACCCACTACAGATTTGGCTACTCGTTTACCAAACCTTAGGGCTGTGATTCTCCATAGTCCGATCTTATCTGGTCTTCGAGTCATGTATCCAGTGAAGCGCACATACTGGTTTGACATTTACAAGGTTTTACCACTGTCAATAATAATTTGGTGAACTATGATGTTCAATTTTGATCTGTTTTAATGTTGTTTGCCTTCTTGTGATGCAGAATATTGATAAAATTCCATTTGTGAATTGTCCTGTTCTTGTAATTCATGTGAGTATACTTATCTCTAACAGATATCTGTTATATTTATAGTTAGAAATGAGATTATACCATTGTATAGAAGAGGCTGCTGAGTTGAAGAAATTATATAATGGTAATATAATGGATTTTCGTAGTTGCCTGTTAAATGTTTCTTTTGTCAGCATGTATTTGGTAATATGATTTCCTTTTTAAATTGAGTTGAATACTTTCTCCTTATTGTCCGTAATGTATTGCTTTTGCTTTATGAACATAAATATTTTCCCATCAATAAATCCAACGAACCACATGAACATGTTAATTTTATTTGGAGCTGTCTTCTGATATGAATTTGGTTGTCAAAGGTCAAATGCTACAAATTCTTGATCATAGTTGTTGCTGATGTACACTTAAGCTTTCTACTTGTATATTACAAAGACAATTAATGGGTGTGTGTCGAGTACGCTAAAGTACTTCATATTTGTGCACCTATATGCCAGTATCATTCATCTTATTGGTCAGCATTTCGCTAGTCTATTTAAATTAGATATCTGGGAACATGTTTATCGGCTAGGATGTTTCTTTAATTGGTCAGCTGTGTTGTTAATATGCATATGAACAGCATGAGGAACTAAGGGTTGTGTTTCAACGTTCACCCATATTTATTTGTGAGATAGTTCTTTGTGTTGGCATTTCTCCTATAGGGAACTGATGATGATGTAGTGGATTGCTCCCATGGGAAGCAACTTTGGGAACATTGTAAACAAAAGTATGAGCCCTTATGGATTAAAGGAGGGAATCATTGTGACCTGGAGCTTTTTCCTCAATACATAAAGCACCTCAAGAAATTTATTGCAGCCATTGAGAAGTCACCACATCATAAAACTGGATCTGGACCTGTTCCCCATCAACTGGACAAGCCCAGGAACAGCATTGACTTTAGAGAGAAATCCAGACCAAGCATGGATGCAAGGGAGAATTCAAGGAGTATTGATTACAAAGAAAAGCCGGGTGCAACCTCAGACCATAAAGAGAAGTCAAGAGCTAACATAGACAAGAAAGATAAATCGAGAAAGAGTTTAGATCGCCCTGATAAGGCATATAATGGATCAGATATGCCTGAAAAAGCTAGAAATAGCATTGACCGGTCAGATACAAATCATGCCCAATATAGTGACTTTACATGCAGTAGTGTTATTTCTGATGTTACTTTTTGTGTATTGTTGTTGCAGTTTTGGGGAGATGGTGAGATCGGTTGGATTATGCAATATTGATTGTTTCAGGCCCACGGCGACCCATGCATAAAAAAGTCAGCCGAGCTTAGACACAGAGATTGTATTTTTCTCATTAGTTATTTGATTGGTTGCCATTGATGAGGCCTGTACCTTGCTCTGGCCTTGGAATGAGGTAGCCTACCCTCCCTTTGACTTTTTCTTTTATAGCCCAAAAATATGTATATTTGATTGGTTTTGGGGGGGCTAAATGTTTCATTGTGTCTGATTTATTTTCTATAGAAATAGATATGAAAGTAATTTAACCAGGTAGATCATGTACCACTGAATTTACCTTCAAGTTAATAATCTAAGCTCTTTTGCTTTGAACATTCTAACTAGATGCATTCAGTCTATTCTATTCTTGGGGGTATGGCCATGTAATTATGTTAATTACCTCTACAGCATTTGTGGGTTTTTTATTTTCTCCCCCTTATGAAACGAGCTTATTAACTTTTTAGTTGTCTCAGTTGAATGCCACCAAGATTATGCTGTTTGACAACCGTTTTAGGATGAAGGCGCATATGGTAATAAAATTACATAGTAGAGGTTGCCTCTACCCAGGTCTTACAGTTTATAGCTAATTTAAGTTGCGTTTGATTAGTTTAATTTTTCTTTAAAAAGTTAATCATCAATATGTTGTGAGAGTTTATAGCCTTAAGGCGTTTTTTGTGAGATAAATAATTGAATTAAGCTAATGCAAACATACTAGTCAGTCATAAAGACTGTAGAGAAATCCAAGGAGTAAGTCTCCCATTTTTGTCCTCAAGATATCTCGTGACATTAATCTTTACACTAAAAAGATATATATGAATATTAGTCTTCAACCTATACTTTTGTCAATCACAATAGTCCTCTAAGTATATGCTATCAGTCATTGTGCTCTACCGAGGACTAATGTAATTGATAGAAATTTGTCTGAATTTTATACTTGTGTTTCTTACTTTCTTTAGTATAGGGATTAACACAATGACGCATGTCAAGGATGGAGATAAAACAAGGGTCACTTGAAATCCGATAGGAATATAAAATGTGAAGAGGAAAGAAATGGTAACAGTTTTTACCAAGATATTTTGGAAAAAAGCATATGATCGTGGGGAAGGAAAGTTTTGTCGAAGACTTTGGAAAAGAAAGGTGTTCATATGGAGTAAATTCGAGCTATACAAGATATATATGAGGCGGCAATTACTAGCGTGAGAACTCCTAGGGACTCGTGACTTCCCTATAAGGATAGATTTAGAGTTTGTACCTGTTCAACTTGGTTTTGGTCATGATTACCAAAGATTTAAAGAACATTCCTAATTGCATGATGTTTGTTGATAGATATAGTTCTAGTTGAAAAATCTTGGAAAGCAGTTAATTCTAAACTTGTGAGTTGGAGAAAGACTTTGGAAATGAGAGGGGTTTTGATTATGCAAGAATAAGACAAAGTACATGCATTGCAATTTTAGTAAGAATGATGTTGGAAGTAATCTAGAAGTAAAACTTGAAAATGATATCATGTCACAAATTTGATAATTTAAGTACGTTGGATCAATTATACTAGATAATGGAAAAATTGACAAAGATGATACACTGAATTCAAGTTGAGCGGTTAAAATGAAGAATAGTATGATGAGTTATTATCTATGAGCGCAAAATATCTTCCATGCTCAAATGAGTTATATGTTGGGCTTTAATAGAAAGATATGATATACACAATGATTGTATAAGAGGAGATATTGAGGTGACACCTATCGTGGAGAAGTTGACGAAAGAAAATTCAGTTAAGGTGGTATGGAATACACAAAGTAGACATTTGGAGGTGCTAGTGAAAAATGTAGATAACATGATTTTTTAGTCTTGTGAAGAGGAGTAGAGGGCAGCCGAAAAAAAATATTCGAAGATATTGTTAAAAATGATTTATTTATCAATATTATCTCTTAAAATTTGGTTTCTAAACGAGTTTAACAATGTCGTGTGATCCCTATAACGGACCTTATTGTGGAATAAGACTTTTGTTGTGGTCGGTGTTGTTGTGGTTCTTTGCGAAATATTGTATTTGCAAGGCGTCTATTGTCTAGTTCATTACAGTTTAGGTTCAGCAGAAATTGAGGGCACAAGCTATTGTCGAAGATCACTACCCTCTAAGCTTCCGTTTTTATCAATATATTCCAAAATATATATATGTTCTCGTATGAGACTAGGTGGTGGCCAAGCACCTTGATCTAGGGTTTCGGGAATCCGAGATGCCCTAGATCTAGGGTTCCTAAGTTGCCTCCAAAATGTATTTTGTAGATAAGTGAGAACATGGATCATTCTAAAATGAGACTTGCCTTTTATAGTGGGGCAAGACCCTAATCTATTACATATGGGACCTATTAGTTCTACTTGGGCTTCATGCCCATGTTACTGGGCCAGGCCCATAGCCTAAGGTCGCGCCTCGCCTTCCCCCAGTGGGCTTTGCTCGCCCAGTGAAGAGCACTGTCTAGGGCGTCTCGGCCTACGCCAGTCCACGTGTCCACAAGGCACCTAGTCTGAAGCGCGAAGACGAAGTGTGTCTTTATAGAGCGCTTGCCATGGAATCCTAAGCTAACGCTTCCTTTGGGTGGTCATCTCTATAGAATGTGTCTCGTTAAAACCTTACTAGGAAAAACCTAGTGAAGGAAAAATAGTACATCATTTTATAGAGCTATGAGTCGCCTAAGGCTACGACGTGCGTGTCTCGTCAACACAGCTTGGAAGATAAAATACGTTACCAATATGGCATGAAGAATACATAAACAACAAAGGGAGCCGCCAAAATACACGGTGGTAGAAATAAATAAACGAATGAGACTGTCCAAGCATAAATGATCGCCCTCAAGTCGCCGGATATGGAGCGTCTCGCCAAGCAGTGAAGTCGTCGCCAATCTCCGTAGGGTAGAGAGTCACTCGCCAAGTTGGGGAGGTTCTCCTAACCTGTCCACAAGTGTGCAAGTTCACTAAGCATAAAGGCGGGGGGCGGGGTGTGTCTTTGACTTTCCATAGCCATATCTTCATCATATTCTTCGTATCCCACCACCTATCTTTTTCATTTCTCTACTACAAACATAGTCATTAGTTTTCAAAATATTTACTTGATACTTTCGCAACCTCTTTCTAATGGATACACTATTTCGAACTTCATTGGCGCCACTACCCTTTCACCCTTTCCGGGCGGGTGTGTTTGACCAACCATCAATGAACTAGGTGGTGGCCAAGCACCTCAATCTAGGGTTCCGGGAATTCGGGATGCCCCAAATCTAGGGTTCCTAAGCCGCCTCCAGAGAGTATTTTGTAGATAAGTGAGAACATGAACCATTATGAAATGGGACTTGCCTTTTATGAGGAAAGCCCCTAAACTCTAATCTATTACATATGGGACATGTTAGTTCTACTTGGGCTTCGTGCCCCCATTATTGGGCTAGACCCATAGCCTAGAGGCCGCGCCTCTCCTTCCCCTGGTGGGGTCTACTCGCCTAGTGAAGAGCACTGTCTAAGGCATCTCGCCATACGCCAGTCCAAAATCATTGCTTTCAACATAAAAATAATTAGTTAGGGTAGGGTCTTAGTAATCTACCAAAAAATATATATATTGTTGTCGTTGGTTGTGAATCTAATGGATTTCATATTTTTTAAAATTTTTATAAAAAAAATGGTTAAACAAATCAACCTATTATATATTACTTAAAATAGTTTGTCAAATCAAAACTGTTATTTTAATATTTAATTAAAAAATGTAGCTGGGCAAATCAAAATTCTTCAAATTAAGAATATTATATATTACTTAAAATAGTGTGTTAAATCAAAACTGTTATTTTAATATTTAATTGAAAAATATAGCTGGGCAAATTAAATTTTTTCAAATTAGGAAATAGTTCTAATATTATATATTACTTAAAATAGTGTGTTAAATCAAAACTGCTATTTTAATATTTAATTGAAAAATATAACGGGGCAAATCAAAATTCTTCAAGCTAGGAAATAGTTCTAAAAATAATTATTTCGGGTAGGGTCTTAGTGGGCAGGACATATTGGGTAGGTGAGATTAAACCTTATTTTATATAATATATAGATTTATGAAATTTCAAGTTTTGGAATTGAAATTCAAATTTCTTTTGGATGTTAAAGTTTCTGAAGTGATTTTTTTTTTCTTAAGTGTAAAATCTTACTTTTCAAAGTTCAAGTTCTGAAAATAGATTAAATCTTACTCTTCTTTGCTTTATCACTACAGCCTATTGTATTTGGGAGAGGAGGAATCAGATTGTCTTCCACCAGCGGCGGAGGCCCACACCGCTTATGTTTGATCGTGTGGCTGCTCTTCTTGGGGTTCCGGACTTGCGGGCAGTTCCCCGCCAGTCTATGGTGTTGCCTTCCAGTTGGACCCGACCGCCTAGTGGTACTTTTAAGCTTAATTTTGATGCAGCTCTTCGAGACTCGACTTTGGCTGGCTTTGGGATGGTGGCCCGGAATTTCGAGGGTGAAGTTCTCGCTTCGGCGACCGTAGCTACTATCAGGGTCTCGTCCTCAGTCATTGCGGAAGCTCTGTGTTTCCGTTGGGCGATCTCCACTGCTATTGATTTGGGTTTCAGAAGGGTCATGTTTGAGACTGATTGTCTGAAGCTCTTTGATCTTTAGCGTCGTCCGAAACCTGGGGGTTCTTATCTGTTTTCTATTCTTAGAGATTGTCGTTCATTTTCTGACCACTTTGATTTTATGGATATTTCTTTTGTTAGGCGGGGAGGTAACATGGTTGCGGACTCCCTTGCCAAATTATCTTTCTCTATGTTGTCTTTTATCTGGGTTGAGGATGCTCCTCAAGAGATTTTAACTGCTTTGCAGCATGATGTAGTGACCTCTGGCTCTATTATTCAGTAATATATTTATTCAGTTTTCAAAAAAAAAAAAAGTTCAAGTTCTGAAATTGTACACTATTTCTTCAAATTTGGCTTACTAAACTTTAAGTTTTGGAAGTGAATTTTTTTATTCTGAAATTTGAAGGTTTTTTTTTCCAGAACTTGAATTTTTTCAACAAGTGTCAAACTCTACTTTTAAAAGTTCAAGTTCTGTAAGAAAAAAAAAATTGTTTTAAAGATAACTTCTAATGAATAATACTTTTGGTACTTAAAATTGTGGAAGTGAATTCTCTTTATCTATTTATGGAATTAAATTTCAGGAAATGGAAAGCTTTCCGATGTAAAAAAAATTTATTTCCGAAAATCAAACTTTTGCAAGTATAAATTTTTTCTTGTGAATTACACAAGTTAACTATAACTTTTGGAAAAAGAAATGTAAGTTTTGGGAAGAAAAATTTCCAGTTTACAAATAATTTTTGCTGTACAAAAAATAATCCTCTTTCTAACTTTGTTCATTGCACTTTGCTAACAATGAAATCAGTGCACTATGTGGGGGTCTCTCTACAGATATCTAGAAAAACAATGAATCCTAGCAAAGTACTCGCACCCTTCCTATATATATCTGTTCACTTTTACAATTTCAAGAGAGTATTAATTATGTTTTATCAATTTTATCCTTAGTTTAATGGTGACAGAAAATTAAAAAGTCAAAATTAAGAAAAGAAATAAAGGGTATGTTAGGAAGTTAGGTAGTAACTTTGATAGAAACAAGAGCATTAATACAATTCTTTAATATATGTACAAAACCTTAAAGCGAGAGTTGTTAAGGAACGGAGAATATTCTTTTAGCACACTCTTTATGAGTGATCCAGTTTAAAAAAAAGTCAAATTTGCATCATAATTAAACCATTTTTTAAGAGTCTGCTGATTTTTTAGAGAATGTATTAATAATAATAATAATAGTGTGTTTAAACAATACACTGAAAAGTGTTTGTTGCTGATATTCCTCTAAGCATATTGACAGCAATTCATAGTATAGAATCTCACATTATTTTCCTTTTCTGTCCACATTATACAATTCAGGGAAATCTTAAGGATCTATATAATGCACTAAAGATTTTCCCCTGCATCACTTTGCTTCAGAATGATAAACTGCGGTTCAAAAAAGTCAACTGTTCTTTTTACCTCAAACTGTGTTCTGCAGAATGAAATATTATTTCATGAACCACCAGCCTCCTTTTTCTCTATAAGCTTGATAAAATTACTAACAATTGTCCTGCCTTCAGGGGTTATAATACTCTCTGGATGAAACTGAACCCCCTGTAGTTTCAATTTGAACCAAAATTTAATAAGTGAAGAGATTGGAGACACTTTGCAAGTTAAAAGATAAAAGCATGAACTTCATATAAGCTTCCTACTCCTTAAACGGAAAGCATAGAATACTAAGATTTTCCCCTATAAATTATAAACTATGAGAAGGATAAAACTATCAACCACTTTAGAATAATTGCTTACTAGGGGCATAGTAAGCTAGTTTTACTATATGTGATTCAATTTCACTAAACAAGAAATTAAAGCTGCTCTTCAACAACCTATAGAGAAGTTGTACTGAGCAGCAATCATGCAGATTATGTTCTAGTCTTAAAAAGTTTAAGTTATACTGGGATTAAGTTTAACCTTTTAACTGAGCAGCAATCATGCAGATTATGTGCTAGCTGACCAAATATTGCAGGTTTTAGAGAGAACAGTAAAATTTGCAATTAAGTTTATCCTTTTAACTTATGCTGTTATGCAGTCAATGGTAAAAATTTAAGTCTGATTTTGTACAAGAAAACGGACATTCATATTGATTAGTTAACTCATCCTTTGCTTTCTGTTAAATACAAGACTGTATAACATAGAAAAAGTAATAAAGTTAAACATAACATAACAGGGAATAATACAGCCTGTGTAAGATGCCAACTAATCAATTAAGCTACAATATTAATACTGCAGTCTTCTAAATTAATCACCATTTAAATATTGGCAGTTGATTTATTCATCATAACAGGATATTATTTTGTTGATTTCAAAGCTGAAAGTTATCATTTTATACAATATTGATTCCAGTGTTGAAGAATAAATTCAGTACTGCTGGAAAAATAAGTTGTTACCTGTAGATGCCGGTACTTCTTGTGACGAGCAGCCATTATCAGACCATCTTCAGTCCAGGCTGTAAACTCGAGTTCTTCATCAGGAAAGCTCTCCTTCTCAATTACAAGGCTGTGATATCTTGCAGCTAGGAAAGGACTGAATATGATATTAAGTTAAAGAAGCCAAATTATGACAGAGCTCAGAAGCGGTTAAAAGCAAACAGAAAGTAGCTTCTGATTAATTAACTAATAGTAATTTTATGACAGTGAAATGGCAACAGCAGAAAATACATCTCCAAAATTTCAGATAAAAGTAATAAAGGCCCTACTTGGGTAGTCCAGAAAGTAATCCGTCCTCTCCTTTCTCATCATAATAAACCAAAGAACTTTTTCCATGCACAACACCAAAAGGAGAACGAACAACCTTCCCTGCACAGGATAGAAGAACGTCTTGAAATCTTAAACCTGTTGTAGTGTCCCCGCCAAAGGGAATAAACGATGTTGAGAGAGAGACTAAATGGTAAAGGTTAAAACTTAAAATGCAGGTGATGCTTGGCACTAAATAGGAAAGCCTAATTAATGATCAACGACATGCAAATATATCGAGAAATTTTATACTAATTTCTTTTCATCAAATAGATTAGTGGCTAAGGCCTACAGGGATAATAAGGAACCTATTAAGATTCACCTCCAAAGGCTTCTCCCATGCACTGCAAACCCATGCACACACCAAACACAGGTACAGTTGGTCCAAGTTCCAAAACTGTTTGCAAAGATATGCCAGAATCTTGAGGTGTTCCTGTAAGGAGGAAACAATGTACATTAGCAGTCTTATGTGTGTGTTATTCTATTATTTCTATTTCTTTATCTATTATTTAACCATCGGTCATGTATAAGGATTTTATTACTAATTAATTTATTGAAAAATAAAATAAAAACTGAAAATTACAAAGAAGCCATGTTTTACCTGGCCCAGGTGATATCAGCACTCCTCTGGGATTTTTCCTATTCAAAAGAAATAAAACAAAATAAGTAAAACACACAGTTTCCTATTACATTAGGAATCTTAAAGAATGTGTATCATCCCAAAAACTGCATCATCAATAAGAAAACGTTAGATATGCATAAACGGCAAAGATATTTTTACCTTTTCAACTCCTCCACTGTCAACTCGTCATTCCGGTAGACCTCGAAGTGAAATCCCAACTCCCCCAAATACTTCAAATGTAAATCATAAAATATCAGAATAACCGAATTTGTAAAAGGAAAGGTGCAAGAGTACCACAACAGATTCTATATGAAACCCTTAGCTTTATTTCTCATTGCATTTCTCTTATAAGAAGGAGGGAGGAATCTCAAGCTTGCTATGACTCTTCTGTGGAGAGTTCAGTTTAATTTGAAGAAAAGAGAAAGGTTTAAGAGAAAATGGGGAATTTTGAGATTCTTTTCCATTAAATTCAGGAAATGTTATTTGGTTAGTGATGCTCTGTTCATTTTCCAGATTTCCCTATCTCCACGTTTTCGTTCGCCATATAGATACTTTGTTACACTGCACAATATTGGCCTCTTCCCCTTCTTCATAGAGGGTCAAAAGTCAAGTAAAAAAGCATCTCAGCTAAAGCTAATTTCATACCAGCCAACCAACAAATTAGGTTCCTTTAACATTTTCAGATGACAAAAAGTTAAGTGCTTGAAATCAGCAAAAACTCTGCTTGCAGCGCGATTTTGAATCAGCGATTAGATCTCAACAAGTTCTGGTAATCTGAATAGTTTCAGGGATTTCAACAATTTCTATTAATCAGATATCTTTGCCATTCTTCAAATTAGTTAACCCCCACAACCACAAGTCAGGACCTTTAGCATAGAGTCATCATTCATCAAGCTTATTTTCTAAGAATTTTTTTTTTGATAAAAAACAACAATCGACATGAAGAAGAAATCACATAAGTGCTAAAAAACGAACCTGGCAAAGATTATAGGTAAAGCTGTCATAGTTGTCAATAACAACAATGGGATTACTGGACTTTCTAGCTGAGATGGGTGGCTTCGAATTGGCTTCCAAGACACCCGCAGAGGCTTTTGGCACCACCCCATTTGCCCTCTTGGCCACAAAACGCAAATCTGCCAAAAAAATCAATTTTTACATCAAAATTTATTAAAAAAAAGAAGAGAAATATTCATGAACAAGGCTGCGAGAAAAGACGTAAGAAGAAGGAGGAAAAGGGGTACTGAAGGGAGGTTTTTGGGGCGTGTGAGAGAGAGAAGGGTTGGGTTGAAGAAGCGAGGTGTGAGAGAGGAATGTGGCAGCCATGATCGTTGTTCCTCGTTGCTAGAGCTCAGCCACCGAACTGTTTGTCTAATTGTCTCTGAAGCCAAACCATCTTATTATGTAGGAGTATTCAAGTAACTACTATTGACTACTTTAAATAAATTAATTTTATTTTTTAAGCAAAAAAAATAAACAAAAAATATACTACTTAAATCTAATTATATTCTTTACCTAACAAAAAAACCTAACAGTGTGTTTGAATGAGGGCATTTTTGGAGGTAATGTATTTTTTGAGGATATTTTCAAATTCAAGGAAATTGAACGGCGATTTTGATAGGCTAAAAATAAGGAAATTATAATTCTCTCATAATTGCTGGAAGAGTGAAAATCCCTCGTTCTCTCGTTCACTCGCTCGTTCCTCCGTCTCTCTGTCATCTCGCTCTTCTTCATCGAGCACCTTCCTCCGTCTCTGATCTCTGCCGCCGTCGTCACCGCTCCAAGCCGCCGCTTCTCCTCTCCGATTTGAGGCCCCACCGTCGCCGTCACTCCTCCATTTCCGTCCGAGGCTCTACCACCATCGATTCTCCCTCGCCGTTCAGGGTTCTGCCGTCGCCGCTGCTTCTCCCTCTCCGCTCGTCGTTGTCTCGCTTCACCGCCGCCGCCGTATGTACCACTACTTCGGTTGGTCCCTCCTTTCTTCTTCCCCCTCTAATGTCTTAGGCCTGTGTGCTGTATGTTCTGGTTCCTGAATCAATTTACTGGGATTTTTTCCCCTTCCTTATGTGCTGCTGTTTTGCTATTTTTCATTTATTTACCTCTGTGTTGATTCAGTAACAGTGTGTTTAGTGTGATTTGTGGGGGTTGCTTTTTGGGCCCAAGTCTATTCTCATTGTGGGTTTGATTTCTGGTTTTTATGGGCCCTTGTGACTGAATGGTGAACATGAACTACATTGATGATTGCGAATTTGTGAATGTGGTGAAGGTTGAATTTCTGTTGGCTACATTGTCAAGCTTATCTGTAGAATGTAGATTGATATGAAATGATAGATGTTGTTGCACTCAAGTCTAGATTGATTGTAACTACAATTCTTTAAAGTAATATGGCCATTCTTGACTCTTCCTTCTTGAGAGTTATGATATGTGTATAGTCTTGTAGCTAGTTAGAAAACACTAGGAAATGCTTATAGAGATTTACCTACTTTTGGAATAGTGAAATTCCCACAGCAAACACCTTATAAATTTGTTCAAGTGGATGTAGTTTGTAAACTAGTTTACGGGTATTTTGGTAAATAGATGACTGTCATGTTAATCCGTGAACAGAGTTCATTTTGATTGAGGTGTTGGACATGTTTTGCAGATTCTAGCTATGGTTCTTGGTGCAGTAGAAACAACTGAACAGAGTTCATGTTTTTCATGATTCTAGCAATGTTTTGAAAAAACTGATCTTTTGGTATGAAACAATTTTTTTATAGGATAATCACATATGGCATTTTCTGGCAACTTAGTAGTATGAGTAGTCCTCAATGAAAGCTTTATACGGTTTTAGAAGCTGAGCCATTTTCTTTCTGAAATAGGAGCAACAACATAGTAAATCTATTACTATCAGAAGTAAAAAAACATTAGACCTGTAGTGACTCATAGCTTCATCTAACCATTCTTCTTTTGACTTGTAACATCAAATTTTAGTTTACTACTACCTAAATATTGTCACAATGAGCCTTTCCAGGTCAATGTTTTCTTTCTGCTCATCAATTGGTTTAGAAAAGGACACCTTATCCTTCTCCCTCTTTTACTTCATGTTTTCTCTCCAAAATAAATTGTTGAAAAAACAAATATTTTCAGGCAAACATTTCAATCTTTGGCTATCCTGCAATGAATACAGAAAAACTTCAAAATGTGCTATGGAACTATGTCATCTTTATAGGATAGGAGTGGATTCTGAAAAGTCTTGGCTGGGAATGTTTTGGTGAATCCCCTGGAATATGAACATACTAATTTAGTGTATTAGGTTTATGTTCTTGTGCAAGTTTCCACTCCTTTTATTTTCTTATCTTGTGTGATAGAAAACCAGCTGCATAGTTGAATAGATTTGATGTGCTTCTTGCTGGCTTGCTTTGGACCGTAGAAGTCTTTCACTGGAGTTTTGGTATCTTTGTTACACTGTCAGTAGAAATTATGCATGATATCTGTGCTGTTTGAGGTCAAAGTGATGCATTTTAGTTATTGACTTGCTTTTTTAGTTTTTTTTAGTTGCAATATACTTGGAAATTGGAAACATAGGCAGATTGCTTTTTTAGTTTTTCTTTTAATTGTCTACTTGCTGTTGATTCTTTGAGTGCAGATTCTTTACTTAATTAATTCAATTAAATTACCTAGAATTTGAATTCCCTAGAAATCTAGAAATTCACCATCCAAACACACTGTAATGGTGCGTGCGTTTCAGGGATGGAAAGACATTCCCGGAAATGCTGAGGTTGACAATGAAATATTCCTACATTTGCTATAAGGTTAAGAAATTAAATTCCAAAATATTAATTACTTTTAAGAATTAAATAACTGTCAATTTTCATTTTATTTCATTCACATCAAATTGGTCGGGAATCTTACATTCCCATGCAAAAGTAACTTTTTTTAAATTACCCAAGGATACTAAAGATTTACCAAACATATTTATAAAATTTACTCGGTAATGTTATTCCTTTAAATAAAATCTCAAACTTTGAAACAAACTCCCCTTTAAATTTAACAACATTATCAAGAATACTAAAAAGTTACCAAACACTTTTATAAAATTTACCTAAGATAACATGCTTGTAACCATATTCGTTATAATGTTATTCCTAGAAATGTAATCTAAACAAACTCTCCCTATTTATTTATATTCAACCCTAAACATATAAAAAAAACAAAAACAATATGCTAATTTATAAAAAAAAAAAAATCTACTAATTATAATGCATATTTTCATACATAAATCTGATCTAACTTGGTAAACGAAACCACCAAGCGTGCATAAATCGCAAATCAACTGACATGAACTTATTCTAGTTTAAAGTATGATTTTTGTGATGCAATTGCGTTAAATACTTGGTAGAATTATAGTGGATAATGTGGTTTTGTCCGACTCAAAATTACAAGAACAGTTTAAAATATATATATATATATATATATATATATATATATATATATATATATATATTAAGATAGACCAGCAATCGAAAGTCTTAATAGTATAGGGTTCTTGACCCCGCCCCTACTTGTACCTCAGAAGCACACAGCTTTCTCCGATCATCACCGCCGATTTTGCGACGCCGGCCACCGCAGCTTGTTGCCGGCGGTTTTTCAGATCGTTGTGCTCTCTGTAAGTTCTTATCCCAGCAATTTTTTGTTGTCTTCTTGTGCTGGTTTGAGTATTCAGCCACATCTACTGTATCATGTGAGAACTTTACAAATCTCCTTGTTCAATTTCTTATTGGGTGCACATTTACCGCATTTTTGTTCTCCCACTCATTCTATTTATCTTTGAAATAAGAAAAGCAAAATTGTATAATAAGCTGTTCTGTAAAATATTGATTATAAACTTCGTTTGTATATTGAACCCAAATCTTCTATCATAATTTTACAGCCTTTAGTGATTGGCTAAGGAAACCAAAGGTCCCAAAAGCCATTGTTAATTGAACCTTCCACTACCCAACCCAATGCTCAAACAATTCTAACACATTAAGAATGTAACAAGGAACCAACAATTGTATTCATGGATTGATTATCGAATGAGAATAGATTCTTTACATGTTTGGTCATGTTCATTATGTATTTCCTTTGTCTTTTAACATTTCATGCATTCTTTGGTTATCTAACATCTCACTAAATTCAACACCTCACATGTTGAGAAGTCCCACATTGACTAGAGATATGGCCTAGATAACCCTTATATATGGGAAGGTAATCTTCACTATTAATCTAGATTTTGGGGTAGAGTTAGACCGAAACCAAAGAGCCTATCCTTAGTTCGTTTATTGGAGGCCACCCATATATGAGCCATCCGCAAAAGTTCATTCCTGCAAAACCCACGCTCCGGATGTCCAGCCTTGGGTGTGAGAGGGTGTGCTGAGAAGCCTCACATTGATTGGAGATATGACCAAGATAACCCTTATATATGGGAAGGTAATTGTCACCTCTAAGCTAGCTTGTGAGGTAGAGTTGAGACTAAACCAAATTTCTAGATCACACTTTAAATGGCTACGTAGAATGATGTGCAGGGTGAAAATATTAAGTTGACAGTACACTTATTATTGGTTGTTAGGTGTATTAAACTAAATGGTGCTGCCTTCATTTTAGTAGCTAAACACATTATTTTGACTGCACCCTCAACTCATTTATTCATGGTATTGAAGCTAGTTGGCATCCACTTAGATAACTCCACTGATCTACAGCTTTATGATATTCAAATGCATTGGGAGCAAGAAAAATATTCTGTAAAATCTCCCTAGCATTATATCAGATTTTCTTATCAGATTATCATCATTGTTTAATATTATTATCTGATTCAATAGAAGAATGATACTCACAGATGTCATCATAAGGACTTACATGTTTATACGTATAAGATGATTTGTTTCTTATCTATTTTCTTAAGGTTCTTCATGTCTATATTTTTGCATTGAGTTAGAATTTAGTTGCAAAATGATTTATTCAAGAGCAAGGAAAGGAGTCCCAAAAATGAAAAATAAAGTGAGGAGCAAGGGGTGGGGTTATGTACCCATTCTCAACTCTTGGTGGGGATTGGGGGCGAGTAGTTGGGAACAGGGGTGGGGAAAGTGAAACGTGGCTCCGTACCACCCTGACTCCACCTGTTGCCAATGACCTTAATTATAAAATTTAATTAGATTTTAGACCCCAGTTCATGGTATATCTTTGAAATGCATTATCAGGTACATATACCACAAGATGTACTATACTCATATTAGGTGATTTGGGATATCTCAATAATTTAGTTAATTTTGAAGTAATGGAGATTACTATTTCCTGATCATCAGTTTATTTAATAAAAGTTACATGTAGCTTTGAAAGTGATCTTGTTTTGCCTCCTTCATGTCACGATAGAGATATCAGGACTTCTAAAATGACACCGATTCAGATGGATCCAGTACTGTTCTTTCTGACTCGAGATTGAAAATATCGTAGCATTTTCTAAATTAGACATATATATCGAAAAGTTCTGAGCTTGTAATTTTTGCCAAATAAAGGTCTACTGTAAACTTCAGATCATCCTTATAGAGTGAAAATGCCATCAAGTTATTTGTTTTTAATTCAAATATTAAGAGTTCTTCATTTTGTCCTTTCCCTATCATCTCTGTCGCTACATTTTCTTTAGCTTATACATACAAGTTTTCAATTTGTCAAGGTATAAAGGTTGATGTCTTGACACCAATCATTCTGTCCTTGTTCATGGAGGTGACTTTGGAGCCTGGTGCTGGCACAAAACTATTGTCACTTCTTAAATAAAGTGGTTATGAAGTACCTGCCATAAAGTTAACTGGTTCTGGAGTACATTTAGTTGATACAAATAACATTACAAGTCTGGCACAACGCTGAAGCCACTTGAAAAACTTCTAAAGGTGAAGAAGTACTTATTTAATTTTCTTTGAAGTTTAATTGCTTTTTTCTCCTCTAATATGATTGATGTGTGATTTTGATCCCCAAGAATATTTTGAGCATATTTATTACCTCAATCTTTAAATTGTTATTGTCAAGTCCCTCGTTCACTTCATTGTACTTATAACTCTTAAAATCTTATTTTCTAAGCAAAATCTTGACAAATTGAGTCAAGTTAATCATTGTAGACATTCTTCCCCTCAAAATTTGCTGACCAAGATATTGAGTTTTAACCAAAAATTTGAAAATCTCTTTTTTTCCTCTTTAAATCCTAACCTCATATCTTACAAATTTTACCAAATTTTACTAAATTTCTGACTTTTAACATTTTAAAGCCATTTCATATCTAAAATATTTGAAAAAACATGAAGATTTAAGGATTTTAAGTGTATGAAAATTGGTAGAGGGGTCAAATTTGGTTAATTTTAAAATTAGAGACTTGATTAGCTCGAAAAAAATAGAGGGACCAAAATAACACAATCGAAACTTGGGGACTGAAAGTGCAATTAAGTCTTTCTCTTGCTGTTTCTTTATGTTTACTTTGGTATGCAGGCTCTGAGTTATATTTTAGAGAACAATACCATTTCCACTTTCCATTTTCCTTCAAAATATCTACTAATGCAATTTCCTTCACTCTCTAGAAAGTGGGCTAGGCATGGGTGGGCCCAGGGAATGGGCTTGGCTAACTCATTTAAATGTAAGCTGATTTCCTTAAAAAGATTTACGGCCCATGTAAATTCATGGCTTTTTGGTCCATGTAGGTTAGGGCTAAGTGAGGTGGGTGTCCCATATGAATGGTTCTAAGTAGTAACAATGTAAAACAGGGTCAATAAACCAACAATGATTCTAGGGCCACTCACTTACCTTTGATTGCTGACTATTTATTCATACCCAAGTTAAAAGGAAATCTCTCGTCTAAACTCTTCCAGCGAGTCACATCCTCCTCCTTTTTCAAGTGACCTTGTTCTGGCAACCTCGCTTTTCTGGTTAACAAACCATTGTCTTTCCTATTCCTCTGTTTACTCTGTTCTTTGTTCTCTCTCTTTCGATCTATCATTTCTGTCTTATTTTTTTCTCTCTGATTCTGTCTGTCCTCTTTTTTGTCCTGTTTCCTCTATTGGTTTGCCCTCTTTCTAGTGAATATCTGTTATGAGACTTGTGAAATTGTCTAAATTTTATGAATTATGATGCTTTTGTGAATTGCCTTTATTACAATGTTTTTAATTGACATATTAGTTTTGATTTCATTATATTCTGCAGTTTTTCTTTTATAACTTTGTGTATGTGTGTTGTGTTGCCATCGTGCTTCTGCCATAGGCTGCAACACCATCTGCACCGCCATATTGTTACTGACATTGGTTGGGATATACTGTATTTGCCTCAGCCAGTATGTGCTAATTTGTACGTTGAAGGTTTTTTTGTTTGTTTTTTGAATGTGTAGTGTGTGCCTAAGTTGTAAATCCTGGCGGGATCCTGGTTTCCCATCCCATCCCAGCCATGCTCTGGGACAAGTTTTCCCATCCCAGGCCAGTTCACTGTGCCGGCCATCCCAGCTGGGATTCTGGGAAAAATCCTGCAAAATCCCGGCGGGATCTCGGTGGGATAGCATTTTTCCAAAAATTCCCCCCAAATGTAAAAGTTGGGGGTTCTTAGTTAGGGGTATTTCCGGGTTTTCACAACGAAAAAACCCCAGAACTTTGATTTGTTTGATCTTTTCCTCTCTTCTACCCACTTCGACCCTCTTCTCCTCTATTCTATCATGTATTTATTATTGATTTAGTATGTTTATATATGGTATAAATTATACAAAATATAGATAAAAAATCACTATCCCGGCCGTCCCGCTTTCCGGGATCCCGCTATCCCAATTTTGAGGCTGGCCGCGATGAGCTGGGAACTGGGATTGACAACATACGTGTGTGCAGCCTATTAATGGAGCAGATTTGCAGAACATAATATATGCAAGATATTAACTTTGTCTATTCTCTTGCGACATGCTGCAAACGAAAACTTGAAGGCAGGATTTGGTTTTTTGTCCCTCATTCGTTTAAGATCTATCTACTAGAGATCTCAAAAACAAATTAGTGTAATATCATTGTAAACTAAATAATTTTCACAGTTCCAAAAAGTTGTGCATGAGCTTCTAAACATCTCAAATTTGTTTCTGTAATGGAGTTGTTTGGAATTATATGGCTTGATTTAATTGTTGAGGCATCTTCCATACTTCAGGTCTTCGTACCTAGATTTCATATTCACATGATTATGTTTCTATTGTATTTAAATATTCCTAAACTTCATGATTTCACAATTAGAAAAGTATTTCCAATTCATCCTTGACCCTTGTCAATTTGAACTTTCTGAATGTTTAATGTTCAGGTGAGTAAAAAAGGAGAGGAAACAGAAAGTTGGTGGTAGCAGAATGGTGGTCTCCAGTACCAATCCCCACAATAAGGAGATAGCCATCAGGAGGAGGATTGCTAGCATGTAAATTTTGTCTATCCCATTTTATCTTGCTTGTATGTGACATGGGAAATACTAGATACATCATACTCTATCTTGCAAATGCATTAAATTTAGATTTTAGACTAATATAGTCCTGCAGAATTTGCATTATAAATTTTATTATTTTTTATTCTGGATGAAAACACTATTGGAGTTGCTAGTAAAAAATATATGACGAGTGTTTACTTTCAGTGAGTAGTAATTCATTGGTCAATGGTGCTTGTCATATGGTGCACTACACTATCAATTTTCACGTGAAGAGATTTCAAATAAACTTACCAAGTATAATTTAATAAAAAGGGGCAAGTTTACAGAATAATGTCGATTCATTGCTGAAGGACCCAATCTTGGAACATTTAGACCTCATGCTTAGTTACTCTATTTGTTGCTTGGCTGGGAAAAGAGCAAGGGAATGGGCATAAAATTCAGATGCTTTTTCTTTCTTCCAATTGCTATGCTGCCCTGTATTAAAGTGAATCTTTTTGGAGTTTATAGTTAATAGATATAATACAGTAACAATTTGGATTTTGCCATTACTTTGAATGTCTTTAGTAGATTTGAACATTTTGTAGAGAAGAAAAAAGTAGCATATGACTATGTTCGACATTTTAGTTCTTTCTTGGTCACTATATTCTGTGGCCCATGTTATATTCGATTCGTTCTATTATCCATTTTTGCTTACGTAACTGTAAATGTATAGATTCAATAAACGTGAAGATGATTTCTCATCGTTGAGAGAATACAATGATTACTTGGAGGAAGTAGAAGACATGAGTAAGCTTCTATTATTGTGATTACAAGTGTTTCACTTTGATAATTTTTGCTTTATTTTGATGTTTTATTTTCTTCTCTTTTTCCCCCTTTTGGAGCGTTTAACTTGATTGAAGGAATAGATGTTGCTGCTATTGAAGCAAAGATTGCTATATACCAGGAAGAAAATTCAGAACAAATAATGGTTAATCGAGCCCGTAAGGTACTTCTAAGAATGATCTCTTCCATATATAAATTTTTATGCAAATGCAGATTTCCTGCCATATTTCTAGCAGTGTTATAACAGTGTTTTATGCTGATAATAATTTAACAGGCTGAAGAATTAGCTGCAGCTTTGGCAGCAAGTAAGGGACAACCTGCCCAAACTGATAATGATGTGGTGAGCATTGGATTATTATTTTTATTAATTGATAACTATTATTTTTATTTTTACTGCAGCTTTGTCTTGTTTGTGCAGTATTAATGGAATGCAAGATATTAACTTTGTCCATTCTCTTGTAACAACAGGGTGCAAGCCAAAACTTTGGTGCTGTTCCTCAGGGACAATATGCACCTACATTTGCAGGACAGCCTAGACCCACTGGCATGGCTCCACAACCTTTACCGCTCGGAGGGGGTGACATGCCGGGCTATGCAGGTGATGACGAGGAAACGATGAGGCTACGAGCTGAGAGAGGAGCAAGGGCTGGGGGATGGAGTCTAGAAATAAGCAGGAAGAGGGCACTTGAAGAAGCTTTTGGAAGCATGTGGGTATGTTGAAGGCAGGGCATGCCTATTTAAGATGTTAAGATAATTTCAAAACTCTGTATGGAAGTTCCAGTGTCACACCATATTCCCATGGTTTTTTTTTTTTCGGAACGAAATATTCACATGGTTATTCTGATGTAAATGGTGTAGAATGTAAGATTTGTTTCATTTTTGTTTGGTCAAGCATATTAAATTTCATAACTGGATGCTTTAGCTCATCTCTTTTTTTTATAAGAATTTTCCTGTATTTTCCATAGTTAAAGATTCGATTTGCATGGCTTGGACTTTGGGAAAATGTCTCCCGAACTTATAAAAAAATTGTAAAATTGAAGTAAAAATAAGAAATAACCCTTTCACGTTTTTAGCTTCTTTCATTTTAATGACTTCAAACTCTTATAAGGTTTAAAACCTTCATCTTCTTTGTTCTTTTACTCCTATGGAATTGCTCTTTGAATTTGTCACAAGCTTATTTTACTATTTCAAGATTCATAATCTTGATTTACATATCATCATGTGAACCAGTTTGTAAAATGGCGAGGGCTCTTCCTTCCTTGGCCACTTCATTATGGAACCTTATTTGATTCATTGTTGCGTTCCTTTGGTAAAGCGGTTGGATTACTTCCATCTGCAACCACCTTCCACAAACTTTGAGCTCTCAAATAAGTTTTCATCTTTGCAGTTCACATATCAAAGTTTTCTCCAACAAACATTGGAGGTGGAGGCAAAGAACCACGGTTGGAGGCCATATTGGTGGTTGAGTATTGCTTTTTTGGTTTGTATTGGTTGTTTTCACTCACTGAAAGACCCTACAAGATCAATGAAGTTCTTGATACCTTGTTAGAAAGATAGAGTAACGTAAGGGAAAACCTGAAAATGAGGGCAACAAACCTACAAATAAAGAGAGGAGTATTACAAAGTCTAGCCCCGGGCACAAGTTCAGTTGATTTGACCTAAAACCACTAAATTAAATCACTAATTAACACCAAATTTTTGAATTAATAATTTTGACTATATGAGCAGTAGAAGAAACAGCTAGCATGGACTTGGTTAGATGGATGATTCAGCTTCTTTTATTGTTGCCTGTCTGGTCTGCCTATAAAGCTAGCTAGATTTCACTTCACTCACACATTAATTCTTCACCTTGAAAATGAAATTATATCCAGAAGTATTTTCCAAGACTAGCATCATCTCACCATGTCTGGTTGCAGGTTCAGTCTGTTTTGAAAATAACCATTTTGTTGGTGTCATTCCTCCCACTCTAGGGAACCTTTCCAATATGCAAACTCTCCAAATTGCAGGAAATCATTTGGTTGCAAATGACCTTGAATGGGTTTCTCACCTTTCTAATTTGAGATACCTTGATATGTCATATGTGAATCTTATTTGAGGTTACTAAACTTGCCTCATTAGAAGAATTGGACCTCTCGAGGTCACTCCCATTTGCTATTGGTCAACTCTCCAATCTTAGCACATTGGCACTCAACTACAATCCTTTAATGCTTCTTCATATATTGGGAACACTGGACTTTGTGGCCCACCACTCTCAAACCATTGCTTAGGGGAAGTGAAGTCACCAACTGGACAGACAAACATGTTACTAATGAAAGATGAAGATAAGTTCATAACCTTCAGGTTTTACATCACCCTAGGACTTGGGTTTTGTGTTCGATTTTGGGGAGTTTGTGGAACTTTAGTTGTAAAAGCTTCTTGGCGACATGCCTATTTTCAGTTTTTCAACAACGTGAATGATTGGATATACGTGACAATAGTTGGTTTTACATGCGGAATGAAAAGGAATTTTTGAGCCCAAGCTTGATAGGTAAAGTTTCAATCCCTCCTATTTTTTTTAGGGTTAAATATGTTTCTAGTACTATAAAATAAGGTTGAATTGGTTTTAGCCCCTCTCTGGAATTTTTTTTTATAGCTTTTAGTCCTTAACATTTATGAAATACGTGAAATTAGTCTGTCTCGTATATTTTGTGGCTGTATTTTTTGTATTAGCGGGGTGAAAACCAGTCATAAAATGAGTTATTGTTCGTATTTTTCATTAGCGATGGTTAAATACTATCATAAAATGAGTTTTTGAGGGTTTAAACCATCCCAAAATAAATGACAATGACTGACTTCACGTATTTCACAAATATTATGGACTACGAACTATGAATTTTTTTAAAAATACCAAATTTAATTCATCTTTTATTTTATAGAGACTTTAGAAACATATTTAACTTTTTCTTATAATATGAAATGATTCTTTCCTTAGTATGCATTGATGAATATTATGGTTGCACATACTTAAAACTAGTTGAGTTAATGTTTTTTATTCCCTGATATTATAGAGACATCGTTCGGTGGCTTTATGCGGTATGCGGTGTTGTCTAAGGTGAACTACCAATTAAGTAGTGCACCGTGCACCATCAGCTTTTAGCCAATAAGATCGCGCTAAGCGTCCAGGTAAGTAACCGGTAACCAGTTCTACAAGTTATTTTATTTTTATAATTTATTATAATTTTAATTTGTTAATTACTATAAACCCCTTTCTGTCTGTTAATCTTCTTTTTATAATTCATTTTTAATCATTTTTTATAAAAAAAAGTAAAAATGTAATTAACTAATTATTATTTTAATTTTTTTTAAATATCAGGTAAAAATACCTGCTGTAGCATGTCATTTAGAGTGGTGCATGGTGCACCAGCCACCCATTTTTACCCCTTCTTTGACTAAAAAAAGTCTGAGAAAAAAGGAGAAAAACATCAAAAGGAGCTTTATGGTAATAAATTATAAAAATTAAATAACTTGTAGAACCGGTTTCCAGTTTCTCACCTGGACACTTGACATAATTTCATTGGCTAGAAGACAGCGGTGCATGAAACACTACTTTAATGGTAGTTCAGCCTAGACAACACCCTAGTTTACTGAGAAATTTATTTTCTTTTTTCCTTTTTAATTAAAACTGGTAAATAATAATGTACTTTGTTATATATAAGAAGAAGACGGGAAGGTGCATTTTGCTATTATTGCTGGGAAAAGTCTTGCGGGCCCCTAACTCACGTTTAGTTGAATTATTGAAACACTGATGATGACTGCACGCCCAAAAGTCATGCACTGCGACAAGTTCAGTTGATATTAATCAGCAATGAAATAATCAATTACGCAACGCAAGTTAACATTTCCATGGACTCGGTCATATCAGATGCAATAGTAGGAGACTAAGCTTCTATAAATGGCCCTATGCCTATATTTCAATTCACTCATCACTTTGAAATTATATAAAAAAATATTGTCCAGGGGAGTTGAGTGGATAATCATTTGAGCATGTTTGGGTGCAGGTTCAAACTGTTTTGTGTGGTGGCCATTCTATGCATTTGTTTCTTTATTGAAAGTTCTCATTCAAATAAGTGCGCGGAGACGGAGAGACAATCTCTTTTGAGGTTGAAAGGTGGTTTCATTAATGCTAGCCAAGTTCTTTCCTCATGGAAAGGTGAAGATTGTTGCCAATGGAAAGGAATTTCATGTGACAATTTAACTGGTCACGTAACCAGTTTGGATCTCGAACCTTCAAATTACATTGACTCACTCGAAGGTAAGTTAGACTCTTCAATATGTGAACTACAACATCTAACTTCCTTAAATCTCAGTAATAATTACTTGGAAGGAAAGATCCCAAAGTGCATTGGCTCACTTGGTCGGTTGATAGAGTTGAATCTTGCATTTAATGCATTTGTTGGTGTGATTCCTCCCACTCTAGGGAATCTTTCCAATTTGCAAACTCTCCGGCTTCCGGCTTTCTATTATCCATATTTGGTTGCAAATGACCTTGAATGGGTTTCTCACCTTTCTAATTTGAGATACCTTGACCTGACATATGTGAATCTTAGTAAAGCTGTTGATTGGCTATCATCAATAAGCAAAATAATCCCTACTCTGTCGCAGCTTTCATTATCTGGTTGTGGGCTTCCTCAAGTCAATCTTGAATCTACCCTCCATCTGAATTCTTCCACATCTCTCAAGAAGTTTTATCTTTCATCCAATCAATTAAACTCTTTGACACTGTCATTAGTGCTTAATGTTAGCAAAGTCTTCACACATCTTTATCTCTCCTTTAATGAACTTGAGGGTAGCTTATCAGAATCCTTTCAGAGTTTGTGTCAACTTAAAGAGTTAAGGTTGGATTCCAACAAATTGTCTGGCCAACTTAATGACAACATGCAACAATTGCGTTGTTCACAAAATGATTTAGAGCTTTTGGATCTCAGCAATAACTCATTTAGTAGGGGGCCACTCCTTGATTTTTTCCGGTATTCATCATTGAAAACATTAAATCTTCAAAATACCAATATTGTTGGCCCATTTCCAAAATTATTTGGCCACATGCCTCATCTTGCATCTCTGGATCTTTCCCTTAATGGATTGAATGGTGTGGATAGCATCAATGAAGCACATTTATCAAACCTATCAATTCTAGATCTCAGTTTTAACGAATTGAGTGGATCACTGCCACTATTTGAGGTTACTAAACTTGCCTCATTAGAAGTGTTGGATCTCTCGGGAAATCAGTTGAATGGTTCACTTCCATATGCTATTGGCCAACTCTCCCGTCTCAGGGTATTGTCTTTCTATTCAAATAAATTGAGTGGTGTCATCAATGAAGCACATCTATCAAACCTATCAAGACTGGAAGAACTATCAGTGTCTCAAAATTCAATTTCATTCAACTTGAGTTCAAATTGGGTTCCACCTTTCCAACTGGAAAGATTCCATGCATCATCGTGCATTTTGGGTCCTGGAATCCCGATATGGCTCAAACATCAAAGGGGTCTTCAACGTTTGGAAATTTCCAATAATGGCATTTCAGATACAATTCCTAAATGGTTTTGGATCGACCTATTTCCTGGTTTTGAGTACGTGAATGTTTCACATAACAAAATTAGTGGAACTTTTCCAAAAAAAATTGATGACTAGAACAACCTTTTTTTCCTTGAGTTTGTTTGATTTCAGTTTCAATAACTTATCTGGTCCATTGCCTCTTTTCCCAGATGTAGTTGGTATATTTCTCTCAAATAATAGGTTAACGGGGTCTCTATCTTCTTTTTGTGCATCCTCACCATTGGAATTAACTTACCTTGACCTGTCTAATAACTTACTAGATGGGCCACTTGTGGATTGTTGGGAGGAATTTCAAAATTTGGAATTTCTGAATTTAGCCAAAAATAAATTATCAGGGAGAATACCCAAATCATTTGGCACTTTAACAGGATTGGTGTCAATGCATTTGAATGGCAACAACTTCTCTGGTGAAATTCCATCTTTGGCTGTTTGTACCGAATTGATTATCTTGGATCTAGGGGATAACAATCTCCAAGGAACATTGCCAGCATGGATAGGCCACCAGTTGCAACATTTGATTATTTTGAGTCTACGGAAAAATAAGTTTCAAGGAAGAATACCTGAAAGTTTGTGTAATCTATCATTTCTTCAAGTTTTAGATCTTTCTCAAAACAACATAACCGGGGAAATATCTCAATGCCTCGATCATGCAGTTTCTTTATCTAATATTCAATTTGCAAGGAAACGCATTTCCTACCGCCCGTATCAATATACCTATCATTATATTGAAATCGGCTCATATACCGAGATGGCAATATTGGCATGGAAAGGAGCATATAGGGAGTATGGAAAAAATCTTGGACTCATGACAATCATTGATCTCTCTTGCAACCACTTAACTGGAGAGATACCTTACACTATAACAAAACTTGTGGCATTAGCTGGCTTAAATCTTTCAAGGAATAATCTCTCTGGATTAATTCCCAGCAACATTGGCCAAATGGAATTATTGGAATCACTAGACTTGTCAAGGAACCATCTATGTGGTAGAATGCCGTCAAGCTTTTCAAATTTAAATTTTCTTAGCTACATGGACTTATCCTTCAACAACTTATATGGGGAAATTCCAATAGGCACTCAACTGCAATCTTTTAGTGCCTCTTCATATATTGGAAACAAGGGACTTTGTGGCCCACCGCTCTCAAATCATTGTCCAGGGCACGTGTTGTCACCAACTGTTACTCATGAAGATGAAGACAGGCTCATAACCTTTGGATTTTACATCAGCTTAGGGCTTGGGTTTTTTGTTGGATTTTGGGGAGTTAGTGGCCCTTTAATCATAAAAGCTTCTTGGAGACATGTCTATTTCCAATTCTTCAACAACATGAATGAGTGGCTACACATGACAATAGTGGTTTTTACGACCAAAATGAAAAGAAGATTTCAAGTCCATGCCTGATAGGTAAAGTTTTAACGCCTCCTAGTTTTTTAATAAGGAATTCTTTACTGCTTATTATGCACCGATGAATATTATGATTGTGTTTGAAACTAGTAGATATTTATTTATTTATTTATTTGTTACTAATTGAGATGATGTCTTTTATTCCCAATATTTGGCAGGCCAAGCTCCATGTGGGTGGTTTTCTGCTATATGATCTTTTCTCTAGAGCATTATCTTAAACTTTCCATCACCTCTTCTTAAATTATCTCCACCATGTTTTTGCGCTTTCCAGAGGATTTTCCTTTGTTGTACGTTCAATTTGTTGTATAAATAATACTCAATGAATTTCAGTTTCCATCAGAGATTGACAGATTTCATGTATGCATCAGAGAATTCCAACCATCATAACAAAACAATAAACAAGAAGAAATTACCCCTTGGAAATTTTGCTGATTGATGATATGATGACGACTTCAGAAGTTGACCTTCCCCAAGTTCAAACTTTATCACAGCAGAAGGAATCTAGGAAGAACAAAGTGAAATAAAATGAGTAGAACATTGTGAAACTCAGAAGCAGTAGAAGTAACTGTAGATCTTGTATGAAAGCAAATGCACGGGTGAAGAATTTAGAACCAAAACCTTCTCAAGGACAATGCAGAATTTGAACTCAGACATCCTGCACTTAAAATTAATCATTAATCATATTAAACTAAAGTCCACGTTTACAGAGAGATGTAAGTCCATACAGAGAGTTGTTAGGATTCTCAATTGGCTTCACAGTGATGACTTGTACTTGTGTGAGTTTATAGCCACGGCAGAGTTGACAATCTTGTAACATATGCCTGGTTTTCCTATGACGCTAAAGAGCACAAAATCGTTCTAAAAGGAATTAAATAATTTTCAACATACCTTAGCGTCAACAAATAACATTAAATTTTATAAATATTAATTATTTGAAAGATATTTTTTTTAAAAATCTTAAGATTGTAATTAGTTATGATTCGTTCCTTATTTAACATTTGTAATAAATTTTATAAATATTAATTCTTTAAAAGAAATTTTTTTAAAATCTATTCGTTCCTTATTTAACATTTGTAATAAATTTTATAAATATTAATTATTTAAAAGATATTTTTTTTTAAATCTTAAGATTGTATGTTAACTATTTCCTATTAAAATTTGATTAAAAATTTGATATTAATTAGTCATGATTCGTTCCTTATTTAATATTTATAATAAATTTTATAAATATTAATTATTTAGGGTAGGGTCCTAATGGGTAGGTAATAGTGGGGATAGTTAGGATTTATACCTTATTTTAGTGTGTAGGTGGGTATAAACCTTCTTTTATATAATATTTAGATATAGATATAGATATAGATATAGATTAGATATGGAATCACAGTTGCTACGCTAAAAAAAGCCTTTTAAAACGTTTTGTAAACTCTGCATTTTGTGCTTAATATAATGAGCTAGTATTAAAAAAATATTAACTTAATTTTTTAATATGAAAATTAACATTACATGATTTCATGAGAAAAATTAATGAATGCGACTTTATGAGATTCAAGATTGTATACTCAAGTTTAATTTATAGAAGGTGGATTAACAAAAAAAATCTCATTTTATCCTATTAGCTTAATATTTTTTTTGGTACAAATTTGCTTATTAATTTTTTTTGAATGGAATATATAAGTGTTAAATTAAAACAGGATAAATTAATAAACTATCCTTACAACTGTGAAATAGTAGGATAGATTCCTGTTTGAAGTCAATGAAAGTAAATCTTGCACATATTTTCTAGCATGGATTTCAGTATTTCTGTCTAGCACTAACTGTGATCCAAATAATAATTATTTTATTATGATCTGAATCATGTTGTTCAAGGGTGCATTGGCTTTAGTTCATATAAGATTATTTGGTATTAATTAGTTAAATAATTAATAATTTATTTAGCATGATAATTTTGTCAAAACAATTATTAATAATAAGTCAAATTATTAACTATTTATTAATAAAATTATAATCATTCGACTTTAGTTTATAATTAATAGGAACTTGGAGCCAATTGTGTAACACACTTGCTGTTGTTCAAGTTAAGTTATATATATATAAATACATATATATATAATTTAATTTACATAAAATTATTTTATAAAATAACACGCAACAACATTATAGTCAATGTTAAACAACCTACATTACCATTTAAAATTTAAAATTAACTAGTAAGTAACCCGTGCAATGCACGGGTGTTTTTAATATTTAATTTGCAATATTTTTTTAGTTGATGTTGTAAAGCTAATAAATATATGACATATGTCAACATTTTTAAACACGCGTAAGATCACATGATATATTGAAGTCCTCAATTGATAAAACCAAAGTAGACACAATGACTAATATTAAAATTGTTCATCTAAAGTTTATGTCATACAAAAATCAAACAACGTAATTAAGTTTTGATAGCAGAAATAGAAAAGCATCCAACAAATACTTATGTAGCAATAGTCTTAACACAATGAAGATCTTATTTCACTTCTCTATCTTGACACATTTTAATTCTTTAGTTGAGGAAGCTTGTGAAGATCTTATTTCACTTCTCTATCTCAACACGTTTTAACCATAGTTCAAAAGTTATTTTTCATAATAAATTGTTGGGTTGATAAAGTGACACGTGTCGACATGTAAGAGAGTCTTTTTTTTTAAGAGTTGCTGAGGTTTGAGATTGAGGACTCACAATTAGTAGATACAGTAGTAGATAAATTACATGATTTAAATTTGTAATAAATAATTATTTGAATTCTTTAATTATCGCAAATCATGATTTAAATTCGGAAATTTGATTTGATAGAGGGAGAAATTATTGGGTTGATAAAGTGACACGTGTCGACATGTAAGAGAGTTTTTTTTTAAGAGTTGCTGAGGTTTGAGATTGAGGACTCACAATTAGTAGATACAGTAGTAGATTATTAAAATAAATATTTACAAATGTAGAATAAAGAGAAGAAACTCATCGACAAAGTGGGAATCCTCTGTGGGTGATTCAAATATAGTGGTATAATTTGTGAAATTAAGTCCATACAGAGAGATGTTAGGATTCTCAATTGGCTTCACAGTGATGACTTGTACTTGTGTGAGTTTATAGCCACGGCAGAGTTGACAATCTTGTAACATATGCCTTCTCTCAAAAGACTCTCAAATTTGTTCACGTGATTTCTCCAGACGGTGCACTGCATCGTGTCGTTCTACAGAAAAATAAGTTAGACATTAATAAAACGGTTTTCCTATGACGCTAAAGAGCACAAAATCGTTCTAAAAGGAATTAAATAATTTTGAACATACCTTAGCGTCAATGAATAACATTAAATTTTATAAATATTAATTATTTAAAATATATTTTTTTAAAAAATCTTAAGATTGTAATTAGTTATGATTAGTTCCTTATTTAACATTTGTAATAAATTTTATAAATATTAATTATTTAAAAGAATTTTTTTTAAAATCTATTCGTTCCTTATTTAACATTTGTAATAAATTTTATAAATATTAATTATTTAAAAGATATTTTTTTTTAAATCTTAAGATTGTATGTTAACTATTTCCTATTAAAATTTGATTAAAAATTTGATATTAATTAGTCATGATTCGTTCCTTATTTAATATTTATAATAAATTTTATAAATATTAATTATTTAGGGTAGGGTCTTAATGGGTAGGTGATAGTAGAGATAGTTAGGATTTATACCTTATTTTAGTGGGTAGGTGGGTATAAACCTTCTTTTATATAATATAACTAGTAAGGTGCCCGTGCAAATTGCACGGGTAACTATAATTATGTACGTTAAATTTATTTAATTTCAAGTCACTGCATTATAATTTTAAATTTATAAAAATTTATCTAATGTAAATAGGTAATTAAATAATTATTTGAGAAAATAATTATGAGATATTTTTTATAAATACTATTTAAATGTATAAGAGTAAAATGTATTGAACACACAGTAAATTTATTATGAAACTTACGAATGTGAAATTATAAGTATAATATGTCTATTTTTTTATAATTGTTATTTTACAAAATTAAATGCTGTTGAACTTTATGTTTTATCAAATATAATAATATTCTTCACCATGTAAGTCTTTTTCAAAGATTCTCCTTTAATTAATAATCCATTGTTAGTCTATGCTGCCCCTGTTGGTACTATGTCAACCATAGGTGTTGCTAAGCCAAGTGCAATGGGAATACAATCATGACCACTACAAATATTGAGAATGTTAGAGGATTTCAATTTTCTAGCATTTATTCTGTTGGGTAAGCTCCAGTTGATACAAAGAGTATGAATTAGCATTCCAAGCACATTAGAAAAAAACTCCTACTAATTATTATAAATCCAATTACGCCATTAATGCTAAAAAAACAACTTCATAAACAAATATAATTGACACCTGTGGACCAAGAGAATGACTCTGTAGTTTATATCTAATATTTATTCAATTATATATTAACTCGTCATTAATTAATATGTAAAAGTTCGTATGTCATAAAGTTATACACACATAAACTATTCCAAATGCAAAATACAATCTCAAAACAGGATGCAATCACAAGTTCCACAATACAACATCAATCTTGATCTTGTGTGACCAAACTGAAATAACCTTGTTGGGCTCATACACAGGTTCCTGTATTCATTCAAAAAAAAAATATCTCATCATTCAGATTGGTGTGATTACCAGAAGCTAATTTCAATCATCCAAAGAGATTAACTATGCCACATATTTCTAAAGGAAATTAAACATGTATAAAGCACACAATAAATGTGAGAGTTACCTACTACAAAATTTGGAAGTCCTGCTTGAACACTACATTAGTAGTTGTGTTTTTTGCTTTTCCTTCCTTGTCATGTATTAAGATCTCCAGACCCTCCTTGGTTTGAACTCTTGAAAATGCCACATACACAAGTTCCTGTATTCATTCAAAAAAATAAAGACTCATCATTCAGGTTTGTGTGATTACCAGAAGCTAATTTCAATCACCTAAAGAGATTAACTTTATCAATATTTCTAAAGGAAATTAAACATGTATAAAGCAAACAACAAATGTGAGAGTTACCTATTACAAGTTTTGGAAAACCTCCTTGAACACTACATTAGTAGTTGTGTTTATTGCCTTTCCTTCATTGTCATGTATTAAGATCTTCAATCCCTCCTTGGTTTGAACTCTTGAAAATGCCACATATAATTGACCGTGGCTAAACACAGGTTTAGGCAAATATAACCCAACATTTGATAGTGATTGACCTTGTGACTTATTGATAGTCATTGAGTATGATACAACAATAGGAAATTGTTTCCTTATAATTTTAAATGGCCAAGGTGACTGAGATGGAGACATACACATTCTAGGAATGTAAATCACTGTTCCAATGTTCTTTCCACAAATTACCTGTGCTCCTATAACGTGATCAGCTAGCTTTGTGACAATCAATCTGGTCCCATTGCATAGCCCCTCACATTGGTCCAAGTTTCTCAACAACATAATAGGAGTACCAACTTTTAACTTGATCTTATGATTAGGAAGTCCTGATGTTCTCAGTGTATTCAGAAATTCTGGAGTAAGCATCTCAAGTGCTGGATTTTGAAGAGCTTCTGATTTGTCAATTGAATCTGAGCTAAGATATTCTGTCTCTAGACCCGGTATTAATGATAGAACATAATCATTAATCTTTTCTACAACCTCAATAGTTGATGCAAGAATAGCTCTAGATTGTAAATAAAATTCGTTTTTGTATTCTTCCAGGAAATCAGGATAAGTGCTACTCACAATAGCATCCAATGGATCATCAAAATTAGTTATGAGGAATGATTTTGGAATCTCAATAGTTGCATACCCGTCGTTTGGCTCACCAATTTTTCCATCTCCCACATCCAATATCCACTTTGAAAATTCTTTCAGATCTTTCATATTGAAGCTGTTTGGATCATTCTGTAGACGCATATTCTTAGTGAGCTTTATGACTTGGCAATAGTCCCATAGATATGAAGAATTAATAGTTGCATTGACAATGTCAGAACGACTTCCTCTTGGTATAACCGGAAGAATTTGTCTGAAGTCTCCTCCAAAAAGAACCACTTTTCCTCCAAAAGGAGCATTCATGTTATTAGGACAACACATTATGTCTCTTAGACTTTTATCCAGCGCTTCAAAACAATACCTGTGTGCCATTGGTGCTTCATCCCAAATTATTAACTTCGCCACTTTCAACAATTCTGCTAAATCACTTCCTTGGTGAATATTACAAGTGGAGTTCTCTAATGAAGGCACTGGAATAGCAAATTTTGAGTGTGCTGTTCTTCCTCCTGGCAACAACAATGATGCTATCCCGCTTGATGCAACTGTCAAAACTATTTCTCCTTTTGAGCGCAAAGCTGAAGCAAGTGTCTTCCACATAAAAGTTTTTCCAGTACCACCATGCCCATATAGGAAAAACATTCCACCTTGTTGATCATTAACTGCTGTCATGATCTGATGAAATATAGTCATTTGCTCATCTGCATAAAATGATAGTTATAAATTATTGTATAATGAAAAACACATAAATAACAATTAATTTAAAAAATAAATACAAAACCTGTAAGAGAGTTGTAGTAATTTCGGAATTCTCTATTCAATTTATCTCTATCATAGTCTCGTTCAGCATAGATAAGCTTGTTTCCCAAGTATTTATGCACAAATTCTCGTGGGTAGGGTATTGATGGAAAATCTCTAAGACTTCTTCTATTTGATTGCAACATCTCTTCTATTTGTATAAGAGTTAAACTTTGCAATTCAACATCATTAAGCTGCAAGTCTTTAACCAAAAAAAAAACATTGTGAAATTATAAGATTTCATGTTTAATCATATTATAAGTCGTCAGTAAGGTAATCCACCTAAAGTGTAATAATGACTAAATTAGTTTACCTTGAATATTTGATAATTGCCTTTGTTGATAAAGGATATCTTCTGATAACCATTTCCATGTTTGTTGCCACACATATTCAGGTCTGCTAATGCTATTGGAGATAAGCATTGTCACAAATAATTTTCTTAAATAGTGACCTGATCCCCAATCTTTTGCTTCTTTAATAGCTTCAATATATTCTCTATCATCATCTAAAAAACCCATTGCAAAACATGCTTCTCGAAAACTTGAATAGTGGACATTATTCACAGTTCTAATGTCTTCATAACTACATGGTCCCTTAACAACACACAACATCATCCTTAAATAAAACAGTTCACCTGTACTTGGAGGGACCCAATTCAGTCTTCCAATAGTGTAACCTTGCTTTCTCAATTTCCAAGATCTATCCTTAGCAACATACACAAATTTAGAAACAAATTGTGTATAAGTCAAGTTTTTACCTTCCTGATATACCTTGTTTGCATGCATCCAAGAAGTAAACATAGATTCTTTAACATTTGGTTTAGAAAGCAATGTGTCAATATCATCATCATCATTAAAATACACAGACTGCTCATTTGGAAGATGGAAATATAATCTTTCAACTGCTGGAGATCTACCATGAATTGGAAATGAAAAAATTCTCCAACATGCTTCACAAGCTGAGATATACCTACAATCTAGGTATTGTTTTATTTCATCTGTGACTTCTACTTGAGATCCATCTTGATCTTGTGTGTGAACAATAGCAGCAGTAATTCGATCATATCCTTTGTTGATGTACTTAAATAAGTATTTTATTGAGTAACTTTGATTACACCATTCAACATTCATATGCGTCTGATACTTCAGTAAGAGTTTTGGATTGTAGGGGACAACATAACGGTTGTCAAGAGTTATACCATTTTTTTCGATGGTACTTCCATTTTTTCTTCTTCTTTAGATAGGATAACCATCTGGATCTATAGAAGTTAAGCTCTGAAACTGTTTAGGAAAGTACTTAGAACACTTACCATTTTTCATGCACGGTGACGATGTGTTGGCCGAACCACAAGGACCATGCATCATATGTGATCTGACTAATTGATATAGTTCACTTTGATGTTGTTGGTGAGGAATTTCAGCTGAAATAATTTTGTCAATGTCTTCAGCATTTGGGTATTTGCTAGATGGATGCAAAAAAATAAGAATATGTGCATGCGGAAGTCCTCTTTTTTGAAACTCAATGGTATATATATCTGCATTCAAAATAATAAAGTTAAGGTTATACACATTTATATACAAATGGATAGTTTGAGGAAATATATCATAGTTATGAATAAAAAAATATATCTTTTTACATGCTAAGACACGACCAAGTATGTTTTTCTTCTTCAAATCTGTCATCAGCTGGTCAAATTTAATTTTGAAAACTCTAGACACAATATCAGGACGATCTTGTGCAGTTAAATGCAATGGTCCAAGAACTCTTTGGATTTCTGGCCAGTTTGGATTACAAGTAAATGTCAAAAACAAATCAGGAAATCCAACGGAGCTACAAATAGCCATGCCATCAAAATACAATTGATTCATGAATCTTCGACCTCCTACAAAAGTAGAGGGTAATATGATTCTTTTCCCTCTATTTGCTCCTTCAGGCTGGCTTTGATGATTTTGAGTTTGCTGTAAACTATTATATCTGTCAACTCTCAACCTTTTTTGGTTTTTTCTGATATAATATAATCTGTCAGACTCCATCATACTGTAACCGTCTACTAAAAACTGTTGAAATAGCCTTCTGGATCTCAATAATGTTTCTCCTTCATTTTTCCGCATCTGGAGTCTAAAACATAGAAATTCCTTTATAGTAACTCTATTCCTTTTTCTAGTTTGAGAGTCACTTCTATTTCTATGTTTCACATCATTTCTATATCCATCTTCACTATAAGGAAATAGAAGTGGATATTGCAATCCCAAATACCCAGCATGCAACTCACTAATTCTTTGTAATTTACCACTATGCCATTCAAGTATAATGTCTCTATTTGATCCAGTGTCAATATCACCAACAATAAGAGCAGCAACTTCAGAAACAGTAGGTAAGTTATATACTCTCCCATCAGTAGCTCTATTAGAAATGAGTTTTAATTTGCAGTCCTGTATGTCTGAAGCTTCAAATCTTTCCTTTGCCATTCTTAAAATTTTGGCAAAATTATTTTCCTCATCAAGCATAGCAGTTAATTTCCTCACTATTTCTGCATCAAGCTGATTTTGGCTTCTATGTTCATGTAATAAAAAACATTGTTAGTTAAGCTATAATGTCCAAAGTTATGAGTAAATTGTTTCAACATGATTCAATAAGAAAATAAAGAACATGAATAAGAAAACCAAATATGATTAAAAAATTAAACGTACCCCAATCTTGATAGTCTATTCTGAATCTCATTATGAGTGTCATATATATATAGTTGAGCAAATTTGGGAGAATCACCACTCTTGGGTAATAGACTACCTATCAGATGACAGGTTTGTCCTTGTATTCTAAGAGAAGGCGGTCCTCTACCGTTGTCTAATGATCTATCAACTTTTGCCCCAAGTGATGTGAAAGAAAACATCATGTTATATGAACGAATATGCTGCTGAAAATTCCTACTGTCAACTGAATCGTGATCAAATAGAAGATGTTTAAGTACTTCAGGAGGACTCTTCAAAAATGGAAGTTGAATCTTTCCAATACCACAGCAAAGTTGAAATTCCGGATTTGAAGTATTTTTATCCTTTTTGGTTCTCTCTTGATACCACATAAATGCTCCACACCAACGACATTGAATTATAGGATCTCCTACATCACTATAGCCTAAATAGAAGAAAAATTATAAGTAACTATTGTGAGAAGGCCTAAACAATATAAATAATTTATAAATTACCAGTATTTAATACTCCAATATCTTCGACACTTTCATTTTGAAATATACATTCATCGTCAGAGCTTGAGTAATCCTCTAAGTTAAAATAATAAAATTCATACAATTAGTCAATGGATATGAAAATTCATGAGGGACATAATCAATTAGAAGATATTTATATATAACTTAACCAAGTATAACAATGTTCTTACCCAGAATTTGATCGACATGAACATGATGGTTATCTGGGTGTGCGGTTGCATTTGGAGTTAAATATTGATAAATATTAGAAGTACCGGAACTTTCTCCTTTCTCAAATATAGATGCAGATGAGAAATTTTGTAGAGGTGGATCATCTAGTGGTCTTTTGTTGTATGTATCTTCAACACTTTCCTTTTGAAATATATACTCATCATCAGAGCTTGAGTAATTCTCTAACAAAATATGAAAAATTTCATACAATTAGTTAAAGGAAAAATTATAAATTCGTGAAGGACATAATGAACTATAATATATTTATATATAATTTAGCAAGTTTAACAATGTGCTTACCCAGAATATGATCCACATGAACATGGCGGTCGTTTGGTTGTGTGCTTTCATTTGGGGTTAAATTATGATTAATATTAGAAGTACCAGAACTATCTCCTCTCTCAAACAGAGTGGCAGATGAGATATTTTGTAAAAGTGGATCATGTAGTGGTCTTCTGAATGATGGCGTCCTTATATTACCACAAATAGGAGGTGATGAAGGGAATTTTTCCTTATAAACAAAACTATAACCTGAAACTTGTAAATTAAAAAAATTATATATGACTGTCAATAAGATATGATATTATCATATTCAATTAGCAAGTTTTAGTACAACCTTTATCAGTAGCAGAATGTAGTTGTTGATTCTCAACACCAATATACTGCTTCTTCTTCATCTTCTTTTTCCCATTTAAAATCATTTTTCTTTTCAAATGGGCTTGATGTGAATGAAATACTTCTTTATCCATTCTTCTTCAATTGTAGCAATATATACTTTTCTTCACTCCATTCCCATACTTACTAAAGAAAACTAACAATTATTGAATAATATAAGATACATATAATAAAATAATGACATAATCAAACCCACCACATTCCACCTTTGAGTTTTCTGAAAACTTAAACTGATCATAATCATTTGCATAATCTGTGAAAAGTTTTATATTTTGATGCTGAGATCTCTTTATTCCTCACACTAATGCGTGAGTAATCATTCCCTTTATTCAATTCTATGAAAAATTAATGAGAAAACAACAAAAACATGAGGAAAAGAGAGAAGAACAAAAATAAGTTATAGCAAAGGGAATAATGAGATATCAATAAAACTAAAGAGTAGTTTCCAAATCAGCTTTGTTTAAATGATTTATGCATGGTCTAAGTATACATGAAGAACATAATATATAATCTCAGATTTTGGTTTCTTAAGCATGTCTTGTGATCCTATCTTGTTCTTGCTTAAGTACCACGATTTTCAACCCAAAATCTTAATTATGACACCATTACGCATTCCTTCCTATGAGTATTCAGTAACTTTTCTAGACTGTTTGGAAAAGTTTTATATTTTGATGCTGAGATATCTCTATTCCTCACACTAATGTGTGAGTAATCATTCCCTTTATTCAATTCTGTGAAAAATTAATGAGAAAATAACAAAAATCATGAGAAAAAGAGAGAAGAACAAAAATAAGTTATAGCAAAGGGAATAATGAGATATCAATTAAACTAAAGAATAGTTTCAAAATCAGCTTTGTTTAAATGATTTATGCATGGTCTAAGTATACATGAAGAACATAATATATAATCTCAGTGTTTGGTTTCTTAAGCATGTCTTGTGATCCTGTCTTGTTCTTGCTTAAGTACCACGATTTTCAACCCAGAATCTTAACTATGACACCATTACGTTGTCCTTCCTATGGGTATTCAGTAACTTTTCTAGATAGTTTGGAAAAGTTTTATATTTTGATGCTGAGATCTCTCTATACCTCACACTAATGCGTGAGTAATCATTCCCTTAATTCAATTCTATGAAAAATTAATGAGAAAACAACAAAAAGCATGAGAAAAAGAGAGAAGAACAAAAATAAGTTATAGCAAAGGGAATAATGAGATATCAATAAAACCAAAGAGTAGTTTCAAAATCAGCTTTTGTTTAAATGATTTATGCATAGTCTAAGTATACATGAAGAACATAATATATAATCTCAGTGTTTGGTTTCTTAAGCATGTCTTGTGATCCTGTCTTATTCTTGCTTAAGTACCACAATTTTCAACCCAAAATCTTAACTATGACACCATTACGCTGTCCTTCCTATGGGTATTTAGTAACTTTTCTAGACTGTTTGGAAAAGTTTTATATTTTGATGCTGAGATCTCTTTATTCTTCACACTAATGCGTGAGTAATCATTCCCTTTATTCAATTCTATGAAAAATTAATGAGAAAACAACAAAAAGCATGAGGAAAAGATGTTCATGGTGGTGAAAAAGGAAAACTTAAACTGATCATAATCATTTGCATAATCTGTCAGTGGCTAAATTATTGCAATTACTACTTTGAACACCTAATTACAAAACTGAAGACCATATTAAAAATGAACTTTCACCAGCAATTTCACATTCTACACCATGAACATTAATTTTAGGAGGAGACAGAATTGAAGAGAAAAAAAACCCAGAAAAATCAAACCTGTTGAGGAGAATAGCCCCAATGGATAAAATCATTTTGCTAAACTATTGAACGGTTTTATATCAACCTAAATTAACTACAATTCCAAAACTGAAAGGCCACATTAAAAATGAAGATACCAGTGCAATTTCCATACTATAAACCATGAACTTTAATTTTAGGAGGAGGAGGAATGGAAGAGATTAAGAAGCAGTAGAACTGAACCTGTTAAGGATAAAATTAAAGAACCCAAATTGTAGGGACAGCAGCATTGGGTGCAGGAGAGGCGACGTTAGGAGCGCAGGAGAGGCGACGTTAGGAGCGCAGGAGCAGAGACGTGAAGGGCGGAGGAGCGGCAGCGTAAAGCGCAGGAGCGGCAGCGTCAAGGAAGAGAGCGGCAATGTCACAGGAGGTGTAGCGGTAGGAAAAAGGCGCAAGGGCGGCAACGTCAAGGTACAGAGCGGCGGCGTGAAGGGCGGAGGAGAACGCGCAGGAGTAGCAGCGTCAAGATAGGGGCGGCGGCAATTCCTTGATGCTTCGTCAAGGCAGCAGTAGCACTCAAGATAGCAGCTTCTAGAGAAAGATGAAACCGTAAGTAGAAGAAGAAGTGTTTTTTGGGTTTGAAATGAGAAGAGCGGTTGTGTACAGGATTCTCATGTTCATGTAATCTGTTTCTTTTTTTTTTTTTTTTTGAACTCACTGTTTCTTCTTCTTAGAATCTTAGTTTAATAATATAATAATATAATAATAATAACTGAAATGGAGCATAACTTCTATTTAACTTTAATGTTTTAAAATTAAAATTAACAATTACAATGATAAAATATAAGTCTAATCAAGTATTTAAGTAGTTTAGTATTTTTTATATAGAATAAAAAAAAGTAAAAGATATTGAAGAAGTATTAGAAGAGAAAAGAAGAAGAAGAAGTAGAAAAAGAAGAAAAATTTAGTAGTTAAGTCTGTTATGGGTAGAAATTTATATTAAATAGGTGAACTACATTTCAAGTATAAGCTTAATCAAATATTAAATAAATCAAGTATTCTCATTGACCGGCCACCTACCGCTAAGTGCGCTGACCGTGGGGCGAAGGATTAGTCTCACAACAACCGGATGTGGGAATACCTTGGTCAAGACAAAAAAAAAATATAATTGAATATTCATCTTTGATTGTAGCATGCTTGTTAACTCATTATATGTAAATTGAAGAATGTAAGTGATGGAATTCTTTTATCGTATTACATCTTAATTTCTAATTTTAAATGTAGTTCTTTTAATGTTCAAACTCTTTATCTATTAATTAACTTTATCTATTAAATATTAAAAATAGTTGGTTCTCTTTATATAAATATTAAAAATAGTTGGTTCTCTTTTAATGTTCAAACTCTTTATCTATTAAATATTAAAAATAGTTGGTTCTCTTTATATAAATATTTTATTATCTATTAAATATTAAAAAGAGTTGGTTATCTTTATGTAAATTTTTTATGTAAAGATTTTTTATTTTTTTATGTAAACTCCTTCTCCAATCTAGATCTTCTTCTCTCAATCTTTTCTCTGTATCCTTTTGTCATTGTTTTCCTCTTTACGTTTATAATTTTTTTAGTTGAGGTTGTTAAGTGATTTGCAGAAATACACATCTAATATATATTACATATTAAATATTAAAAATAGGACTAAGGCAAGCACTTTAGGAGTCCATCGGGTTAAGTAAGTAATGAGAAAATGCACTAATTAATTAGCAATAGCATTCCATTATCTCCTACATGCCACCAATATGAAGATGCCCAACAAATGTTTTCAAAATTATAGCAAAAAAAACATTCAGCTAACAACAACCAAATAAGATCTATTTGGTTTTCAAAAGCAAACACATTCTTTTACAAACATGCTTCGATCGAACTGCTCCAAAGATCTAGATTGCTTCTTAAATAGAAGCAAATAAAATAAAACTTGTAAACTACACCAAAGCTAGAGCATGTACTAATAAGCTACTCAAAGCAACACCAAAATGTATTTCAAATTCTTTGTGGCTGGGCAGGACCAACATAGCAGACAATAAAGTTGAATTGTATCTAGCTCAATAAGGTCGCTGGTAAAGTACTGGAACTGAGCAGCTCAACTATACAGAAAATTTCTCAGTTTTGATATTCTTTGAGAATTTCGTAGAAGAAACTTGAGCAGAAGGCAATTCTTTTTCAGCATAATAATCATCACACTCAATATCATTGGACCGTCTCTTAGCTGGAGTTAAATATTCAGTTAAACCGGGATCATAGTCAGCTGATCCAGATATTGATTGCTGAAAAATTAAGAGAAGAAAATCAAAATCAAAACAAATGAATTTGTATTTAATGCTAGATTGACATAATGATGTATAAATTGTCACGTACAGTATCATATGAGTCACCTTCTTTGACGATGGAAGAAGTTGATTTTTTTTTTGGACTATCAATGTCATCCTAAATTTAAAAATAATTGTCATATCATTATCTATTTAATCATTAAGCAATGACATATTTTATGATATAATACATTTACCTCATCAATCTTCATCTTTTGTTGTAGACCATCCATAATATGTTTATTGTCTGATATCTGAGAGACTGAATAATGCTTGTAACCTGGTTGAACCTTTACTTTAAATGCCAAAACCTTTCCCAGAATGCAATCAATGGACTCAGGGACAGCCATTGGTTCTGTTTCACCATCCTGCAAAAAATAATATAGAAGATAAAGAGACTGATTCAGTATGTTGCAATAAGAAACATATGAAACTTTAGCTATCAAATCGTAAAATACTTCATTTCATACATCCAATAACTTCTTTTTAAGATCAAGAGCTGTTTCCTTGATCAGCTGAATACATTCACGATCCCAGAGTACAAACTTAGAATTTTCATTCTTATAGGAGACTATAACCTCAACTCTGAACCTGTTAATAGAAAAGTTAGATTTAGAAAGTTGCTAAAAAATTTAAAATTATGTAAATGAAAATAATGAATTAATGTTATAACCTTGGAACTGTTTCAGAAATTTTTTTCCCACATCCTTCACATATAAATGGCATAGTTGAACAATTAGCCTTCTTATTACACTTGAAGCATGCTTGGTAGCTCCAACCATTGCTAACACATAGTTTGTCTATCTTAGCAACAGTTATACAATAGCAATCCTATTCGGAAAAAAAAATCAATGTCATCACTAATCCATATGGTTTTAAATTAGATGTAAGCATTATATACTATAAATACAAAAAAATAAAAATAAATTCAAATCATACCTTTTGAACAGTACCCAATTCCATTAAACTTTTAACTTCAGCATTTTCCATGAATTTGTCTTCAGAAGAAGTTTGAGATCCTGATGAAAACTGAGTGATTCTTTCACTAAATGATTCATAGACAACATTTGAGGCCAAGCTGCATTTTATAATTAAATATAAAAACTTGAGATAAAATAAGTAAGTTAAAAACTAATAATCTTTATACTGCTGAATTGAAAAAGCAACCTCAGTCCAACCAGGATAATTTCATACCTATCTTTATACTGTTGAATCTCTGCAATGTCTTCATTAATGAGGACTTTGGAGCCATACATAGAGTTCTGTATCGATGTAGGATATTTGCCTGTGATAATAGATAATTACAAATATGCTCCCATTATAGTACCTAATAAAACCAAGACTGGTATTGACTTATATTTATTAAAATAAATTGACATCACCATATGAATCTTTAATGCTTGCTAGATTTAGCAAAATAATAATAGGACCAGATTGATGGCTCTCTAGAAACTTTATCATCTTATCAGCATAATCCTCCCATAAAGTACAAAATATAGAGTTGTCCCTTCAATAGAAAGCGAAAATAGTTTGGTTTAGTTTCACTTTAAATTCAATTATATAATGATGATTATTGAGGCTATACTTGTACCTTTGGTCCTTCATGACAAACACCAGTCTCTTAGGTGTTGTAATTTTTTTATATTGTATGTCTGCAAATTCGCCAATGACATCTGAAAAAGAAACTAATGTCATATCAAAATACCTAAAATAAAATGTTTAAATAACAATAACTACAAATAAACACAACCCCTGTAATGTCACATGGATATATATAAATAAACACCACATTACCTACTAATTGATCAGAGGTGGCTTGCCCAGATAAAATGTCTTCAAACTTGGTGAAATGGTAGACATTTTGAGGTATGTGAGGATTATGATGTTCATGAACTATAGTTCCTTTCCCAAAAATCAGCTTGAAACGATGAGGAGAAATTTTATATTGTCCTTCATTTTTTGCAACCTCAAAATTCTGGACAATATATATGCTGTTCTCTTTCAATATAGACTTCCATTTAGCGATGTCATATTGTTTCACAATTGCCGTAATTTTATCTCCCTAGATTTAAAAACACAAAATCAATATTTAGAGTTAGAATGCAATTTGTGTAGTGATCGAAAAGAATATAAGTGGATGATTAAAAAACAGAAAACAAAATAATAATTTAGAACACAGTTATATTATGTCATAGGCACAATGAGTAAAGACACAAAACAAACAATAGTGACATGAGATCAATTGAAACAGTAGCACAAATTATATCAATTTTGAATAAGTTTGTAATTGATTAGCAATATCGTATATGGTATGGTATAAAAAATTGCTTTACCTTGTCATCCATCAAAATCATATCCATACCAACTATTTTTTCAGCTTTTTCTCTGACAATCAGATTTGTTATTCTAACTTCTACTTTCCAAGTTTCCTTGGAGTCATTGATTTGATCGATCGGGGTAACTTTGCGTGCCATATAACAGACTGACAATAAAGAAAATGGAGATCAGCTCCTTGATTTCAAAAGTAGCTCTCTGTATAAACGAAGAAAAGTGCATAAAACAAAGAATACAGAGAAAGGATAGAGTAGAGGAAGTAAAGTAAACTTAGAAAACCAAAGTGTGTAGTTTAAGAGGCAAACCAATGAAATTGAAACATAGAGTGGTCTAGAAGTCTACTTGAAGGAAAAGTCTGGCAAGTTTCAAGATAGACAACAAACTTAGCTAATATTATATTGAAATTAAAGGCAAATGAAGAGTTCCAAGTGTCATATATGCGTAGAAATTCACGAGGCAACCATGTATCAGTGGCATGGCAAAGCTTAATGTACACATAGTTATCTAAAAAAGAAGATAAGAACAAATGGAAAGGAAACTTAACTGATAGATTTAACTGATTCATTTGTCTATTACAGTGATATGCTCCTATAATCCCTTATCCTCTTCGGTAACCCCAATGCTTAAATAATAGTAATGCAGCATAGCAGAAAAAAGGGGTATGAGAGGGGGTTTGAAAGTTATGCAAAGGAGTCTAAGAAATAAAGCAAGCGGTTGTGTGCAGGCACGGTTTGGAAAACAACCGCTTGCTTCATTAAAAGTGGTTAGAAATGAAAAAAAATTAACACTAAGTCTCACAAAAAAGCAAAGAAAGCAAGCCACTTTCAGCAACCCATCCTTAACCCACGATCAAACCTTAATCTCAAAACCCAGTAGGCAGAACCCAAAAAAGCTAAAAAGCATGCATCAAATAATATTGATTCTACTCATCAGATGAGAAGCAAAAGAGAGTTCAGATGCAATGAAACAAAGAACAATTTTCCCATGCTATCCTCCTCCTTATACGATAGAAAAATCACAAGGAAATCTGATCCAAATTACAGGTTACAATTGTAAAAATGATGATACCGATTAATACTTTTAATTTCATGTTGCAATGCTCGTGTCTATCAATTAAGAAAACCAAACATTTGGCTTCTTTTATTGTTTACATTGAACTCCATGTTCTTTGTTACATTCGATTTTTCTTAACTATATGCAGTCATTTTAATCTGAATTCTGTTTTTTGAAAAACCATGTTTATTGTTAATAGTTGATGCAGTTTAATAATAATAATCTGAAAAAATGAACAGAAAAGCCCCTCAACCTCATCCTCATGTGACATATGCAAGAATGAAAATATTATATGCTCACACAGACAGACATGAACGAAAACCCCTCATCCGCATGTGACATATGCAAGAATGAAAACCCCTCCCTCTGAGACTATGTCAGCAAAATGGATCCACTTTTTCAGACATGAAAGATGCTTGTAATGTTGATACAAATAGTAGTAGTTCATAACTTTTGTACATAGTTTTACAGAACAAAGCTTAATTATCAAAGGTTTCCAAAGAAGTCATGAATAATATCAGCGCCAAAAAGAATGTATGTGCCAATTTTGCAAGCATTCCCTTTTTAATTTACCATCTTTCTCTATCTGTCATGCAGCCATAAGCATTTTGTGATGAACAAACAAATGCATATAAAACTTGAATAACACAGAAATTGGTAATCTAGGTACCTGTCCTGTATGTGGTTGAACTGAAATTGCACGAACCGTTTGTGACGGTAATAACTAATGAGCCAAGTTTTATGCGTAAGATGACAGATTGTGTGCAATTAGAAATTGTAAAAACGGTTTGTGGAGAGGAAACAGGAATTGTAAAAACAGTTTGTGGAGAGGAAACTGTAACAATGGTTTGTGGGGATTTTTTTGGAGTTTGAGAAGAGGAAACTGTTTTTTGGCAAAGGAAACTGCATTTTGGGTGTGCAGGCACCAAAGGGTTTGGGTTCACAAGAAAGTAGTGTGTGGGTTTAGGGGGGAAATCAATTTGATGAGAGAGTGACATGTGTCCTAGGGGTGTTAGGGGTTTCTTTTATTATAGTATATATAGATATATAGATAGATATAGATATGGATATAAATTAGATATGGCTATAAATATCAATATTCTATTAATATTTGTATCCGACAAGTGACACTTCTGCTTTACATATTATTTTATCTCTGCATGTTATGGCTATACCACACATTGCACCACCATTTCCCAAGCCTTCTCAAATATAAATACCTACTTAACTCTTGCTAATGCTAGCCCCTTCTTCGCACACACACACACACAGCTTGCTTAGCAACTCCCCCCAAAGTGAAGATGAAGCTTCTCTTTGCAACAATGCTACTCTGTTCCCTTCTTCTAAGCTCCTCATTCTTGGAGCTAGTCATCGCCTATCAAGATTCACGTAAGATTATGAAATATGTGCATGTTTTGAAAATCCTGTAACATTTGAAATATGTACTTTGGTGGGTGCATATTCTGATGTTAATGTATATTATTAACATGGGGCACCAAAAATTGATGTCATTTGTGAGAACTGAGAAGCGATGAACTCCCACTTCCACACACCAAATAAGGATGATTAGAGCAAGTATTGTCGCACAATATCATGGGGCACCTCCAGTCTCTCATGATCCTACTAAGATAAGGTAGTTTTAAGTTTTTTTTCTTCACTTCCTTTAAGAGCACTCACACTCTATCAAAGACCAACTTGAGTGAGTCAGAGTGACTAAGAATCAAGTCACCAAACCAGACAGGATAAGAATTGAAGGTTAGAGATTCACAAACTGTACGGTGGATATGGCTTGGTATTCAGAAAATCAGTACGGGATTATATGGCAATAATATTATTATCCTGATACAAGAATAAAAGATACACCCAGAAGGCTCTATGGCATGTATAAGATTACAAAAGATGTTCAGAAATACAAGAGTTCAATAATATCAGAACAATTCCAGAAGTTAATATAAAACAATTGGTCCATTAACCTATTAAACCATAGTACCACTGCCATCACACAATAATTACCACCAGATATGCATCATTGTTTAAAGTCTATCAAAATGATATTTCATAAGCCAAATTGTAAAAATGATGATACCGATTAATACTTTTAATTTCATGTTGCAATGCTCGTGTCTATCAATTAAGAAAACCAAACATTTGGCTTCTTTTATTGTTTACATTGAACTCCATGTTCTTTGTTACATTCGATTTTTCTTAACTATATGCAGTCATTTTAATCTGAATTCTGTTTTTTGAAAAACCATGTTTATTGTTAATAGTTGATGCAGTTTAATAATAATAATCTGAAAAAATGAACAGAAAAGCCCCTCAACCTCATCCTCATGTGACATATGCAAGAATGAAAATATTATATGCTCACACAGACAGACATGAACGAAAACCCCTCATCCGCATGTGACATATGCAAGAATGAAAACCCCTCCCTCTGAGACTATGTCAGCAAAATGGATCCACTTTTTCAGACATGAAAGATGCTTGTAATGTTGATACAAATAGTAGTAGTTCATAACTTTTGTACATAGTTTTACAGAACAAAGCTTAATTATCAAAGGTTTCCAAAGAAGTCATGAATAATATCAGCGCCAAAAAGAATGTATGTGCCAATTTTGCAAGCATTCCCTTTTTAATTTACCATCTTTCTCTATCTGTCATGCAGCCATAAGCATTTTGTGATGAACAAACAAATGCATATAAAACTTGAATAACACAGAAATTGGTAATCTAGGTACCTGTCCTGTATGTGGTTGAACTGAAATTGCACGAACCGTTTGTGACGGTAATAACTAATGAGCCAAGTTTTATGCGTAAGATGACAGATTGTGTGCAATTAGAAATTGTAAAAACGGTTTGTGGAGAGGAAACAGGAATTGTAAAAACAGTTTGTGGAGAGGAAACTGTAACAATGGTTTGTGGGGATTTTTTTGGAGTTTGAGAAGAGGAAACTGTTTTTTGGCAAAGGAAACTGCATTTTGGGTGTGCAGGCACCAAAGGGTTTGGGTTCACAAGAAAGTAGTGTGTGGGTTTAGGGGGGAAATCAATTTGATGAGAGAGTGACATGTGTCCTAGGGGTGTTAGGGGTTTCTTTTATTATAGTATATATAGATAGATATAGATATGGATATAAATTAGATATGGCTATAAATATCAATATTCTATTAATATTTGTATCCGACAAGTGACACTTCTGCTTTACATATTATTTTATCTCTGCATGTTATGGCTATACCACACATTGCACCACCATTTCCCAAGCCTTCTCAAATATAAATACCTACTTAACTCTTGCTAATGCTAGCCCCTTCTTCGCACACACACACACACAGCTTGCTTAGCAACTCCCCCCAAAGTGAAGATGAAGCTTCTCTTTGCAACAATGCTACTCTGTTCCCTTCTTCTAAGCTCCTCATTCTTGGAGCTAGTCATCGCCTATCAAGATTCACGTAAGATTATGAAATATGTGCATGTTTTGAAAATCCTGTAACATTTGAAATATGTACTTTGGTGGGTGCATATTCTGATGTTAATGTATATTATTAACATGGGGCACCAAAAATTGATGTCATTTGTGAGAACTGAGAAGCGATGAACTCCCACTTCCACACACCAAATAAGGATGATTAGAGCAAGTATTGTCGCACAATATCATGGGGCACCTCCAGTCTCTCATGATCCTACTAAGATAAGGTAGTTTTAAGTTTTTTTTCTTCACTTCCTTTAAGAGCACTCACACTCTATCAAAGACCAACTTGAGTGAGTCAGAGTGACTAAGAATCAAGTCACCAAACCAGACAGGATAAGAATTGAAGGTTAGAGATTCACAAACTGTACGGTGGATATGGCTTGGTATTCAGAAAATCAGTACGGGATTATATGGCAATAATATTATTATCCTGATACAAGAATAAAAGATACACCCAGAAGGCTCTATGGCATGTATAAGATTACAAAAGATGTTCAGAAATACAAGAGTTCAATAATATCAGAACAATTCCAGAAGTTAATATAAAACAATTGGTCCATTAACCTATTAAACCATAGTACCACTGCCATCACACAATAATTACCACCAGATATGCATCATTGTTTAAAGTCTATCAAAATGATATTTCATAAGCCAAATTGTAAAAATGATGATACCGATTAATACTTTTAATTTCATGTTGCAATGCTCGTGTCTATCAATTAAGAAAACCAAACATTTGGCTTCTTTTATTGTTTACATTGAACTCCATGTTCTTTGTTACATTCGATTTTTCTTAACTATATGCAGTCATTTTAATCTGAATTCTGTTTTTTGAAAAACCATGTTTATTGTTAATAGTTGATGCAGTTTAATAATAATAATCTGAAAAAATGAACAGAAAAGCCCCTCAACCTCATCCTCATGTGACATATGCAAGAATGAAAATATTATATGCTCACACAGACAGACATGAACGAAAACCCCTCATCCGCATGTGACATATGCAAGAATGAAAACCCCTCCCTCTGAGACTATGTCAGCAAAATGGATCCACTTTTTCAGACATGAAAGATGCTTGTAATGTTGATACAAATAGTAGTAGTTCATAACTTTTGTACATAGTTTTACAGAACAAAGCTTAATTATCAAAGGTTTCCAAAGAAGTCATGAATAATATCAGCGCCAAAAAGAATGTATGTGCCAATTTTGCAAGCATTCCCTTTTTAATTTACCATCTTTCTCTATCTGTCATGCAGCCATAAGCATTTTGTGATGAACAAACAAATGCATATAAAACTTGAATAACACAGAAATTGGTAATCTAGGTACCTGTCCTGTATGTGGTTGAACTGAAATTGCACGAACCGTTTGTGACGGTAATAACTAATGAGCCAAGTTTTATGCGTAAGATGACAGATTGTGTGCAATTAGAAATTGTAAAAACGGTTTGTGGAGAGGAAACAGGAATTGTAAAAACAGTTTGTGGAGAGGAAACTGTAACAATGGTTTGTGGGGATTTTTTTGGAGTTTGAGAAGAGGAAACTGTTTTTTGGCAAAGGAAACTGCATTTTGGGTGTGCAGGCACCAAAGGGTTTGGGTTCACAAGAAAGTAGTGTGTGGGTTTAGGGGGGAAATCAATTTGATGAGAGAGTGACATGTGTCCTAGGGGTGTTAGGGGTTTCTTTTATTATAGTATATATAGATAGATATAGATATGGATATAAATTAGATATGGCTATAAATATCAATATTCTATTAATATTTGTATCCGACAAGTGACACTTCTGCTTTACATATTATTTTATCTCTGCATGTTATGGCTATACCACACATTGCACCACCATTTCCCAAGCCTTCTCAAATATAAATACCTACTTAACTCTTGCTAATGCTAGCCCCTTCTTCGCACACACACACACACAGCTTGCTTAGCAACTCCCCCCAAAGTGAAGATGAAGCTTCTCTTTGCAACAATGCTACTCTGTTCCCTTCTTCTAAGCTCCTCATTCTTGGAGCTAGTCATCGCCTATCAAGATTCACGTAAGATTATGAAATATGTGCATGTTTTGAAAATCCTGTAACATTTGAAATATGTACTTTGGTGGGTGCATATTCTGATGTTAATGTATATTATTAACATGGGGCACCAAAAATTGATGTCATTTGTGAGAACTGAGAAGCGATGAACTCCCACTTCCACACACCAAATAAGGATGATTAGAGCAAGTATTGTCGCACAATATCATGGGGCACCTCCAGTCTCTCATGATCCTACTAAGATAAGGTAGTTTTAAGTTTTTTTTCTTCACTTCCTTTAAGAGCACTCACACTCTATCAAAGACCAACTTGAGTGAGTCAGAGTGACTAAGAATCAAGTCACCAAACCAGACAGGATAAGAATTGAAGGTTAGAGATTCACAAACTGTACGGTGGATATGGCTTGGTATTCAGAAAATCAGTACGGGATTATATGGCAATAATATTATTATCCTGATACAAGAATAAAAGATACACCCAGAAGGCTCTATGGCATGTATAAGATTACAAAAGATGTTCAGAAATACAAGAGTTCAATAATATCAGAACAATTCCAGAAGTTAATATAAAACAATTGGTCCATTAACCTATTAAACCATAGTACCACTGCCATCACACAATAATTACCACCAGATATGCATCATTGTTTAAAGTCTATCAAAATGATATTTCATAAGCCAAATTGTAAAAATGATGATACCGATTAATACTTTTAATTTCATGTTGCAATGCTCGTGTCTATCAATTAAGAAAACCAAACATTTGGCTTCTTTTATTGTTTACATTGAACTCCATGTTCTTTGTTACATTCGATTTTTCTTAACTATATGCAGTCATTTTAATCTGAATTCTGTTTTTTGAAAAACCATGTTTATTGTTAATAGTTGATGCAGTTTAATAATAATAATCTGAAAAAATGAACAGAAAAGCCCCTCAACCTCATCCTCATGTGACATATGCAAGAATGAAAATATTATATGCTCACACAGACAGACATGAACGAAAACCCCTCATCCGCATGTGACATATGCAAGAATGAAAACCCCTCCCTCTGAGACTATGTCAGCAAAATGGATCCACTTTTTCAGACATGAAAGATGCTTGTAATGTTGATACAAATAGTAGTAGTTCATAACTTTTGTACATAGTTTTACAGAACAAAGCTTAATTATCAAAGGTTTCCAAAGAAGTCATGAATAATATCAGCGCCAAAAAGAATGTATGTGCCAATTTTGCAAGCATTCCCTTTTTAATTTACCATCTTTCTCTATCTGTCATGCAGCCATAAGCATTTTGTGATGAACAAACAAATGCATATAAAACTTGAATAACACAGAAATTGGTAATCTAGGTACCTGTCCTGTATGTGGTTGAACTGAAATTGCACGAACCGTTTGTGACGGTAATAACTAATGAGCCAAGTTTTATGCGTAAGATGACAGATTGTGTGCAATTAGAAATTGTAAAAACGGTTTGTGGAGAGGAAACAGGAATTGTAAAAACAGTTTGTGGAGAGGAAACTGTAACAATGGTTTGTGGGGATTTTTTTGGAGTTTGAGAAGAGGAAACTGTTTTTTGGCAAAGGAAACTGCATTTTGGGTGTGCAGGCACCAAAGGGTTTGGGTTCACAAGAAAGTAGTGTGTGGGTTTAGGGGGGAAATCAATTTGATGAGAGAGTGACATGTGTCCTAGGGGTGTTAGGGGTTTCTTTTATTATAGTATATATAGATAGATATGGATATGGATATAAATTAGATATGGCTATAAATATCAATATTCTATTAATATTTGTATCCGACAAGTGACACTTCTGCTTTACATATTATTTTATCTCTGCATGTTATGGCTATACCACACATTGCACCACCATTTCCCAAGCCTTCTCAAATATAAATACCTACTTAACTCTTGCTAATGCTAGCCCCTTCTTCGCACACACACACACACAGCTTGCTTAGCAACTCCCCCCAAAGTGAAGATGAAGCTTCTCTTTGCAACAATGCTACTCTGTTCCCTTCTTCTAAGCTCCTCATTCTTGGAGCTAGTCATCGCCTATCAAGATTCACGTAAGATTATGAAATATGTGCATGTTTTGAAAATCCTGTAACATTTGAAATATGTACTTTGGTGGGTGCATATTCTGATGTTAATGTATATTATTAACATGGGGCACCAAAAATTGATGTCATTTGTGAGAACTGAGAAGCGATGAACTCCCACTTCCACACACCAAATAAGGATGATTAGAGCAAGTATTGTCGCACAATATCATGGGGCACCTCCAGTCTCTTATGATCCTACTAAGATAAGGTAGTTTTAAGTTTTTTTTCTTCACTTCCTTTAAGAGCACTCACACTCTATCAAAGACCAACTTGAGTGAGTCAGAGTGACTAAGAATCAAGTCACCAAACCAGACAGGATAAGAATTGAAGGTTAGAGTAGTATTTTGTTATTTCTTGTGGAAGAATAACAAAATACCTTATAGTAGTATTTTTAATTTTAAAAATATTTTGTCTAAATTATATATTAATAAATAGTGTTTTATTATTAATTAATTTTAATTACTAATATTTTTATATAAAAATATTACTTAATAAACAGTTTATTCTTAATAGCATCTTATGCATATTTATACATTTTAAAAGGCTTAAATAATTATACTATATATACTATTTTTATTTATGTAAAACTATTTTATAAAATAACACGGAACAACATTAAGGAAAATGTTAAACAACATGCGTAATCATTTAAATTTTTTAAAATAATTTATATTTATAAAAGACATTTCACCATTGACTAATTTCAACATTTAATATTATAGTCAATGTTAAACAACATGCATAATCATTTAAAATTTTAAAAATAATTTCTAAAATATATATTTACAAAAGATTCACCATTGACTAACTTTAAATATATTTATTTTATATAAAAGATATTACTTTGTATAATTTTAATTTTTTTCCCAACTTAATGTCAATAATTAATATTTTAACTACTTATTATATTTAATTTTTAGTCATATGTATAAGATATTTTACAATTAATATATAAATAATATTGAAAAATGGTAATAAATAAGTTTATAAATGTTATTATTTAGTGTAGGTAGTTAAATAGCTTTTAATGTTACAATTTGTTTCAGTTTTAATTTTATTGTTAAATATATTTATCACTAATGAATCTTTTTATTGCTTAACGTTTTTAATATAGAGGTAGGAATGCTTTTATTGTTTTATAATGTCTTTAATGTCCAAGTACCAAAAACTTAATTAACCCAAAAGTATATTTGAAAAAACATGACTTTTATTCATATTTTTTACAAAAACAAAACAAACCCCTAAAAAGGCGAAATTACTAATGGGTGTTGCGTTTGGCGCCCCCTATTGCGCCATACGCCCCCCTTTAATGCATCTTTTACCATTTTGCCCTTTAAAATTTAAAATATTACTATTTTACCCTTTTAAATTTAAAAAATTAAAATACTAAATAAATATCATCATCTTCATCATTCCACCATTCTCCCACCCCTCCTTTCTCTCCATCCTTTCACCACCAACATTATCATCTTGTAACAACCACATTCATCATCTTCCATCAACCACCTCCTTCATCTACTAACCATCAACATCCTTCCTCTTGTTTCCTCCTTGCTCCCTCCCGTCGTTTCCTATTATTTTCGTATAGTTAACCGCAAGAAATTGAACACTGGTTAAAATTCACACCTACAAGTGCGAAATTTACCTCCAAATCACACTTATAGGTGTGCGAACTAGTATTTTTAATTTTATTTTTATTTTTTAAAAGTGTGTATCGCACCTAAAAGTGCGAAATGGGCCTCCATATCGCACTTATAGGTGTGCGAATTAGTATTTTTTTTTTCAAAGTGTGTATCGCACCTAAGAGTGCGAAATGGGCCTCCAAATCGCACTTATAGGTGCAAAATAGTATTTTTTTTTATTTTTTCAAAGTGTGTATCGCACTTAAGAGTGCGAAATAGTATTTTTTTTATTTTTTTATTTTTTTTTAATTTTTTTTTCTGGCCCTGAAAAAGGAATTTCTAACGGTCTCGGATGGCGACGGGCTGAACTACAAAGTTGAAGAGAAAAAAAAGTAATTGGACGCTTATCGCTTCGCCATTAGCTCGATGTCCCGAGGCCAAATTCCATCGTTTGTTTTTTTTTTTTAATTTTTGAAAATAAAATATTTCACCATAAATTTCTAAATATGTCAACTAGACTAACTGTGGTGGTCCCATAATTTTTAAAAATCATTTAGGCATTTTTTGATTTTTTTTAGATGTTTTTTAATATGAAATCGCACTCCTAGATGCGATTTTTAAATGAATATAAAACAATTGTTAAAATTATAATCGCATCCTTAAATGCGATATATGTACACAAATCGCACTCCAAGATGCGAATAATAATCAGGCTTCGTGGTTCACTTCAAAAATTCGTTTTCTCTATCGGAATGATGATTTCAAGGTTTCTTGCTTGACCATTCTTTTACAGGATAACATAAAAGGAAATGACAATGAAGTGGATGGAGAAAAATGTTGATGGTGATGAGTTGAGGAGAGGAAGAAATTGAAGTTTTGAAATTTTTATGATTTTCTTTTTTTGGTTTAGTTTTTTTTATTTTTTTGTACAGAAGAGTATTTTAGTCATTTTTAAAAAATAGGGGGGCGTATCAATGGGGCGCCAAACGCAATCCCCATTACTAATCTCGGTTAGGCGTAGGGTGATCGAAGCTGAAGCTGAAGCTGAAGCTGAAGCAGAAGCCGGTGTCCATTCCCAATTACTATCAGATCGTCCTCTCCCCTCAACTCTCAACCAAACCTTGAATTGAATCTTCCTCCTCCGAATTTCATTTCTCTCTTCTTTTCTTTTTGTGAATTGGGGAAGTAAAATCAGAAAGAAGAAGAAGACGAATGAAGGCAGGGAGTGCTGCCAAATTGATCGTCGACGCTCTGCTTCAGCGCTTCCTCCCTCTCGCGCGACGTCGTATCGAAACCGCTCAAGCACAGGTACACACTCTCACTCCATTCGAATCACGTTTTCTTCTTCTTCTTCTTCGTTTCATTAATCGGAAGTGCGGGTTCACTGTAGGATGGGCAGTACCTGCGACCATCTGATCCCGCCTACGAGCAAGTGCTCGATTCCCTCGCCATGGTTGCTCGCCACACTCCTGTCCCTCTTCTCGAAGCTTTGTTGAGATGGAGAGAGAGGTTCTTTTCTTTCTTGTTCTTCTTATTTTCCCGAATCAATATTTAAACTTAATTTTTTTGAATTGCATTTTTCTTTGCAGTGAATCCCCAAAGGGTGCCAATGATGCATCTACGTTCCAAAGAAAGGTTAGGTTTCATGTCCTTCTTCATGTTTTGATTTCGATAACAGAACTGCGGTTAGTTAGGTCACAGATCATTGATAGTGTTTTTGTTTGTTTTTGGTTGATTCAGCTTGCGGTGGAGTGCATTTTTTGCTCAGCATGCATTCGCTTTGTGGAGTGTTGTCCACAAGAGGGGCTTACTGGTTTGTACTTTGTTTTGTTTGTAACTAAGTACCTGTTTGGATGCAAACAAAAGAGCACTTATTATAGCTTATTTAGTGTATTTTCTACCAGATAAGCTTCAATAAATTCTAATAAGCCCGTATTCAAATAGGCTCTAAACTCTATTCTTGATTTTATTAAACAAAAATTTGTTCAACACTTCTTGTGCATTGCCATTTGTTGTCTGATGAGTGTTTTACCCTTATGACTCTGCTGCTTTGTTCTTCTCTGCAGAGAAGCTGTGGTCTGGACTTGAAAATTTTGTTTTTGACTGGCTAATCAATGCCGACAGGTAATGCTGCTGTTGATGGAAATAGCATCTCTGAGCATGCTCATAGTTAATAATTTATTTCTATTATAATTGTTCTCCCTAAACTCCGGGAGTCTCAAGTTCGGCGGTTAAATTACCAAGCTCGGGATTTTTATTAGAGTGAAGATGCTGGTCTCCTTGATCATCTTAGCTTCTTATAGGCTTTTTTCCATGGTCTCTTGGGTTACCACTTGTTTTGCTATAATTATGGGGTTTTATTACATATTTAAGATTGTAGTTATTACTTGTTGGAGTCTTCATTTCTGTAATAGTTGTGTAGTCCTCAAGCAACTCTTCTTCTCAGTTTGATTTTAGGGTGCTTAACATTGGGCGTGTTCTCAATATAGTTAAGCTTAATTTCACATAAGGTTAACTTGAAAGCGTTACTGTTCTTGTTCCGACTAGATTATGTTGTTTCAGAATCGAAATATAAAGATTGTTGATTAATTTTCCGTGGAGTTTTTTATTCTCTTATTTATATATGAAACTTTGGTGTGAACTTCTATTGCAGGGTTGTTAGTCAGGTTGAGTATCCCTCACTGGTTGATCTGAGGGGGCTTCTTCTGGACTTAGTTGCTCAACTCCTGGGTGCTCTATCACGTATCAGGTATCTGATTTATCATTGAGTTGTACTTGAAATCTATCGAGTATGATAAACAACTATTTTACCATTATGAGGTTATGACACATTTAATGTTAAGATCATCATGTTAATCAAATTCATTTGTTTTTCATGCATACACACAACGTTTCTAGGTTTGATGAATTATAAATTGAACTGAGCTGATTTTATACATTTGTTAGGATTACTATGTCGTTTTCTTCTTGGTGACTTTCAAGTTTGATAATTTATACTCATTTTTAAGGTTAGCTATTGATCTCAGTCCTGACAAATGTAAACCACTGGTTTAAGGATAGGAATTCATTTTTTTAGTTTATCCTTGAGTGAGTTGTGCATGGACATTTCATGAAGGCTTTTGATGCCTTAATACTAACTATGAATAAATCAATGGCAAAAGATCCTGCGCATAAAAGAAATACTGGTATACTTACACCTAGGTGCCCTTATGAGATCAGAATCCCCTTCTTGTACTTTTAGAGCTGGCTTTCCTTGTCAGTAGAGCAAAATTGGATGCCTATCGGATTGACTTCTAGTATGTGTATGCTCTTAATTGGGTCTTTCATGCTCTCTCTCTCTCTCTCTCCCTCTCTCCCTCTCTCTATATTCTGTATTTGGATTGCTATTGTCCTTTGGGTGCCTGACATTAATGTCAGCTTAGTTACAGTCAGACAGCAGGGTGTATCTGAAGTGGATTGTCAGAACAAAAAATCTATTTATCTATTTATTTTATTTACTAATTTAGAAGAAATGAATTTTGTAACACTGTACTTCTTTTCTCCAGTTCAGAATTCAGATGTGAAGTTCTTCATGTTTTCTCCCTGTCTTCCTGAATATTATAGCTTTGTAATTTTACATGGTTACCTTTTGGTGCGTTTGTGTATGTAATAATTTTTAAAACTTAAAGGGTGCTTCTACTTCTGATTATTTTGACTGTGGTTCAGTTTAGTCATGGCTAAGAATATGAAATTGGGCCATTATTATCTTGCTTTGTGTCTCATCTATAAAAGCTTTTGTAATTTCATGGTATTCCTATCTTGTTTTTGTAGGTTTAGTTCTGTTACGGAGCGATTTTTCATGGAACTCAACACCCGTCGTATTGATACTAGTGCCGCTAGGAGTGAAACACTTAGTATCATTACTGGGATGCGCTACCTGAAGCTTGGGGTGTGTGTAAACAAGTTAAATGTTTTGTGGAATTACGTGATATTGGTATTAATTATAAGCTGCTTCTCAGGTTAAAACTGAGGGTGGATTGAATGCATCTGCTTCCTTTGTGGCAAAAGCAAATCCTTTAAACCGTGCTCCTCATAAACGAAAAAGTGAGCTCCACCATGCTCTATGCAATATGCTTTCAAATATCCTAGCACCTCTTGCAGATGGTGGGAAAAGCCAGTGGCCACCTTCTGGTGTAGAGCCAGCCCTTACATTGTGGTATGAAGCTGTTGGACGTATAAGACTTCAGCTCATGCATTGGATGGATAAACAGAACAAACACATTGCAGTAAGTAGTTGTCTTGCCAATTTTATTATTTTTACTTGCCATCCAATGCCAAGTGTGAAAAAGGTTTTATATCATATTGTCGTCCAGGTTGGGTACCCATTGGTAACTCTTCTTCTTTGTCTTGGGGATCCTCAAATATTGCACAACAACTTGAGTTCTCACATGGAGCAACTCTATAGACATCTCAGGGTAAGTTCAAACTTAACTCTCACATGCGTTGTTTACATCTTACCTTTATCATGACAGACAATAAAAATTGTTGAGTTTATTATTTTGGAGATTAAATGAGATTTGAGCTTGAATATTAAACTGTAATCTCACATAGCATGCATGACAGGTTGTTCATGCTTTAGCTAAGCAATACCCATCATTTGTTAAACTTATTTTGCGTGAGAAAAGAAAGATAAAATATATATCTACAAAAGTTTATAGATATTCTTGTTTTCGTTTCCTTTCTTTTTGCTTTCTTCTCCCGCTCTCTCGGGTCTGGGATCATTCTCTTAAAAATTTAGCACATTAATGGTCAGTGGCTGATGTATTATATCTTTTTAAAAAAGATTATATTATGATTTATTTGAGCTTGTGTGGTAGATGTATTAAAAATTAATACTATAAAGATTACCATCGAGAAGGTAAAGGTGGAGCCAGCTGGTTAAAAAAGAAATAATGTGAAAATATTACTAAAAAGGAAACAAGGAAGGTTCAAACCTTGTATTGAAAAGTCAAGGCAAACACAATGACCACTGGGACACCGCGAGTTTTATCTTATACTTGCACCTTCTATATTTATATAGAGTTACATAAATACAAAAAAGTTTTAGATGAAACTTATTATATAAGAGGTCATACCTGCATTTCTGTTGAGATGAAGTTTTTATTTGTTTCAATGTGGTATATCAACATAAAATGCTTTTTTCTGTTAAGCAATTTGCAATATTACAATTTACACATATAATTATATGTTTTCATTGAATTTCCAGTATGTAGTTGTCATTTGTCTGTGTTAAGATATTTGTCATAAATAACTATTAAATACTTGCTCTGTCCCATTTTGTTTGATGTTTTAGCAAAAAAAAATCCCATTTTGATTGTGGTGTTACAATACCAATGAACAATTAAACTTTTCTCTCCATGGAGAGAGAAATTAAAAAGAGGTACTACATGAGAGAGAAATTAATTAATATGAGAGGTAAAAGGTATAATAGGAAATTAGGTAATAGTTTTCATGTAAATTTGTACATAAACTTTGGAGACAACCTTAACAACAAACAAAATGAGACGGGGGAATACATGAACATATAAAGTTGAGTCGCTCACAAAAGGTCCCCCCCCCCTTCTGTGGTTTTGTGGTGAAAAAATGAAATTCCAAATAATCATTTTCTTTAAAACACCATTAGATTGGATGCCTACGCATATGAATTTTTCCTTTCTCTCCTTCCTGATGAGTATTAGAATTATTAGAAGATACCATGGCATGGGGACTGATTCCGTAGAATACGAGTAACAAGAGTTCAATGTTATAGGAAATATAAAAACCAACCTATTGGAGATTATAATCATTTGTAGGTTTTTGGCTAACAGCATAAATGCATAAGAATTTGGTTTGAATTAATTACTTTACATATTGTGGTAACATCCCCATTCTAATTAAATCTTAGTTCATGGTATGTTAGGGTTCGAAATTATAGTCAGTGGGCATGTTGTGTTTGAGCCTGGGTTTGTTTTATCTGTTTGCTTTTGTTATTTGTTTTGGTATTGAGTTGCTTTTGTTATTTGAGTTGGGCCTTTGTTAGACTCTTAGTAGGGTTAGTTTATTATAAATAGGAGTACTCTCCTAAGGTTAGAATATGATTTGAGTATTGAGTTGTAAAAACGTTTCACCCTTGGAAGGGATTCTCCCTTGAAAGAAGGTTCTCCTTATGAATCAATTAGGATTGATTTCGTATCCCTCTGTCTTCATCTCTTCTCTCTTGTTTTATTTTTCAGTTTAAATATTCAAAAAATACCAAAAATAGTCCTTTTCTCCTCGTTTTACCTTGTGGCTGCTAGTAGGGTTTTCCAAATCCTAACACGTTTTTTGCCCCAAAAAAGCACTATCTTTTGAATATTTAAACTGAAAAATAAAACAAGAGAGAAGAGATAAAAAGAGAGGGATACGAAATCAATCCTAATGGATTCACAAGAAGGAGAACCTTCTTTCAAGGGAGAATCCCTTCCGAGGGTGAAACCCTTTTACAACTCAATACTCAAATCAGACTCTAACCTAAGGGGAGTACTCCTATTCATAATAAACTAACCCTACTAAGAGACAAACTCAAATAACAAAAGCAATTCAATACCAAAACAAATAACAAAATCAAACCCACACCCAAACACAACAGGCCCACTGACTATAATTTAGAACCCTAACCTGGTAAGGGTATACTATGTTCAGGCTTTTGGCCCAAAGCAATTTTACTTGGTTAATGATTAAATCGACTCTTGGATTGCTCTATGATTTAAAGTATTTAGGTAGGCTTTTAAGTAATCCTAACTGTTCAGTCAAAGTCCTAGGATGTAGGAAAATTCATATTTGAATCATTCTGATATAGCACAAGCATACAGTAGTGGAAAAAGGGAGAGGATGGAGGCAAGGGGCTAGAGCAATGCAATGAGAATCCGGAGGGAGAAAGCGGAGAGAAGGAGAAGAGTGATAGCTGATGAGAGTTCATCTCAGTTCATAAAAAACGTAGGCCATCTACTGAAGTCTTCAACTACTTTGATTATTTAACTAGCCAAGCCAACGATCATCTGAGAGACCTATTTATACCTCAAATATCATAACTTTCAAAATAGTCAAAATGGTATAATCCATATTCCTAATTTTTATATATCTTGAAGATTCCTAATTTGTACACTACACCATCGTCCTCTTTTAGGGAATTCACAAATGCATTTAGTCCAAGGAATAGGCATGGTGGAGAAGGATCATAAAATGTCCTTCTCTTTCCCTGTTGAAAGTATGCAGATACTAGATAATTTGCCTTAAGCTCTTAATATGTATAAGAGGTTTACTTTATTATTTCTCTCCGTTATGATTTCTAATTATATAAAGAATCCATTCACTGGTTGGATCATGCAGGATAAAAATCATCGTTTCATGGCATTGGATTGTCTTCATCGAGTTTTAAGGTTTTATTTGAGTGTCCATGCGGCTAGCCAGGCCCCAAATCGTATATGGGATTACCTAGACAGTGTAACATTACAACTTTTAGCAGTTCTAAGGAAAGGATTGCTTACTCAGGATGTCCAACATGATAAACTTGTTGAATTCTGTGCAACTATAGCTGAACATAACCTTGATTTTACCATGAACCATATGATACTAGAATTGCTTAAGCAAGACAGCCCCAGTGAAGCGAAGGTTATTGGTCTTCGTGCATTGCTTGCCATTGTCATGTTGCCTTCAAGTCAGCATTTTGGTTTGGATATATTTAAAGGTACAGTAAGTTTTACACCTAGAATAATTGTATGGTTATATTTGACTGAAAGAATTGTTTATAGGTCTATTTTCTGCAGTAAAACTTGACATTTTGTTGAATGAGCAGGTCATGGTATTGGTCACTACATTCCAAAAGTGAAAGCTGCGATCGAGTCAATATTAAGGTCCTGTCATAAAACCTATAGTCAAGCACTTCTGACATCTTCAAGGACAACAATAGGTATTTCCTTGTCCTATTAAAATTAAATTATATCGTGTAAAACATGTTTCTTTCCTTAGGACTTTGAGTTTATTCTGTAAAGAATTTCACTTTGATTGTATGTTATGTAGTTATGTGTTTAAGTCTACTGCACGATTTCTCTTTATTTTATGATATACAATGAAGTTTGTGTGTGCATAAAAAATTCAATTTAATAATTTATTTTGAGAAATATATGAAAAGATGATGGAGGCATTAAAAAGAGAAGATATTGGAGACAAGGAGTGAGAACAGTGAGAAAAGTAGGGGCAGGAAATGGTGATTATAATTATAAAAAAAATGATCCATTAAATAAATTATTCAGAATAGATTATTTTACTTTTATCTAACTTTGTAGCCTTACAAGTTACAACCTTTAACTTAATTAGCAATTAAATGGCGTATTCATGACAAAAACAGACTGACTATTTGAAACTTTAATGAAAGTTGGTTTCTTGACAGGGTATTTAAAATTTAAAATTTATACAATCAAGTAGTCAATATTAGTGCATCTTGAATACCTGAGCCTGGTAGTATCACTTAAAACCGTGCTAAGCCATTCTTCATAACAACAATCAAGCCACTCTATTCTTCATAATTAATTAATTTTAGCAAAAGCTAAAGCGGTTCTATGTATTGTTCACACTTCAAGCTTAAGGGAATGTTGTGTGAGTGAGAGTAGATGAAATACCAATTGACACATCTCCACATAATTGCGTACACTTTAGGATTGATTTGACTACAATAATAATTGCATTCACCTTAATACTTGCTCCTTCTATTGTTTCAAATTTCTTATAAAAATCATGAACCTAAAGGCATTGTCCATGTTAAAATATTAGCATACTAACATACTTGTCTCTTGAATTTGTAAGGCTACCTTTGTAAGTCATTTTTTTCACATAGTAGTTTGTCTTGTGTACGATTTCTAAGATTTGAATTGAGTGTTCATTTCTTCTTTTAATTTTGATTTATTTTTAAAATTTTTAAAGTGAATGAAAAGTCATAACTTCTAAAATTATATATATGGAATTGATAAAGTGCAAGTAAAAATTGAAAAAAAAATTGTTCAGATTTGTGGTCTTGAGGGTAATTAGTATTTTCATTTAGTTATATCAGAAGTGTAGATATTCAGGTCTGCCTTTGAGAACATTTCTTTTTTATGCTTATTGGCATTGCAAAATATGATAGGATTAAAAATGATGGAAATTGGAAAGTAGAACTTGTACGCTTAGGATGGGAATTTCTTTCTTGTTCATTATTATTTGTCATATTTAAAATATTATGTATTTGCTTTACTGCTGAATATCTTCCTTCCATCATGACACATTTAGAAGTAACTATTTTGCAGATGCGGTAACCAAGGAAAAGTCTCAAGGGTATCTGTTCCGCTCTGTGCTAAAGTGCATCCCATATCTAATCGAAGAAGTTGGGCGAAGTGATAAAATTACTGAAATAATACCACAACATGGCATAAGCATTGACCCTGGAGTTCGTGAGGAAGCTGTGCAAGTACTAAACCGTATTGTGAAATACCTACCCCACCGTCGTTTTGCAGTAATGAAGGGCATGGCCAACTTCATATTAAGACTTCCTGATGAATTTCCTCTTCTCATTCAAACATCATTAGGTCGCCTATTGGAACTTATGCGGTTTTGGAGATCTTGTTTAATAGACGATAGGATGCAACTTGATGCAGATGCAAAATCTCTGGGGCATGAAACTGAGAGATTCAGAAAGCCTTCCTTCCAACAATCCGGCGAAGCAATTGAATTTCGTGCATCAGAAATTGATGCTGTTGGCCTCATATTCCTTAGTTCTGTTGATAGTCAAATTAGGCATACAGCATTAGAATTATTGCGTTGTGTTCGTGCATTGAGGAATGATATTCGGGACCTGACTATACAGGAGCAACCAAATCATATTTGGAAATATGAAGCTGAACCTATATTTATTATTGATGTTCTGGAAGAACATGGGGTACTCAAATTTCCTTTATATTTTATTTTATGTCAAAGTCCAATTTTCTTGTAATGTTTTTCTTTGCCTTATTCTTGGCTACACTTTATCCTTTATTTTATTTATTTATATTGAGGTTCAATCATGTCATATTGAGCCTTTTTTCCTGAATAAAATTTCAAATATCTGGGTATTACAGGATGAGATTGTTCAGAACTGCTACTGGGACTCAGGGAGACCATTTGATTTAAAACGAGAACCTGATGCTATTCCTCCTGAAGCGACACTTCAATCAATAATTTTTGAGAGCCCAGACAAGAACAGGTGGGCTCGGTGTCTCAGTGAGTTAGTCAAGTATGCTGCTGAGCTTTGTCCAAGCTCTGTCCAGGAAGCAAAGTAAGTGTGTGTTTCTTTACAGTTGTCAATCCCTTTACACTGGACACAGACCTAATAAATAACAAAACTGAAGAGAAGAAAAGTAGAAGAAATTTGGAGGATGAGGAATCCTCTGTAGTGAAAAAAGGGAAAATAATTAGCAGAGGAAAAAGAAAAAAATTAGTGTAGCAAGGAACCCTTACACTATACGAAAGCTAATTATTAGAATTTAGGAGACCTAACTCAACCCAAAAGCTAGCTCAAGAGTTGAGGATTGCCTTCCCATACATAAGGGCTATCTTGGCCATATCTCTAGTCAATGTGAGACTAATCAGAACACGCCCTCACGCCCAGGGCTAGACATGTGGAGCGTGGAATTTGCAGGAATGAACTTCTACAGGTGCTCCATATACGGGTGGAAATTTTTACACTAATCACTTAATCTTGTTTCAAATAAACTGCTTTGCCAGTGAAATGTCCTTAAAATCATGAGGGTTATGCTCCAAGCAAATGCCTAGATAGCATTGATACGCATCGCTATAAAAAATCAAGTATCTGTACTTCTGCTGAATCCACTAGAGCTAGTTAACAGAATTTGGTTGAAGTACCTAAGGCACACACAATATTTACCCAAAAAGCTCTACACATATATCGGCAGCAGCATTAATTGTTGTGTAGGGTACTTGAGTTTGCTAGGGTAACAATTAAACTGATTTTATAGTATTTTTGCTTGTAACTTTCAGTTACATTTTTTTAATTAAAAATTGCACAGAATGATTCACGATTATATTGGAGAATAAAGTATCTTTACTCACTTTTATTGCTCCTCCCTCCCCCATTCAATCTGTTTCTAGTTCCCTGGCAAAAGTTTGTGATATCACTTAATTCTGGGCAGGATAGAGGTTATGCAACGTCTTACTCATATCACACCTGTTGAATTGGGTGGAAAAGCTCATCAATCACAAGATGTTGATAATAAACTGGACCAGTGGCTTATGTATGCCATGTTTGTCTGTTCATGTCCACCAGTTGCTCGAGAGTCTAGTGGAATTGGAGCAACCAAAGATCTTTACCATCTTATTTTCCCTTCTCTAAAATCGGGATCTGATGCACATGTTGTAAGTACACCGGTCTAAACTTATTTATAAGTATAGCGTTACAAGCTGACTATGTCATTGAGTATGAAGAGTTGCATGCATATTGATAAGTCTTCTATTTTTTATTTCCACATTTCTTACTCAAATAAGTATACAAAAAGCTGGGAATTTCTTGTGTTCTTTTTACCATATTCTAATTTTGCTTTCATTTGATTGAAATTGTTTTTAGCTCCTTCCTGGATTTAATGGTAAGAATTGAGAAAGATCAATCAAGTATTTCATTTGAAAAATAAATTCAATTTAAAGTTGGGTTTATCAGAGTATATGTGTGACTTGAGTCTGTTAGTGTATAGAGTGTATAGAGAATCTATAAATAAGAGGTGTCACCCTCGGCTGTAACTAACTTGAACAGAATAACAATATTCAGTTTAGAGCAGTTACTTTCTCTCTCCTCTCTCTCTCTCTCTCTCTCTCTCTCCCCCCCCCCCCCCCCCCTCACAATTCTAAAAGGGTTCAAGTTGCGTAGTGTTTGTGTTAAGTTTTCATACTTAGTATTTTGTATTCATTTATTTTAATTATATATTTTTGTACCTACATGTTTTAAAACATTTTTTTTTCAAAGTATCACATATTTTTCCTTCATTTTACTTTATTTTTCTTATTTCCTTTACAGCTCTTCTAATTGGCATATGAATGGTGGGGGAGAGTAAACTTTGAATTATAACTATCTATATCCTAATTTACATATCCACCCCCGAATTTCAACCCCAATAATATTGATATTTTTTTTTGGCTAGAATTTATACTTTAACTATGTACTTTGTTCTAAGATATTAAGTTTTCTCTTTCGTATGGGATAGGGCTTTATTTTCAAAACTTGGTCACTGGATTATTATGGTTGGGTTTGGTAGCTCAACTATTTGGACCTTAATATTAAAATCAATGTATTTATACAGCTTTAAGAACATTGATATTTCTAATGCTAAATGTCATGGAAAATTATGTATTCTAAAATATATTGTTCAACTTTTTATGCTGAGGACCTAAATGAGAAATGTCTACATGCTCATGATCATTGCCTACATCCTTTTCCCAGAGGTGTTTTGGTGCATACTTGAGATAGAAAACACTGAAAATTCTTGTGCATGTCCCTCACAAACACTTCTTTTTCTATTCGCAAAATTAGCTTCATGGAAATGCATGCATAGGATTCATGTGTCTAATAGTTTATATGATATTTCGACTAGAGCATAATGTTTGTAAATTTATGGAAATTTTAATGGCCCAGCGGCTAATTGGAGATAGATTAAGTGATTGACTTGTGCTTGTTGGAAAGTGATTTGGAGTTTTCATGGGATTTTTCTAATACAGTTGTAGGGCAACGGGGCAGCTTTTATCTGTTATTTTTTTGTTTTTCTTGGTTGTGTTATTTTTTCTCCCGTCCAAACACATCAAATCAGCCCCTTAAAAATGCAAGGTAAGGCTACCTTCAAGAGACCCACAATAGCTCTGATCTTTCCTTGGAGCCTGCAATGTTGGGAGCTTTATAGCACAAATGTGGATGATCTCTTTCTTCCAAATTCGTTGTAATATTTTTCTTTGTTTAATAAATTTCTTCTAAGCAGAATAGTTTCTATGATGTTAGGAAGCTGAACTTGGATTTTTCTTTTTTGTTTTGTTTCTTGCATTGTGCCTGCTGAAAATTCATTCTGTGAGATTTCTTCTTCACTATTTAAAGGAATCCTTTTAAGTTTGCTAGTTCTGATTATTAAACTTTTTTTTTTTCAATGGGAGAGGTATTAGGAAGACTGATGGCTGTTAATATCTGCAGTTTTATTGATTTAAAGGCATTTAAAATATTCTACTATCACTCATTTGCCTGCTACTTTTATGTATCAAATCTATTTATTGCTGAGGATGTTTGTGATTTAGCATGCAGCCACCATGGCTCTTGGCCGCTCACACTTGGAAGCATGTGAAATCATGTTCAGCGAGCTTGCTTCTTTTATTGATGAGGTTTCGTCCGAGACAGAAGGAAAACCAAAGTGGAAGGTATTATTATGAATCTGTAAATTTTTTTTGTTTGTTTATCAGTCATTGAGGGAGTTAGTAATCATAAATTATAAATGATAAGATAATATAATAGTAAAAAGAATTAAGAAATATAATTTTGAATTCTTTGGACCTCTTACAAAATGCCAACTATGTTATGGACAATATTCCGTATTTCAATTTAAAAAACACAAACTAATTAAACCTTTTGGTTAGTTATTGCTTTGGTTGTTTCTTCTCGAATTTTTGAAGTGGAATTTTGTACTCACATTTAATATTTATGAATACAGAGTCAAAAGGCTCGCCGGGAAGAACTCCGTGTCCATATTGCAAATATTTATCGTACTGTTGCAGAAAATGTATGGCCTGGCATGCTTCTCCGCAAGCCAGTTTTCCGTCTCCATTATCTTAAATTCATTGATGAGACAACTAGACTCATATCAACATCTTCTGAAAGTTTTCAAGACACGCAACCATTCCGCTATGCACTTGCTTGTGTTATAAGATCCTTAGCCCCTGAATTTGTTGATTCAAAATCTGAGAAATTTGACGTTAGAACCAGAAAGCGCCTATTTGATCTTCTTCTCTCCTGGTGTGATGACATAAGCAGTACTTGGGGTCAGGATGGTGTAAGTGACTATAGACGTGAAGTCGATCGTTACAAGTCTTCTCAACATGCACGGTCAAAAGATTCTGTGGATAAAATATCATTTGACAAAGAACTGAATGAACAGGTTGAGGCAATCCAGTGGGCATCCATGAATGCTATAGCCTCACTTTTATATGGACCATGTTTTGATGACAATGCAAGGAAAATGAGTGGTCGCGTGATATCTTGGATTAATGCTTTGTTTTTGGAGCCCACACCAAGGGCTCCATTTGGTTTTTCACCAGCTGATCCAAGAACTCCATCATATACCAAGTATCAGGGGGAAGGTGGCCGGGGAAACACTGGTCGTGATAGGCTTAGGGGTGGTCATCACCGTGTGTCTTTAGCAAAATTAGCTTTGAAGAATCTTTTGCTTACAAATTTGGACCTGTTTCCCTCCTGCATTGATCAGGTAATACTTTTACTTTGCATTCTGCATCACATCCCAATAAGCATCTTGCTCTGACAGAAGAATTGGCAAAGTTCCATAGCTGTTTATAAGCCACTGGCTGGGTGTTTTTATACTACTTTTCAAGGTTTAAAAAATATATTAACAAAAGTAAATTTTCTCACAATGCCTAAGGACATATGATGTGTGAAGCCATTTATGAGCTTTCACCTAGCTTATAGCATGTTTATGTGAGATTTATCACAACTCGAAAACCACTGATTTTGGTTCCACTATCAGTTGAAGCTAACTTTTTTCTCCTTTTAAAAACGTCCCTTTGCCAATCCCAGAAATTGAACAAACCTGCCATTAAGCCTTTAAGAGACTTGTTCCTTGACAATGACATCAAGGGGTTAGTAGATCGATCTTTACTGTCATTGTCCTTATAAAAGTTCTGCACTTGGTATGAATGGGCTTCTTTATGTCCACTCTTTATGTCTAAAGAACTCTTGCATGAATGATCGATCATATTAGATGTGTAAAGGCATTTATGAGGCTTGACCTATTAGCTTAAACAAAAGGAGAGCTTGTTAGTCCTTGACAATTTTTATTATTTATTTTTGCATTTTTACTTCACACAATATAATTTTGATATAATATTTTACTAATGTTAATTCACTATATGTACTAGATTATATTTATTTATTATGAAATTGTATTTTAATACACAATCATTCTTAATTAAATTTATGATGTTTAATTTTTTGATAGCTTCTATATTATTTCCCAGGGTTAGATGTACTTTTCGAAATCATAGTGCCATGCAAGACATTTTAGTATGATTTACTCAATGCTTAACGTGATAATATTTTTATTATTCCCTCCATTCCTAATTATAAGTCCCTTTAGAGACATGTTTCGTGTCCCTTTGTATAAGACCCCCTACTAAATTTTAAGAATGTTTATTATCATTTTCCACATATACCCCTCACATATATTGAGCTTTTGTAATCCCACGATTTTGATTACCACTAAAAATAAATTCTCTTCAATGCTACCCAATATAAATTAAGGGTAAATAGGGAAGATAATATAATTTTTTCTAAAACCAATACATTAATAAACATCATTACATGTTCTTAATAAGCATTATTGTTGAGGGTCTTATAATTAGGAACGGAGGGAGTATTTCATAACAACTACATTAAGAAATACATTCATTAGGAAATTTATGATTGAGAAAAAAAATTATATTGAACATTTATTTTATTAAACATGCTAATATTTAAAAGATAGATTTTAGTATAAAACATAATGCTTCTGCAATGAATGGATCAATTTCTATACACATGATTGGCAAGCAGTCAGCATAACCTCTAGCTAACCTAAGGAGAAAGTTGCCTGTTGCAGTAGAAAAGGGGAGTTGCTAGGCATCAACAGTTAGAAAATGAGAAATAAATTGCGCAGAGATGAAACAAGAGAGAGAAAAAATTGATGGGGAAGATTTAACTTGAATTGGAGTCAGGAATTGCAATGTGGCATTGGAGGCTGTCCCTCTCCATAATTTCTATGGATTGTAAACTTACGATATACTTCACCTAGTCATAGTTTACCACCAAAGCCTAATGACTATTTGAAGAAATCAAGCAGATAAAGAAACATGACTGCAGAAAGTAAACCGGGTTTGAAGAAGGTTTGAAACTCTTTCAGGCCAGTTTTTTTTTTAAAAGCTCTAGATCTAGGCATAGTCAACAAACTAAACAAAAAGTATGGTCCTATACCTCACCATTATAAATGGTGATGCATTAATCTGAAAGGCCATAACATGTATCATGGAACTCAACCATGATGCCTCTTGTACGTGGTCTCCATATGATAATATGCCCTACTCTTCACTATGATTTTTTTTTTTCTGTTATATATAGATTTTAAGAGCAAGGTTTAGAGATCTTAAGGAAGCTACACACTTGGAAGTCAAATAACATGAACTGGGAGGGCAGATCATTTCGTTCTATATGTAGTTTTGATTTAATTTTTTTGCATGATCTATTTTTCTTAATCCTTGCCCTTTGGTTTTGTCTGTTTGATTTCCTATCTTTTCAGATCATGCTTCCCTTGTATTATTTCTTATGTGGAGATATCTCTTTTGTCAATGACATCAAAGCTCATACAACTTCATTGTCTTTTGCAGTGCTACTACTCTAATTCTTCTGTAGCCGATGGGTACTTCAGCGTACTGGCAGAGGTCTACATGCGCCAAGAGATACCGAACTGTGAAATACAGAGACTCTTGAGTCTGATCCTTTACAAGGTTGTGGATCCATCTAGACAAATTCGTGATGATGCCCTTCAAATGCTTGAGACACTTTCTGTGCGTGAATGGGCTGAGGATGGCATTGATGGCTCAGGTAGTTATCGAGCTGCTGTTGTGGGTAATCTTCCTGATTCCTATCAACAATTCCAGTACAAGCTTTCCTGTAAACTAGCCAAAGATCATCCTGAACTAAGCCAACTTCTTTGTGAGGAGATTATGCAGAGGCAATTAGATGCTGTTGATATAATTGCTCAGCATCAGGTCTTGACATGCATGGCTCCGTGGATTGAGAACCTTAATTTCTGGAAACTCAAGGAAGGCTGGAGTGAAAGGTTATTGAAAAGTCTTTACTATGTAACATGGCGACATGGAGATCAATTTCCTGATGAAATTGAGAAACTTTGGAGCACAATTGCTAGCAAAAATAGGAATATCAGTCCTGTTTTAGATTTCTTGATCACAAAAGGAATTGAAGATTGCGATTCAAATGCATCAACTGAAATAAGCGGTGCATTTGCCACATACTTTAGTGTTGCAAAGCGGGTAAGTCTATATTTAGCCCGAATATGCCCTCAACGGACTATAGATCACCTAGTTTTCCAGTTGTCTCAGCGACTACTAGAGGATAGCATTGAACTAGTTGGGCCAAGTGCAAGTAAGGGTGATACCAATGCCAATTTTGTGTTAGAATTCTCACAAGGTCCTGCTGTGGCCCAAATGGCATCAGTCATGGATAACCAACCACACATGTCCCCATTGCTTGTAAGAGGTTCTCTTGATGGTCCACTAAGAAATGTTAGTGGGAGCTTGAGCTGGAGAACAGCTGGTATGACAGGCCGGAGTGTATCAGGTCCATTAAGTCCTATGCCTCCAGAGCTAAATATTGTTCCAGTAAGTACAGGGCGGTCAGGGCAACTTCTGCCATCATTGGTTAACATGTCAGGGCCCTTGATGGGTGTTAGAAGCTCAACAGGGAGTTTGCGGAGCCGCCATGTTTCTCGGGACAGTGGAGATTATCTTGTTGATACTCCAAACTCAGGTGAAGATGGACTGCATGCAGGGGGTGCCATGCATGGTGTGAATGCAAAAGAACTACAATCAGCCTTACAGGGTCATCAGCAACATTCACTTACGCATGCAGACATAGCCCTGATTCTTCTTGCTGAAATTGCATATGAGAATGATGAAGACTTCCGCCAATACTTGCCTTTACTCTTTCATGTCATCTTTGTTTCAATGGACAGTTCAGAAGACATTGTGCTAGAGCATTGTCAGCATTTGCTTGTTAATCTACTATATTCCCTTGCTGGTCGCCACTTGGAGCAGTATGAGGTGGAAAATAATGATAGGGAGAACAAGCAACAGGTTGTGAGCCTGATTAAATATGTTCAATCAAAGCGAGGAAGCATGATGTGGGAGAATGAGGATCCAACAGTTGTCAGAACCGAGCTTCCAAGTGCAGCTCTTCTTTCTGCCCTAGTTCAGAGCATGGTGGATGCCATCTTCTTTCAAGGAGATCTTCGTGAGACTTGGGGAGAAGAAGCTCTCAAGTGGGCTATGGAGTGCACATCAAGACACCTTGCCTGTCGTTCACATCAGATCTATCGTGCACTTCGTCCGAGTGTCACTAGTGATGCTTGTGTATCCCTTCTTCGGTGCCTCCATAGATGTCTTGGAAATCCAGTACCTCAAGTTTTGGGATTTGTTATGGAAATTTTAATGACATTGCAAGTTATGGTGGAAAATATGGAGCCAGAGAAGGTGATACTCTATCCTCAGCTATTCTGGGGGTGTGTTGCTATGATGCACACAGATTTTGTACATGTCTACCACCAGGTTCTAGAGCTCTTCTCTAAGGTGATTGACCGTTTATCTTTCCGTGACCACACAACAGAAAATGTGCTGCTTTCAAGTATGCCTAGGGATGAACTTGAGAGTGGTGATTTAGGAGAATTTCAACGTGCAGAATCTAAAAGTGGATATGAACCTCTACAAGAGGGGAGTTTGCCAACATTTGAAGGGGTGCAGCCTCTTGTTCTTAAAGGACTTATGTCGAACGTCAGTCACTGCGTCTCTATTGATGTCCTCTCCCGTATCACAGTGCATTCCTGTGATTCTATATTTGGTGATACGGAGACAAGACTCCTGATGCACATTATAGGGTTACTTCCTTGGCTCTGTCTACAACTCAGCAAAGACCCAGTGATAGGTCCTGCTTCACCACTTCAACATCAATATCAAAAGGCTTGCTCTGTTGCTTCCAATATTGCAATTTGGTGCCGAGCGAAATCTCTGGACGAATTAGCTACTGTATTTATAATTTACTCTCGAGGAGAGATTAAGAGCATTGATAATTTTCTGGCTTGTGTTTCACCACTACTATGCAACGAATGGTTTCCAAAACATTCAACTTTGGCATTTGGGCACTTACTAAGGCTACTAGAAAAAGGACCAGTCGAGTATCAACGTGTCATTCTACTCATGCTCAAAGCTCTCCTCCAGCACACTCCGATGGATGCTGCCCAGAGTCCGCATATCTATGCAATTGTATCCCAATTAGTGGAAAGCACTTTGTGTTGGGAAGCACTGAGTGTGTTAGAAGCCCTTCTACAAAGTTGCAGTTCATTGACTGGTTCTCACCCACTTGAGCCTGGTTCATTTGAGAATGGTGGAATTGAAGAGAAGTTTCTTGCTCCACAAACCTCGTTCAAGGCCCGCAGTGGGCCCCTGCAGTACGGTATGGGCTCAGGACTGGGCTCAGGACTGGGCTCAGTTCTTGGACAGGGTGGGTCAACTGAGGCAGGGATGTCACAAAGAGAGGTAGCTTTGCAGAATACTCGTCTGATTCTTGGTCGGGTATTGGACAGAAGTGCATTAGGTAAGAGAAAGGACCACAAAAAGTTAGTCCCTTTTGTGGTGAATATTGGTAACCCATGATTATTGTATAATTAATTCCATTTGCTGTATGTATATATATTCTATCCAAGATGAATTAGGGATTGCTCTAGGATAGTGGTTGTACATAAACACCTAGCTACAGGGATGCCAGTTTTGTAGCTTTCTGTGTAATTGTAGACAGCATCCTTTTGATGTCAAATATCATGCGTAATTTAACTTTATCAGAAATTTGGAGTAACTTTATCAGAATTTTGGAGTCCTAACTCTGTGTTAAAAGCTAGTCCAGCGGTGAGGTTGCTCTTACCTTTATAAGGACTATCTTGGTTAAATATCTAGTTAATGTGACACTTCTAGCATACTTTGATGATAACGTTGCTATACTTTGCTATACTAAATTCACAACGCCATCACAGAGAACAAGTGTGCGAACGAACAATGTGATTTGATTTTTAAAATCACATTATTTTGCTGATTTTTTATTCATATACAAATCACATCTTTTAATTGGTCATTGAGGTAGTGCGTGCGTGGAATTTGTTGTTCTGAATAGCAAAGCTCACTCTTCTTTCTAATAAAATTTTCTTCGTTGGTATTACTTTTATTTTCCTTCTACTTGAAGTTTTTAGCAAGGAATTTAGAGCGTAATACTGTCAGAAAAAGGAATAGTATCATTCTATTTAAAAAATTATAAAAATAAAATGTTCTAATTACCTCTCATGTTAAATTTCATTTTTTATCTCATATATCTCATATCAAAGGAATTATTAATTTTTCTTCAAATAATACTGTCATTGTCCCTAATTGTAATATTCATGTCCCTTAATATAAGACAGTGCAACAATGATAAATTAGAGTTATTACAATTTATTAAAAAAATAAATCAAATATCCCTTAAGCCTTGATTCTTTCTTCCCTCACCATCTCACTCTGTCTTCCACTTTTCTGGCGGTCTGCAATCACTATCGTGGAGCACCCAATTGCATCTTCAAATCTCTGTGCGGCGGCGGCACCAGTCAGACGGAACTATGGGGGCGAGATCTGGTCATTGCTGTGTCGGAAATCGAGTGGCAGCAGGAAGGAGGGTTAAGAAGGGATTCGTATTCATCAACTCCGTTTGCCACAATCTCAGTCCCATTCTTCGATTTCAGTTCGCTAATGGTAGAGGTGTTCCACGTGTTTCATTTTAATTGATGCTTTAGTCAATTCGTATTCTTCACTGTTGTTCAATACGTTACGTCAATTTCAATCAATACTAATTATATGTGTGCTTCTCATTCTCTCAAATTAACAAACTCATTCTTTTTAAATGTCAAATCATCATCTTCCTCTAGTCAACCATTTTTCACCATCCACTTTCTCTCTCGCTTCTAATTCTTTCCTTCTTTTCTTTATTTTGTTTGGTTGCAAATTCGCAAGCTTTCTTGAACACCCCCTAAAAGATTTATTGGATTTGTTGCCTAATTTGCTAGAAACATTCGGGTTCTGATTTCTGATCCATGCGCCGTTTATTGGGTATCAAGTTTTGAATTTTGATTTCGTTTTCTTTGTTACACCTGGATTGGAGTAAAGTTTGAATCTTTTCTTCATCTTGATAAATGGGTGTGTTTTTGTTTTGGACAGATTTGTTAAGCTGATTTGAAATTTCCCCAAACGGATAACTTGAAAGAAAGCTGAAAATGACGACGGGAAGTCTTGCAGCTAAGGCAGAGAAGACAAAATCAAGGAAGAGCAAGGCAGTTGTTGATGAGAATGCGCCTTTGATACCCAAGACTCATGAAACTGATGATGCTGCTGGGTTTGATGATTTTAATGGAGCTTCATTTTCTGGGGCTGTTTTCAACTTGTCCACCACAATCATTGGTGCCGGGATCATGGGTTTGCCTGCGTGTGTGAAAAAGTTGGGGATGGTTCCTGGTCTTCTTGCTATAATCTTAACAGCATTCTTGACAGAGAAGTCAATTGAGTTCATGATTAGGTTTTCCAGGGCAGGGAATCTTTCCTCTTACGGAAGTCTCATGCGGGACGCCTTTGGGAAATTTGGGAAAGCTCTGGTGGAGATAAGTGTTGTAATCAATAACATTGGCGTGCTGATTGTTTACATGATTATTATTGGTGAAGGCTGAAAACCATATTCTTATTTAGATGGACTTCCATTGTAATCACAATTTTTTGTTTTAGTTGAACTTAAGGTTTTCTAATTCTGTTCTGTTTTGTACATATTGCAGGTGATGTGATTTCGGGAACATCTTCAAGTGGAACTCACCATTCTGGTGTCCTTGAAGGATGGTTTGGTGTGCATTGGTGGACTGGGCGTGCATTTGTTCTTGTTGTTGTAACATTAGCTGTGTTTGCACCTTTGGTCAGCTTTAAGCGAATTGGTAATTGCTCTTTTCTTTCCCAATTAAAGAAAGCATATTATTAGTTATGTCACTTATTCAATTACAAATTACTGGTCATAAATTGGTTAGGAAGATGAGCTTACATGTTTAAAGTGCCATGCATTAGTTCTAATTTCTTAACCACCTTAAGAGGTTCTTAAAAGGACTATTTGTCATCTCAAGTTACAGATAACTATTTGTTGAACTGTTGGTCCATTTTAAGTTAGCATTACTTAGACTATACTTGGATATCTAATGATGAGTGGAATGAAATGGAATAGAATAAAATTACCATATCATAATTTGGATATTTTATGATAAAATGGATAAAAATTTCATTTCATTGTTTGAAAAGTAAACAGAACAATAAGGAGATCCATTAGTTGACTCCATCTCATACCCCAAGTTGGTGAAGAAAAATAAAGGTAGTGAATGGAATATACTTCATGTCATTGCACCCTATTTTTAACAACCAAACAATTACAACTACCATTGCTTGCAATAATCCAATCATTAGTGCAAGGCTTATATTAAGTTGGGAATCCCTGTTAGTTGCATGTTAATTGCTCTAAGTTCTATATTATCAAGTTTTGCATTGATCATTTGGATGGGAAATATATATATTTTAGGGTAGAAATTAAGGAATGAAAAAAATTTAGGAAAATTGTGTTGTTTTCTGCCATATATTATGGCATCTGAGTTACTTGACAAAGTTGGCGTGTATTATAGTTTCAGTGTCATTCTAATTCTATTGCTTTGACACTTTATACATATTTCACTTTTGTACCGACAAACTAAATCATTTGATCAATATTTTGTGTTCAATTTATATGATGGGATCATAGGAGAGGTCTTTTTCATGATATATTTAAGCTTATCTCTTGATATGCAGCACTGCTTTACCAAATCCATGAAGATTTTACATGCCTGCTCTGTGGTTTTTGCAGATTCATTGAGATTCACTTCTGCATTATCAGTTGGACTAGCAATTGTTTTTCTTGTCATTGCTGTGGGAATCTCAATTATCAAGATTATAAGTGGAGGCCTTGAGATGCCCAAACTCTTTCCGATCATTACTGATGCAGCGTCAGTTTTTGAACTATTCACTGTAGTTCCCGTGCTTGTGACTGCCTATATCTGCCACTACAATGGTACAAAAAAAATTCAGACATTTGTTTCAAACTTCATTGCCCCTGTGTTAATGTATTTATACTGAATAGACTTATGTAACTCTAAGTGCATTATGTGATAGTTGCTTTATGTGCACTCTTCATTTGCAGTTCATAGCATAGATAATGAACTTGAGGACTCCTCGCGGATGCATGGGGTTGTACGTACTTCCCTTGCTCTATGCTCCTCAGTGTACTTACTGACAAGCTTCTTTGGGTTCCTTCTATTTGGTGACGGAACTCTAGATGATGTGCTTGCTAATTTTGACACTGATCTTGGGATTCCTTTTGGTTCGGTGCTCAATGATGCTGTTCGTTTTAGCTATGCCGCACATCTTGTGCTTGTTTTTCCTGTAGTCTTCTATGCTGTGAGGGTCAACATAGATGGTCTCATATTTTCTTCATCAAGGCCTTTGGCTCTAGATAACTTCAGATTTGCATCAATTACTAGTACCCTTGTTGTCATTATCTTCCTGGGAGCAAATTTCATACCCAGCATTTGGGATATTTTCCAGTTCACTGGAGCTACAGCTGCTGTTTGTGTAGGATTCATATTTCCAGCTGCCATCACTCTTAGGTGAGTTTGGTAACTGAATTCTTTAGTTCAGCAATGGATTTGGTTTCTAATATGGTTTTTCTGCTGTATTAAGATATTTATCCCTAGTAGGAGAGAAGAAAAAAAGAAGTAAATAGCATTTTATATTTTATGGATTTATTGGGTATGTTTGGATACTTATTTGCGCCAATGCTAACAGGCGTTAGCACTCACTTCGAGAGAAAAAGTGAAAGAAACTCTTCTTATAGATTAGGATGAATGTGCTTTTTCGTTAACTCAACTGGTATACAAACACACACTTACTTGATTGTAGGATTTTGCTCTTTACTCAGAGAGGAGATAACTAGCCAAGAAAGAGGCCATTAACCTACATTATTTAGAATTACCAGACATAAAAAACTGCAGAAAATGCTGGTAGTTTCATTGTTACAAGCATAATACCACTATAGGCCATGTATTATATACAAAGGAATCATGTGGAAATGTTTAAAGCTTTACTAAACGGTAAAATAATGATTTAAGAATTATGAGATAGTTGTAATTCCCTTTTGTTTTGCTGTTTATTCTTTTACAGGGATCGACACAACATAGCAACTAAAGCAGACAAGATTCTATCTGTCTTTATGATAGTCCTGGCAGTATTGTCAAACGCTGTGGCTATATACAGTGACGCCTATGCCATGACCAAGAAGAAAAAAGCTTAATGTAATGATTTCTTGAAACTTTCTTTTATAGCCTAACCCTCAAATTGAAGGGACAGAATTTGCAGGGTTATTGACCAAGCATAAAATTAGGGTCTATTGAGAGGCTCTGATGGATTTGATTAGAAGCAAAGGTATCATCTGTGTACAAATATTCTTCAAAAGTGTGTGAAGGTCTGCTACATGTTCAACCTTCTTTGTAAATATGCTCTTTGCTGTTGTAATTGTAGAGGTTCTTGGTTGTGCCTCTATTTCTTATGCTTCATCTCCCTCATAAGTCATAAATGTAAGAGATGTGCCATTTTGTTACTGGTTAAGGGACTGGAGGATCGCCATATGGATTGTGAGAGAATGGTTTAGTTCAAGCATGGAAGACAAAACAAAAACTTGAAGGCTCTGGTTTTGTTCCTGTTTCTACTTTAAAGAAATTGAATTATGGATATGAAAACATGTTTGTTGATAGTTTGTATTCTAAATTTCCCTAGAAATAGAACATTTTGGAAACATAATTGTATTGCTAAAAATTTATGTAATTAAAGAATTTTTCAGATAAAATGTTTGATAGAGTTAACTTGTTTACACTACAATAATTTATCTAAACTTCTAGGGTCAGCATATGTGGGTTTGAGGGTTTGATCTCTGCATCAGCTAACACCGAACTCCCTCCCCTTACTTCGAGTCTGAGTTCCGACTAGTTCACTCATTCGTGTTGATAATGCATCTATAATAGCTGTAATTAAGAGGAGAAAGTAGAGGGTGGATGAATCGAAACTCAAAATGAAGGTTGGTATATGGTTGGGAATGGAGAGGGATAAATGGGTGTGGCAATACACATGAATGCCTGAAACATAAATGTTCCATTACAAGGATTCAAGTCCTTGATATAAAAGGCCTCCATTTGATGCTTATTCAAAGCCAAACCAATCTGAATCCCTTCATCAGGATGATTCCTACTTTTTGAGAAGATAAACGATCCAGTTCTTAGGCCTCCCCCATTCGAAATCACCATAGCATAAACCTCGAACCGAGGCGACGCTGTAATGGTTGAAATCAGGGTTGGATTCAGCTACAGTGAAGGAGACAGCATCGCTAGGGACATAGTTAATGAAGGTTTTGGAGGAGTCATGGGGCCAGATGATGTTACCCGCGAGTGGAAAGAAGTGTTGGAGGGTGAGTGAAAGGAGGTGTTTGAGATTGGGAATCAGACCAGAGTCAAAGAAACAACAAGAGGTTGGGTTTGGGACATACTCTAAATGATTCTAGACAAAGTTTGAGTTAAATCACCATAGTCTTAGGTGAACCAATAATATTTAAGATAAGTGAGTCACTTATGTTAAATATCATTGGTCCATCTAAAGGTAGAGAGTAATTTAACCTAAACTTTAACTAAGATTATTTGCGCAACTCCTTATATACTATATTCTAAAGAAAGTTATGTTACTGAGATCATATTTTAGAATGGCATGGTGATCAGGGACCACGAAGGAGAAGTTCTGGGAGCTGTTATTTCCAAGTGCAACATGGATCTTGGATTCGAATGTGCTGAAGCAATGGCTTTAAGGGATCAACAAAATTCTTATTTAGCTTTAGTGATTCTGGAGATTAAAAGACTGGTCCCTCTTTTCAATTCTATCTCTTTTTCCCACATTTATAAAGAAGCAAATAATGTTTCTCATAGTCTAGCTAAGAACTATGTTTCGCATTATGATGAGGCTTGGTCAAATGTCTTGCCTGTTTAAATTCTTCCATTCCTTTGGATATGCTTCCGATCTTTTCATTCGTCAAAAAATACAAACTAGTTAGATAGGAATTGTTCTCGTATGTCGTCGCCTCCGGCCAGATAAAGAGAGAACTTAGTTTATTATGAATAATGTCTTGCCTTTTAATAGTGGGGCAAGGACTCTAACCCTAAGTCTATTATATCATGGGCCTTATGGTCCCTTAACGGGGCACCCTGGCCCGTTGCTAGACTCAGCCCATACTCTCGTGGTCCGTATTCGCCAAGGGCCAAGCGTGGAAGTCTTGTCGGGGTGCTGTCCCCGTGTAGGGCGCCTCGCCCTACAACAATTCACTAGTTCACAAAACACCGAGCTTGAGGGACGAGGACGAAATGTGTATTTACAAATACTCACCACCCTTGTAATGTACCAGCTGGAACAAATTCACATTGATTTGGTCAACTACAATAAATGGCAAATTGAACCAGTCAACATCTGCATAAAGTGACAATAACATATATGCATTAACAGGCCATAATATCTGCATTGAAAAAGGCTTTATTTGAGAATTGATTGTAATAATTCCTCTCTAAATGTTAGGCAGGAATTATGCCTTTATGCTGCTCCTCCATTGCTGCAGCGTGTAATATAAATGAATGTACATGTTTATATAAAGATCAATAAAACAGAATCACTTAATTTTAGTTAGTCGCCCTATACCAGTCTAGGAATATATTTTAGTTAGTTTTAAAGCATAAAGAGAATTAGAAGTATATATAGTAATTACATTTTAAATTATTAAATTGGAAAAATTAAATTTTAAAAAATATTGTTATTTTCTTTATTTATATTGTTCTATCATTATTTTATACACCTTAAACACAAACACAATATAAGTTAAGAGTCTATCATGCTCTATAGATAATTTTTTTAGCAAATTAATGGATGTAGTAGGGAGACAGGAGACTCCCTTATGGGCTGTTGTCAATCTATTTCTCATCTCTTTCTCTATTCTCTCATAAACCAAATAAAACATAAATATCCTCTGTTAGAGGATCTTCAATGAAAGTTTTTATTTTGGGTTCTTAAGCTAAGAACCGGTACTTATAACTTTCCCCATTAAACAACGCCGAGCTGGATTTTTTAGTTCTTAAAAATAAGGTCTAGTTGCTTCCGCAAGGCACTTTTTTTTTTTTGAAAACTTTCCGCAAGGCACTTTACTTCTTAGATTAAAAAATTATATTTTATCTCTAATTCATTAATTGAAATCAGTTAAAAAAAATAGGGAAAGAAGTGATCATGAACATCAACAGAAAGGGGAGATCAAATTCAATACATGAAAAATTAAAAGAAAATTTACATGAGTAAAGCCATAGATCCAGAACGGGCAAATAAAATAAAAATAAGACAACCCAAAATCACATTTATGAGAAGAAAATGTGAGAGGTTTAAGGTTGCTTGGGAGAGGAGAGGGAACCGTAGCGTGAGCCGTGAGAGATGGAGGAAACGACTGTGTGAGATGGAGAGCTAGGGTTGCGTTTTTGGGTTCAAGAGACTACAAGAGTCTTTTTTTTGGCATGCGTTTTGGTTGGAAATAAATATTGGGTATGGTTATAAATGTTAATACTTAAATATTATTTATATATACTGTTATAAATATTAATTAAATTGTATTAATTAATATTTAAATTTAAATTGAAATTAGGTGGAAATATTCTGAGACCTAGTCAAAAGTAAAACAAGAATTCGTAATTAGAGTAAATCTGTATTGCTTATATTTTATGAGGCACAATAACCTACATAAATAGTGCTAAGAAGTCAAAATAACATCTTATTAATTGGAGAAAATATGTTGTCACTTAAAGGGGTTTATGTTCCTCTCTAACCCCTTTTTTCCAATTGAGAGAAAATACCTCCAAATCATCCGATAAAGTACAAGTGGTGTGACGCGGAAGAGGTTAGTAGAGATCCTCTTGTGAGTAGGAGCGTTGAGAATCTCTGTGAGAAGAATTGTCCACTAAATGAGATTTTACTGGAGATAGAGATTCAAAGTTAAACACTTAAACTCTGTGTGAAGTCAAGTTGGTCTCTTTAATACTCTAGTAGCCTCTACTATACATATACATATTGTAGGAGAAAGACCTATCCACCCTTTGAGTCACCGATTGAGGTTTGATGCGTGTTGAAGAAAGAAAAGAACGGTTGTAGTACTTTTGTCCTGCTGCTTTTATAAAGGAAAGAAGCGAATTCAATTATGGTCCCGACTTGCACTGCATCTTTGTTGGTGCAGCATGCAAGACCGCCACACTTTTCTCATCCACAAACTCAAAAGCTGACACCCCTTCCTTATCACTCCACAATGTTCGCCACTTTCATAGGTTGCGGTAGTTGTTGTTGTTATTGTTACTTCTTTTGAACCTCTCTTTACCTTGTGTTGTGTCCCTGTTCCTGTTCCTTCTCTTCACAATAATAACATGTCTCTCACCATCAAACTACAACTACTTCCCCTTCTCAACCTTAACCTTAACCACCACCATGCAAACAAGATAACCAACACCAAAAAGATTCGTCCTCAACCGATTTACAGTTCCAATTCGTTGATAATCACCACAACAACGTGTAAGAAACTGAACCCGATAATGCAGGGGGGTGTCAGGAGTTCGTTGATAGAGCCTGATGGAGGGGCATTGGTGGATCTTGTGCTGCCGGAAGGGCAGAGGGGTTTGAAGGCGGTGGAGGCGGAGGCGCTGCCGAAGGTGCGGCTCACGAGGGTTGATCTGGAGTGGGTGCATGTGATTGGGGAAGGCTGGGCTAGTCCCTTGAAGGGGTTCATGAGGGAGGATGAGTATTTGCAGAGCTTGCATTTCAATTCCCTCCGGTTAGAGGGTGGCTCTGTCGTCAACATGTCGCTTCCCATTGTGTTGGCCATTGATGATGACACCAAGGGGCGAATTGGGTCGTCCTCAAATGTGGCCTTGCTCGGCCCTCATGGAGATGCGGTTGCGATTCTTAGAAGGTTAGTTAGTCTTCTTCTGCCAATTCTTTTTTCTTTCTGGTTAATTTGTGTTTTCTAGTCAATTATTCAAATGTTATTAATGTGTGAATTTTACTCTTTAATTTAATTAATAGGTTAAAATGCCCAACTAGATAGGCAACCCCAAACCCGGCCTAGTTTCTATATGAGTTCTTTGGTTATGTTGTCAGTAAATTGCAATTAAGTAGCATTTTGTGGTGAAGGTACTTGCTCTGCTAGAACTTGATCACAGACTAAATGACAGACTACTTCATTATGCCGGGTTCGTGTGTGTTCATGAAAGAGTTAGAAGATAATAGAATGGGACTTGGTTTTTAACAAAAAGGTATGGTAGTGGAAGATAAAACTTCAAAAGTAGACATTATTCTTTAATTACAACCAAACTATCTCGCATGTAAGTTGTAATGTAAGGTAGGTGGTTATGGAATGATTTCAAATGGTCTCAAGATAAATCAGTTGCTGCTGCCATGTGATCACTGATCAGAAGCACCATTATCTAGTGTCCATTCTTCAGAGACATGGATTTAAGTTTCAATGGGTCTTACCTTACAGGACAGCATTACTTTAATTTTTTTTTTCCAGACTTAAGAACAAAAGGAGATGCTCATACTGCTTCTTATTCAAGCAGGCTATAGGAGAAGCCTAATGATTGTTGTGGGTGATATTGGCTATGGCAAGAAATTGAACATTGTTTACTGCTGTAGTATTTCACAGTTTAGAGGGCATCAGATTTGCTTAAAGCATTTAGAATTTTCATGGTCTGATTCCTACGCTGGGTCATAGCGGGTCCTAAGTCGGGGTAAAGGAGGAAGGTTGTGTTAGGCCTAAGGCAGTCGAGAAAATTTTGTTGAGCCTCCTTTCTTGCTACTAAGTTATGATCTTTGCTCAGATTAGGTGATGCTAATGACTCAGTTCAAAACTTGAAGCTGCACTTCGCCTTCATCATTTCCAAGTCCCATGAGAATCCAGTGGATTCCCTTTCTTTCTTTCTTTCTTTCTTTCTTTCTTTCTTGTTAATGAACTCCTTGGCTGCATCACTTGAAATAGATCTTCATCTTTATGAAGTAAGCTGTCACAGTCCATGATGCATTTCCTTGTGAAAATAGACCTTTGAGATTGTCCAATCTGTGTTTGTATAAGCAATAGTATCCTGAAGACCTTTTGATGGTAAATTACGAGGCCAATAGCTTAACAAGTAATCGGATTTCTTCTAGGCATGCTAAGGGTTACCTGAAGAGTTAAAGGAATAAGGTAAAAGGTATCAACATGCAGAGCAAGCATGCTGCTCTTATACCATATAAAGTGGAACAATAAGCATTCTCCATTGTCTGTTTGGACTATAGTTCTGTACATGACTTATTGACTTTGTATAGCTAAGAACCTCAATTGGAGGCTAAGTAAAAGGCAGAGTAAAAGACATGAAGTAAAATTTCTGTGAACTATTCACTTATCATAAATTACATGCTTTTTTCACATGTCTCACATGTTCTTTTCACATGCCTTCAATTTCAGTCTTCTATTTTGCATGAAGGGTAGATCATGAAGTCATTTTGAAACTAAGAAAGTTGTATTGCCCTGGTTATCTAAATAAATCCTTGTCGTGGTGTCTTTTACCTTGAATTAACCATGAAACTCCTATGCAGTATTCAAATCTACAAGCATAACAAGGAGGAAAGAATAGCTAGAACTTGGGGAACAACTGCACCAGGATTGCCGTATGTTGAGGAGGTGATTACCCCAGCTGGAAATTGGCTTATTGGAGGAGATTTGGAATTGCTAAAACCTATCAAGTATAATGATGGTCTTGATCACTACAGGCTCTCTCCCAAACAACTTCGTGAAGAATTTGATAGGCGTGAAGCTGATGCAGTTTTTGCCTTTCAGTTAAGAAATCCAGTGCACAATGGCCATGCCTTGTTAATGAATGATACTCGTAATCGCCTGCTGGAAATGGGTTACAAAAATCCAATCTTATTGCTTCATCCTCTTGGAGGTTTCACAAAGGCTGATGATGTGCCCTTAGATGTCAGGATGGAGCAACATAGCAAGGTAGTTTCCATTTTTCTTATATGACATTGAGTAATAAGTAATAACAGTGTTCACGTGCCTTTAATAATATATGCTTACAACTGACCTTGGAAGTGATTGAGCTGTCATTCATTTTCAGCAACCTGTTTATATGTAAATTGCTTAGTCCCTGGAGTTTTATCCGCTTATTATCAAGTTCTTTTTGGTATACACTGATTCAGTTAACCAACCTCAAATAGGGGAAGGGGAAAAGACTTAGATGATGATGATATAAAGTTGTGTTTCTTCTTAGGTCCTAGAAGATGGAGTTCTTGATCCAGAGACTACCATAGTTGCTATCTTTCCATCACCTATGCATTATGCAGGTCCTACTGAAGTACAGTGGCACGCCAAGGCACGAATAAATGCAGGTGCCAACTTCTATATTGTTGGCCGTGATCCCGCTGGTATGGGTCACCCTACCGAGAAAAGGGATTTGTACGACCCTGATCATGGGAAAAAGGTTCTCAGCATGGCTCCTGGTCTTGAGAAGCTTAACATTTTGCCATTCAGGGTATATTCTCTTCCTTTTAAGCATGGCTATAGGTTCTTGTTCCTCTATGAGATATGTTCTTTGAATGGCATCTTCTTCACAATGCTTAGTGATGCATATCATGTGTTTATTATTTGAGATGTGAATTGACATGATTTCCTTGTTCATTTATACACGACATTACTTTCTGAAGTTTAATATGCTACCGAGAAGTATGCTGATGAGATTTTGTTTTATTTTATGACGATTCAGAAAATACTTAATTATGTCGGCTGATAACTTCTACCTTGTTTGCCATTTTAAATTACAGGTGGCAGCTTATGACACTAAGGACAAAAAGATGGCATTTTTTGATCCAACCCGTTCTCAAGATTTCCTATTTATATCAGGAACCAAGGTATTTGACTCCCTTTTTTCTTATAATTCATTGATGTATTTCAGGCTCCATCAATCTTAAATTTGGAAATTGTCATTAATAATTTATTATTAACCCCCTTAGGATCCCGTTCATTATGTTTACACACATGTACCGTAAAGTTGATTTCTGAAGTCATTTGACATTGGAATTGGTTAACTGTTCTTCACGATTTTTTTATATTTTCTTGGTTGATTTATTTTTCCAGATGCGGGCTTATGCAAGAAGCGGGGAAAATCCACCAGATGGATTTATGTGCCCAGGTGGATGGAAGGTTCTTGTTAATTATTATGAAAGTTTACAGGGGGAAGAGGCAGCACAACAGCCTGTGTTATCTGCTTAGACATAACTAGGAATTTTTGCATTAATTGGTTCCAAAGGAAGAGTGTTAAGGGTATGGTTCCAGGAGTGCCAATTTTGATGCATGGTCTTCCAGCTTCATGGTCAAGAACTCAGCAATGCGCAAGCATATTTTAGTTTTTTTTAATCCAATGATTCACCTTTGGTTTCCTTATTGAGTTACTATGATTGAAGAATTTGTTGTGGTGTGTCAGGCATTATTGCAGATGAAATTCTCTATCTGATCTGAGTCTTGGTGCTAGAAAAATTCAGCAGAACCTTGGTTCTGATGGCTATTTACAGGGTGTATAGAGAATGTGGCCATGAGAACGAACATACACACTACAAAGTGGGGACAACTACAAGGACAAGAAGCTGAAAAGCAAACCACATGTTGTCCAGGGTATTATTCAATGAACCACATGGACAGTTGTGGTGTGTCTGAATTCTGATGAACAATTTTTAAGGAGGGAAAAGTACATATATTTTACTATAAAACGCTTTATTTCGACATTTGAGCTGGAAAAATTGAAAATTATGTTATGCTTTAAGGCACTCAAATTAAGAATTTATAATTAGACCAAACTTGTTAATACTCTTCATTCAGTTCTGTATTCAGGCCTCTGCTTGCTGATATGATTTTCTCACTTTGATTATCCCATAGGTCGCTAATACTCTTCATTATGTTACTGAACGAATAATTCAAACACGATGTGAGAGTCCTTGGACTGTGATGCTTGTTTAGTGTATGTTTGGTTTAAGTGAGTATCTTGAAAACCATGGTTTTGTATGTAATGGAAGGGGTCATCATGTTTAGTTGTAGGATCCACTTTTACCCATTTCCAAGTGCTATCTTTTACATCACTCAACCTATTATGACGTTGGTGGATTACCCCACAACTCTTCCTTTTTTATGATCTCTCTTTATTTAAAATAATACTATATGTTATAATAGAACTAATGTATTTAGATATTAGATAGCCATTGAGAATGTTTTAGCCTAAAATTTTATTTAGTTTTTCGACTCATATAATTCGATTGTTAACCTGGTTAATGTCAAATTAGTTAAGTGTTAAGATGAATAAGTGTTAAAAGAGATTTCACATTTGTATTTTGATACGCACCTGCCCAAGATATTGCAAGTATACAAGAGGAAGCGTCAAGTGCATCACATCTGATTTTTCTCAACAGAATTATTCTCTTCACTTCCTAATTATTCTCACTAGAATATCTCCTAGGGAGGAGGAGAGAGAAATCATAACAACCAACCTGTTTGTTGCTTTATTTTGAATGTTTGTTTTATTTTATTATCTTCTTTATTTTCTGTTATTGCTAGCGGCTTTATATAGCCTTAGGGAGAGAAGGGAGAGGCAGACTGGAATTCTGTTAGGACCTAGGAGAGCAGAGGCACTCTCGAATCTGCCTCAGTTATTTCTCCCTCTTTCAGTCTTTATTCCTGCAATTGTAATTTCCCTAAACCTGGATTTTGGTCATTATCCAGAATCTCAGTGCTAATAAATAATTTTCCTTCCAAATTCTTCCTAAAATTCCCTGGTACCTAACATTGGTATCAGAGCTCCCGGTCTAGGGAGCTTTGTATGGTATCTACCCGCGCACAAATGGAGTTAAGGGTAGAGAACGTGGAGCAATCCATAGCTGAGATGAAAACAACGGTTCAGGAGCAACTCAACGACCTGCGACAACTACTCCTGGAACAGCGACGGACCAGGGGGCGTTCCAAGACGCCTCGACACCGCCATCAGCCCAGGGAGACTGAGTCGTCAAGATCCAGAAGTGCACAATATGGATCGATATCACCCACCCATGGCTCGGCAGGCGGCAGACCGCGCCCCAACGTGCGGATGGGGAGGAAAATCGACATCCCTTTTTTCAACGGTGAGGATGCTTATGGGTGGACTGTGAGGGTGGAACGGTTTTTCCGTTTGAATGATGTGGCAGAGAATGAGAAAATGGAGCTGTTGGTGATGGCCAGGAGGATCGAGCTCTGAACTGGTTCCAATGGTGGGAAGAACAAGCTCTGGAGAAAGCTTGGGGGCCATTTAAGGAAGCGCTGATCAGGAGATTCCAACCAGTCCTAGTCCAAAACCCATTTGGGCCAATGTTGAGTATTAAGCAGAATGGGAGCGTTATGGAGTATAGGGAACAATTTGAATCAGTAGCAGCTCCTTTGAGAAATACTGACAGGGCCATGCTGAAGGGAATCTTTCTAAATGGACTTAAAGAGGAAATCCGGGCTGAACTGAAACTCCATACTGCTGAGAGCTTAGCTGAATTAATGGACAAAGCTTTGCTACTAGAGGAGAAGAATTCAGTGTTCAAAAGGGGAAGAGGGGAGGAGGATAAAAGGGGTTGGAAGGAAAAAGGGGGAACAGGGAGCAGAACCCAAGTTTGGGTGGATGGAAATAAATGGAGAGCTCAAGGTGCAAATCAGGGGATTCATGCTAAAACTAATCCTGACCAAAAAACAGGGGAGGCTGCTGCACAAAACAAGATATGGAATGTAGGGCAGAGATTGTCACAAGCTGAGCTTCAGGAAAGGAGTAGAAAAGGGTTGTGTTTCAAGTGTGGGGAGAAATGGGGGAGGGAGCATATTTGTAAGATGAAGCATTATCAATTTGTGCTAGTGGAAAGAGAGGTGGAAGAAGAAGATGATGAGGAGGTGGTGTATGAAGATGCTGGAGAGGAGCTGGTTTTGGAGGGCAAGACTATGCAATTATCCCTCAGCAGCAAGGAGGGGTTAACCACAAATAGGTCCTTCAAGGTGAAAGGAAGAGTAGCAGGGAGAGAAAACGGAGAAAACATTATCATCTTAATTGATTGTGGGGCTACTAGCAATTTTATTTCACAAAGGCTGGTAGATGAGATGGAGTTAGAGGTGAAGGAAACTCCGGTGTATGTGGTAGAGGTGGGAAATGGAGCTAAGGAGAGAAACAAGGGAGTATGTAGAAATCTGAAGCTAGAAGTACAAGGAATCAGCATCCAACAACACTTCTTCCTGTTGGAATTGGGTGGGACAGACCTCGTTTTGGGTATGGATTGGTTGGCGAGTCTTGGGAATATTGAGGCAAATTTCAAGAATCTTACCTTACAATGGAAAGAGAAGGGCCAGGTAAGACGATTGCTTGGAGATCCTTCTCTATGCAGGACACAAGCCTCATGGAAAGCCCTGTTGAAAGCCTTGCAAGATGAAGGGGAAGGGTACTATTTGTCCTACAACGGCACCCAAAATGATACCGACCAGGGAACTCTGAATCAAGGCACCTTGGAAGGAATTTTAGCTGAATTTTCTGAGGTATTCCAGGACCCCAAGGGGTTACCACCCAGCAGGCCACAAGACCATGCCATCAATTTAAAGGAAGGAGGCTCCATTCCTAACATCCGCCCGTATAGATACCCACACTATCAGAAAAATGAATTAGAAAGACTGGTTAAAGACATGCTGAATACTGGTTTTATCAGGCCTAGCACCAGCCCCTACAGTAGCCCAGTGATCCTAGTGAAGAAAAAGGATGGAGGGTGGCGATTTTGTGTGGACTATAGGGCACTGAATAAGATGACAATCCCTGATAAGTTCCCTATTCCCGTCATCGAAGAGCTCTTAGATGAATTGGGAGCTGCAATTATCTTCTCCAAGCTGGATTTGAAGTCAGGATATCATCAAATACGTATGAGGGAGCAAGACATTCCTAAAACAGCATTTAGGACTCATTAAGGACATTATGAATACCTAGTCATGCCTTTTGGGTTGACTAATGCACCTTCCACCTTCCAGTCCCTCATGAACCAGGTGCTAAGCCTTACCTGAGGAAATTTGCTCTAGTCTTTTTTGATGACATACTGATATATAGCACCGATGAGGCTAGTCACATGGAGCATCTCAGGAAAGTACTACAAACTCTTAAGGAAAATGGCCTGGTTGCTAATCAAAAGAAATGCTTATTTGGGCAGAAACAGCTAGAGTATCTGGGGCATCTAATCTCAGGACAGGGAGTGGCAGCATCACCAAGCAAGATTAGAGATATAGTTGACTGGCCAGAACCCAAGGACATTAAGGGGCTGAGAGGATTCTTGGGCCTCACCGGGTATTACAGAAAATTTGTTAAAAATTACAGTAAGATTGCTGCTCCTCTAACTCAGTTGTTGAAGAAGGATGGCTTCCATTGGGGGCAAACTGCTAGGGAAGCTTTTGAGCAACTGAAAATAGCAATGACCTCAGTCCCTGTTCTTGCTGTCCCAAATTTTGAGAAGATGTTCACTCTAGAAACGGATGCCTCGGGGAAGGGAATTGGGGCAGTGCTCATGCAAGAAGGGAAACCAGTAGCTTACATGAGTAAAATATTGTCTGAAAGGGCCCAAAGCAAATCAGTGTATGAGAGAGAACTCATGGCCATAGTCTTGGCAGTCCAGAAATGGAGACCATACCTCCTAGGGAGGAAGTTTGTAGTTCACACGGATCAGAAGAGTCTCAAATTCCTCACTGAACAGAGAATTATGGGAGAGGACCAACATAAATGGATTTCAAAATTGATGGGTTATGACTTTGAGGTCAAATATAAACCCGGCCCAGAGAACAAAGCTGCTGATGCACTCTCCAGGAAATTTCAGTATTCTGCCATATCTACTATCCAATGCTATGAGTGGGAAGGGTTAGAGGATGAGTTGCTCAAGGATCCAAGATACCAAGGTATTGTACAAGATCTGCTCACTCACCCTGATTCTCATCCTGGGTTTCAGTTGCAGAAGGGAAGATTATATTTCAAGGGAAGGATTGTAATTCCAAAAGATTCCCCGAAGGTGCAGCTCATCATGAAGGAATTCCATGATTCAGCAATTGGGGGACATGCTGGAAATTTTAGAACAATGAAGAGGATTGGTGCTCTGTTCTATTGGGAAGGCATGAAGGCCGCCATCCAGAAGTTTGTGCAAGAGTGTGAGGTCTGCCAAAGGAATAAGTATGAAGCCTTGAGCCCTGCTGGATTCCTTCAACCTCTACCCATTCCAACCCAAGTTTGGTCTGATGTGTCCATGGATTTCATTGGGGGGCTCCCCAAGGCGTTAGGTAAGGACACCATCTTGGTAGTAGTTGATAGATTTACCAAGTATGCTCACTTTATGGCCTTATCTCACCCCTATACCGCCAAGGACGTAGCTGAAGTGTTTCTTAAAGAGGTGGTAAAGTTGCATGGGTTCCCTGTAAGTATCGTCTCTGATAGAGATAAGGTCTTTATGAGTTCTTTCTGGGCAGAGCTATTTAAAATGGCTGGAACGAAATTGAAGTACAGCTCAGCTTACCACCCCCAGACAGATGGCCAAACAGAGGTGGTGAATAGGTGTTTAGAAACCTATCTTCGGTGTGTAACTGGCAGCAAACCAAAGCAGTGGCCTAAGTGGATCACTTGGGCTGAATATTGGTACAATACCAATTATCATTCATCCATTAAATCCACTCCTTTCAAGGCCCTCTATGGCAGGGATCCTCCTGTGCTTATAAAAGGGGATGTATCCGTTACAGCAAATGAAGAGGTTAGTAGAATGACGGCTGAGAGGAACTTGATGTTGGAAGAATTGAAGGAAAATTTAGCAAAAGCTCAGAATCAGATGCAACAGCAAGCAAACAAGCATCGAAGGGATGTTCAGTACGAAATAGGCGACAAGGTTTACTTGAAAATCCAACCTTATAAGCTCAGAAGTTTAGCAAAACGGATAAATCAGAAACTCAGTCCAAGATTCTATGGTCCATATGAAATCATTGACAAAATAAATCCTGCTGCATACAAACTCAAGTTGCCAGAGGACAGCTTGGTCCATCCTGTTTTCCACGTATCCTTACTCAAGAAGTCACTCTCTTCTACTGTAACATGCCAGCCATTACCCCAGTGTTTGACTGATGAGTGGGAGTTGCAGGCCATTCCAGAGGCAGTGCTGGAATCTAGACTAGCTGCTACAGGGGATGAGGATATTCTGATCAAGTGGAAGCATCTCCCTGAGTTTGAGAATTCCTGGGAATCACTCAAGTTGTTCAAGGAGCAATTTCCTGAATTCCACCTTGAGGACAAGGTGAGTTTCAAAGGGGGAAGAGATGATACGCACCTGCCCAAGATATTGCAAGTATACAAGAGGAAGCGTCAAGTGCATCACATCTGATTTTTCTCAACAGAATTATTCTCTTCACTTCCTAATTATCCTCACCAGAATATCTCCTAGGGAGGAGGAGAGAGAAATCATAACAACCAACCTGTTTGTTGCTTTATTTTGAATGTTTGTTTTATTTTATTATCTTCTTTATTTTCTGTTATTGCTAGCGGCTTTATATAGCCTTAGGGAGAGAAGGGAGAGGCAGACTGGAATTCTGTTAGGACCTAGGAGAGCAGAGGCACTCTCGAATCTGCCTCAGTTATTTCTCCCTCTTTCAGTCTTTATTCCTGCAATTGTAATTTCCCTAAACCTGGATTTTGGTCATTATCCAGAATCTCAGTGCTAATAAATAATTTTCCTTCCAAATTCTTCCTAAAATTCCCTGGTACCTAACATATTGATAAGAACCTTGGGAGAACCACACCACAAAAGCTAGCTATTGTAGTTGGAGAGCCCAAGGCCTTATAAACCCCACATTAGAATCCCATACTTCCAATGTGGGACTCAAGTCCCATACCTTGCAATTGGGTCCTAACATCCCACCACGCTCCGCAGCCCCGGCGCCCACGCGGGCTGGCTGTGCACTAGCCCCTTTGACTAGTCCCGGGCGAACACTGCAATGCCGGCGTCACCACCCGCGCCGCTCGTTTGCAGCTGAGAGACATGGTGGAAGGCTCTGATACCAATTGATAAGAACCTTGGGAGAACCACACCACAAAAGCTAGCTATTGTAGTTGGAGAGCCCAAGGCCTTATAAACCCCACATTAGAATCCCATACTTCCAATGTGGGACTCAAGTCCCATACCTTGCAATTGGGTCCTAACATATTTCTAGACCAATACATAGTCCGGTCGAAATAAGATATTAACTTAGCCAAAATATCACTTATCATCTATTACACCTGTCGAAAAACTCAAATTTGGTCAGTAGTTATGTAGTTGATGATTTAAAACGAATGACTCAGGACTGTCGATGAAAACAAGTCAGAGGACACGCGTGTACATTATGAAGTTTATCCTCGTAGATAGTTGGTTTCTGCAGCCTATATATAGTTTGTCAATTGTAATAAGGGTTCGAAAATCATAACTCTGAAAACCCATATATGCTTGCAAAAGTCCAAATCAAAGTGACTCTAGAACAATTACTAGGAACTACTGAGTCTGTTTATTCGAGACCATTTATCTTAAATGCAATGTTATACTTTCTTGCAAATTTATCTTGTTCTCTTTATCTCATGCAAATTTATGCATATGTTCGTCCTATTCTGGGTTGAAAATTCATTACTTTTTAAGTTTAGTACATTTTATTTTCTCAAAGTTTCTAGGTTGAAATATTGCGTTTTGATTCTTAAACTTCATGTTGTTTATTTTAAACACTTTTGAAAAACGTTTTCTACAACTTGACTTGAATTCAATTTATGAATTGAAATTATTTGTTTACCAAAAATCCGTGTAAACAAGAACATTTGCAAATGCTGAACATTTGTCATGCATTATGTGTAGTTAAGTTTGGTTTGTGTAGGCTGAGTAGAAGTGGTGAAGTGGGTAGGCCGAGTAGAAGTGGGTAGCGGTAGGTTGGTAGAGTGGGCGAGCGTTAGGGCTAGTAGGCGGGAAGGGGGGAGGGGAGGGGTAGGGGGTTGGTTTAGAGGGGGGGCTGGTGGTACGCTATAGCCCCCTTCCCTCCCCCCGGGCGTTGGGCCCTAGGGAAGGTGAGGGTGGGTGGGGAGGGAGCCCCCAGGGAGGGAAGGAGCACCCCTCACCCTCCCCCCATGGCCCTAGGGACCTGGGCCTAGGCCCGCCCTCCCCCGTGGGGAGGGAGCCCCCCCCAGGCCCCAGGGCGGCCCGCCCTCCCTTGTCCTAGGGGGGGCATCCCCCCGCCCCAAGGCCCCCTGGTGCCAGGGTGCCTTAACCCTTCTGCAAACATGCTTTCTGGCTTTTGGGAGCACAGCCATGTGTGGAAGAAGTGCTTTTTGGTGGTGGTTAATATCTACAATTACATTTTATGGTGCACCTTGGGAGCAGCAAGTTATATATTTAGTTGATATATGGTAGATGATATGTTATATGGCATTGATTTCTTTTTCTTTTCTTTTTGTTTTTTATATTTAGTCTGGTTAAAGAAAGTTCGTGGGGACAATGAAAAAAGGAAAGGCACGAAGAGAAAATATTATAGATGCAGATTAGAATAAGAGATATTCCATTTAAATAAACGTGTATAAACAGGACAAGAAAATATAATCAATTTCCAGAGTCATTTGCAAAAGTAATTTCACCAAGTATACCAACTCAACTAGAACAATCCTTTATTTGATACAAGGGTAGATCAAACAAATTTTTATGCTCCACAGACCGCACTCTATAAGACTTAATTTTCTAATAAAAGCTTAAAAATAGTTTATAAAAAACAAAAAGAAAAGAAAAAGAAATCAATGTCATATAACATATCATCTACCATATATCAACTAAACATATAACTTGCTGCTCCCAAGGTGCACCATAAAATGTAATTGTAGATATTAACCACCACCAAAAAGCACTTCTTCCACACATGGCTGTGCTCCCAAAAGCCAGAAAGCATGTTTACAGAATTCCAATAAAGATAATAACCACGAAGTTTTCAGGAGATAGACAACACATGGAAGAAATAAGTTTAGTAGAATGTAAATAATTTCAAAGGCCTGGAAAAGAAAAAAAAAACTTAAAATATCGATGCTTTTTTTCATGAAATTCCTCTACAATAAGAAATGTAAACATGCTTCAAGACTCATGAATTCTGATAATTCCACATAATCACAATTATAAAGATCGCCTACAGTATGCATCTAAAAACCTATAGCTCTAATCATTTCAACTGATAGATACCGGTTGTAATCAACATGAACAATCTGGTAAAAGAAAGGCCGTGGGGACAATGAAACCAATTTTAATTTTGAATTGGGGTCGTGGGGACAATGAAAAAAAGAAAAGATTGAGAATCATCCTTTTCAACAGAACCAATTTCTGAAGACGGCGATGAGGAAAGATTGAGAATTAAGGAGAGAAAAGATTGAACGCACCTGACCCGTTGTCGTTTCTGAAGACGAAAGCGATGTTGAGGGCCAAGATCCTCGTTCTTCTCTGCCCTGTCGAAGCCATCAGTTCCGCGATGTGAAAGAACCCGTCGTCGGCTTAGAAGCAAGGATGAGAAGAACAGAACATCTTCGACAAACACAAAATGCTCATGGTTGATTGAAGGAAACAGAGGAACGAGAGAGAGAAACAGAGCGAACGCGTGAAGTGAAGTAAAGAAACAGAGCAAAGATAGAGAGAGAGAAACAAAAAAAATGAAAAAATAATGGATCTGTCAGAACAAAGTGTCTATTTATATTATATATTATGTGTAGTATTTAATAACGGCTACTTTATTACACTTTGTACAAAGTAAGTGTTTTCTTTTCAATTGATACCCTTTCAGTTTCAAATCATGTCTATTCATTGGTTAATTTGGGGGTTAACCGAAAACTAAATCATTTAAATAAAATGATACAAATTTAATAGATTAATGGGTTAATGGTTTAACATATCCCTGAGTTTGTACCAATATCTGCGATTGGTCCCTAGCCGGAAAAAAATTTGATAAAGGTCCTTCAATTTGCACCAAGGCCCCGTTTGGAAGAGCTTTGGAAGAGCTTATATGAGTTTAACTTATAGTATAAGTGCTTATGCAAGCGTTTGGGAGAGCTTATGCAAATAGTTTATGACCTACCTATAAGCTTATTTTCATAAGCTATTCAGAGTAGCTTATGAAAAAGAGCTTATGCTTATATATAACTTATTTTCAATTCATTATAATAAATATCTTAAAAGAGCTTATTAATAAGCGCTTATGCCATAAGCGCTTATGGTCATAAGCGCTTAATTAAGCTGTTTTCCCAAACGGGCCCCAAGTTTTTATTTAGTCTCTGCCGGAAACCGGAGTTCCAACGAGGGCATATGTGGCGTGCTGATTGTATTAATGATGATCAAATAGAAATATGTTTTTTAAATTAAATTTAAAAGTTTTTCTAAATTAAATTCGGCTTAAATACATTTTTAGTCCCTACGAAATATTATTTTTGTTTTTCGTCCATGGAAATATTTTTTCTTTCTTTTACTCCTCCAAAAATTACATGTGTTGTTTTTAGTCCCTGCTAATTGTTTTTCCATCCATTCAAATCTAGGTTTTTATAATTTGGGAAAAATCTGAGATAGTTGAACCCGATTTCATCGCTTGTAGAGTAAATATAAGCGTGTGTGAGAGCGTTTTCAGATCTGAATCGGATGGGAAAATAACTAACAAAGACTAAAAACAAAACATGTAATTTTCAAATGACTAAAAACAAGATAAAAAATTTCCAAGTACGAAAAATAAAAATAACATGTTTTACAGGATTAAAAATGTATTTAAGCGATTAAATTCCATTCTTGTTAATATTGTTGGACTTATATATGGACGGAGCCAAGTTGTAAGAAAATGGTAGAGAGAAAGTTTCCCTTAACTGGGAAATTCTGATTTGCCTTTACTTTCAAATATTTCAGACTCTGCAATCGTAGCTTCAATTTAATCATTCATTTTTCCCCTAAATTCAGTGGATTCACTGAGTGGCTGCAAAATATAAAATTTTGACTTTGTTCACATTTTACTTCCCTCCCAGGTTTCTGGAAGTGGAGTGTTAAAATGAGCACTGAAAGTGACGCAGTTGCCGCATCTTCCTGTGATGTTGGTGTTGATCTTGAAGGCTTTGATTCATCATCAAATGGAGATGTAATTGGGGATCTGGGTCTTGTTACCAGCACAATGCTTGCAAGGTTGGATTTGAGTATGGCATGTTTCTCTGAGAAAGTTTCCAACTTGAGCATTTTTGTGATGCATCTAACAACCATGGAGAGTGAATTTGAGGCCTTAGCTTTGGTGAAGGATCACATGGAACTTGGTTCTTTTGAAAAGGTTCTGGAACTTGATCTGTTGTCTGGGGTGTTGGATTCAGAGATCAGAGAGTTGGATGCATTCTTGGACACTCTTAAAGCTGGGATTTCTGAAACTAGAGAAAGGGCGTGTTCTTGCACGCATTTGGGAGAGGCTTTCACGACAATGCAAGACAAGTTACTTGACTCTGAGCAATATTTGAAGTCTGAAGAGCAGTTTACTGAAATTAAGATACAATTAGCTAGCTTCCGGAGGAGTTTATCTTCTTTTAAGAAAGCAGAAACTGGTATGCAGTGGATCTCATTTTATTCATTTCTTCTCAAATTTTTCATTTTCATGAGGTTGTTAGAAAAGGGTATTCTTTTATTCCTCTGTCCTATTGTCTAGGGGTTCTCCTCAAATTTCCTGTGAAATTTATTGTTCAAAAGCAACTGGAACATCCCTTGTAGATTGCATTTATTACAACTTTTTTTATAGCCAATAAGAATATAATTATGTGAATCAACTAAAACTGTGAAGAACATTGAACTGACTGGGTCAATATTGCTGCTTCTTGATTGATATGTAGCCACTAAGAATATAATTATGTGAATAATTCTGGATATTTTTAATAAAGGTTTCTTCTTATTTTGTTGGGGGATTTTTTATGGCAGCAGGTAATGGTGAAGCAGATAAAATCATCGGAGAGGGTGATAAATCTTTGAAAGTAAATGCAGAGATAAAACTGCAAACAGCTGAGCAACAAAGATATATTCTGAGAATGCTGGATAAATCTTTGGCAAGAGGAATGGATCTTGAGAAGAATTCACATGATTCGAGAGAAATTGAAGAAAAGCTAAAACTACGGATACTCTCTTTAGAGCAAGAGTTAGTTCACATCGAGGAAGAAGCAATTAATGTTTGGGAAAGATTGTTTGAGGCAAACAATGCATGTGAGATCCTGATGGGAATTTCAAAAGGTCTATTGGGTAGACTCCAGATTTCTCAGTTCAAATTGAATGGTTTGAGTCACCATGAATTTGAGCTTCGAGCTAAGCTCGAAGCTTCTGCAGAACAATTGAAAACCAGAGATGTTACAGTGGACAAGATCAAAAGCAGCACTGCTGAACTAAATAGCTCTCTTCTGGATCAGACAAATAGTGCAAAAGCTAAGCTGAAAGATGCTGAAGATAAACTAGTCCGTGCCAATTCTGAAATCTTCACTTTAACCGATAAGGTGTCTTTACTTGAGAAGCAGCTAGAAGAATCCGAATTCCAGCGACTGAATATGAAAGCCTCCACTGATGAATTTCAGGAGCAGTTTAATGTTGTGTGCTCTGAAGGAAGAGATATGAGAAATCTTATTGTTGATCTGAAACAAATTGTATCCAATGAAAAAAGTAGGGCTGATGGTGCAGAAGCTAAGTGTAAGTTATTGACAGAGACTAATTCAAAACTCAACGAAGAGCTGATTGTTTTGAAAGGCAGTGAAGACAATACCAAGAGAGTGGATTCTCTTAAGAAGCAGCTAAGGGAATCTAATCTACGATTGCGGAATAGAGTAGCTTCTGCAGAAGCTAGTCAGGAGAAACAAAATGTGTTATATTCCACAATTAGCGAAATGGAAAATGTGATAAAGGATCTTAAATCAAAGGTTGCTAAAGCTGAGAGTCAGGCTGAAAGTGCAGAGGACAATTGTATAATATTGTCTGAATCAAATGCTAAGTTAAATGAGGAACTAAAGTTCTTGGGAAGTAGATTGGAATGCTTGGAGGGATCCCTGCACCGAGAGGAGGAAACAAAAATGTTGACTGTGAAGGAGATTGGAAAGCAGACCAAATTTTTAACAAATTTGGTAACACAACTGGCTATTGAAAGAGATCGTCTTAAACAGCAGGTAGACTCTAAGATAGAGAATTCATTTCTGGTTAATTAAATTATAGATCTTTCTTAGTGTGCCCTACTTTATAGACAGCTAGGACTACTTCACTCCTCAACATCTTTTTGATTACTCAGATTTCACAAAATTTCATATATATCTGATAGGGCAGGACTTCCTTAGAAGGTCTACACTAGGAGAAAGAGGGAGGGGAAGCAGGGGATTATTATTTCCCCTAAGCAGGCTAGTTAGTTTGGGGGGAAACTGATTCGGTTGGCTCCTCCTATATAAGGAGAGAGTTGGTTAGAGTTCAGTTAGGGAAATTCAGGATTCATTGTTAGGGAGTGTACCTGGACACTCGAATTCCAGGGGCAATTGTACTTTTCCATCTTCTATGTTTCTCAGTTCTGAGAGCAGAGCAAAATCAATACAGTTTCAGAGTTTGTTTCCTTCTTCTTCCTAGTTCATCCTTATCAATATCTCATCTCTATTAACAAATTGATACCTTGGTATAAGATGACTTCATCATGTATTGATTTACATGCCTATTTTATGCAACCTTTGTGTATGTCTTTTCTTTTTACTGCTTTTAATATGCATGTATTCATTCATGTGCATAAGCACAATATGTGAGTGGACCTAGCATTTTTTCCTTTTTTGATTTCTCCACATTCTGGTTTATGACTTTGTGTATTTGTTTTAAATCTTAGTGATGCATGAGGTTCTTACGATTCATCTCTAATTTACATGTAAACCAATTTAAGTGAAAATTTTGATTGAGTAAGAATAAGCAGTATGCAACTCACCGAGCTGAAGCAGTGCCGTGTAGTTGCTCCAGTATTCTTCAATCATGTTAGTGACCTTGATAGATGAGGTATAAAAAATCAATTATCAATGACTTTCAAATAACTATGTTTGAGTTTTGTGAATAATATGCGAAAGTGTGAGATATCCCAAAGTGAAAATCTTCTGGTATTTATAACTCAACATCTTATCTAAAGATAGATTGAATAAATTAAGGGCTTTGTTGTACTGCTGTATAGCTTGCTGAAAATGTTGTATTAATTTATTACAGTTATCTTCCCTAGCAAGTGAGAACAAAATTTTGGTAGTGAAGCTAATGCAGACATATAAAGATCCATCTTGAAAAGCTAGTGCGACTTCAGCCACTGGCCATGAGGTTGGTAGTTGGTGCTTTTGACTTTTTTTAATTTCTTTTTTCATTTCATATAAACAATGGATTGGTGAGGAATTCTTAACTAGTTAACTTAAAAATATGTTATGTTTTCATTCTATCAAAAAGGTCTGTGTTCTAAAGAAAGTATCTGAATAATAGTGGGCTATTCATAAAATATGCACTAGAGCAAAAAATGTAAGGCCAATGTTTTCACACTTAGTTCTTAGTTCCTTCCAATGTTTCATTTTATTTTGCCTTCATTGTTCTCCTTCAATTTCCTATTGGGAGAAGTACAATACTATACTGTGTGCAGTCCATAAGATTACCATGCAATATAAGATAATCATTATAATTTATCATTTACATCTGAAGTTTGCAACTTTATACAAATAAACTAAAGACAGCAAAACAAAAAGGTCATAGATTGAAATTCTCACTATAACCACTATTTTTTCATTGCCAGGTGGACAGGTCTTTGAAAAAAAAAATTGATCTGCAAATGTTGATGAAGTGAAAAACCTACAGATTCTATGTCATCTGGGAGTATGAGGAGGATAGATGCAGGGGTTCCTGATATTTCATATCGGTTCTGTTTTACTTTTCATTTCTCATAAACTTGTTTTCTGTTTATTATTATTCATTTGTAAACTGGAATTTTTTAATTCTATTTATGTGTGTATAATGCAAAGCATTAATTAAATTTTGTTATAAGCGTTGAGCTTTGCAGGACTAAGGGACCCAAAAATTACAATGCTTTTCTGGTAGCAAATATACTATATAATAAAAGTGGAGATGCAGGGGATCGAACCCTGTACCTCCCGCATGCAAAGCGGGCGCTCTACCATTTGAGCTACATCCCCATTTGTGAAATTAAACCTAATTAAAAGAATATTATCTAATTGTTGAATTACTCTAATTAAATCCCCTTGTTGAAAATTCATGTTAGTCCTTTACTTTATTTGTTTAATATTTTGAAGATAGAATAATAGTAAACCTTTACTTTTTCACAATTTTTTGTCCCAAGGTTAACACTAGAGCTGTCAATATGGGTTCCAAACCGCGGGTTGGCCCAGCCCAACCCGGCCCGTAGGCGGGTTGGGTTGATGAAATCACAGCCCGTTTAGAATACGGGTTAGAGCAACCCGGCTCATTTAACCCGCGGGTTAAACGGGCCAACCCACGGGTCAAACGGGCCAGCCTGCGGGTTGGGCAATAAAATAAAAAAACATTTTTTTGGCTGATTCTCTTAAATCTTGGGTTGGGCCACTAAGTCTAAGTGTCACGTGAAAAGTGAAGTGAGTCTGCAAAGATAAAAGAGTGATTTTATTCCATCTTGGGTTGTGTTTGTATTGGAATTCAAGAATGACTTGGAGCTTGAACTTGAATTTAGATATGCACAAAGTGTATGGTGTAACATTGTTAATTTGTTATGATCTTGAATTAGTAGGTTTGGTAAAATGCATGTGTTAGTATTTATTTAATATGATTTTTCTTGTTACTTTTTCATCATTTTTTAATTGAATTTCCTAATTTTTAGATTTTATTTATTTTCCTACTGCCAAAACGGGCCAGCCTGCCAACCGGCGAGCCAGCCCGTGAGCCGGGTTGGGTTGATTAATTCCTGGCTCGTTTAGAAACGGGTTGCTCCAACCGAACCCGTTTTGAACCCAACCCGTGACGGGCCAGCCCATATGGGTCGGGCTGGCCCGTATTGACAGCTCTAGTTAACACAAGAAGCGTTTTGAGTCGTGCAGTGGAGACAAAAAGAGATGAAATTGTCACAAATATTTGGCCAGAAGAAGGAATGCAAACAAGGAAGGGATATCAACGATTTTTCATTCGAGTGGACTGGCTCAAAGCTTTCCTCCGTGTATATAAAGATCTAGCCAGCATCCATAATTTATGGTGATACCAATTTGTTTTAATTGAAATAAAGGTAATATAATACAAATGTTGATTCAGTGGAGCAAATATCGCAACGTCCAGGAAAAGACAATCAAATGAATATTTGACTTGTTCAAGGTTAGTGAACTTGAGATAAGACCCTCACAATATATATCTAACCTTCAAATTTGTGAGAGCCCGCGATAACATATTTTCATACTTGTTTTAATCGCATTTACTTTGGGTTGCTCATGAGTGCTCTAGAAAGATTGTCAAAGTCTTTCATAGGAGGCAGCCTAAACTTTCACACTCACACAAATGAATACAACACAATGTGCCGAGAACATCAATACTAGTAAAATCACACTACATGTCAGCACCCAAACAAGCGAGGCACGCAGGACTATTAGATTATTCAAAATCTCACGTGATAAAGGCAAACATTTTAAGATTAAACTATAGTGTATAGAGCAAACATTAGATTAGATTAATCTATAGATTAAGCAAGACAAACAATTAATTTATCTCTCAAACATTCAATATATTAATTAATCAATAGTGAATTTTTTTACGTTAATATCATAAATTAATTGATAGTATTTTTTTAAAAAAGCAGGTTAAATTTGAAAAAGAAATTGAATAAAATATGAGAAATCTATTTAAAATTGAAAGAGTATTAAAAAAAAATTAAAATTTGATTACTTTTTTAAAAAATTTAATTGATTTAATTTAAAAATTAATTTAATTTAAAAACTTTCTATTTTTAATAGGTAAGAGGATAAATCACTTAGAAACTACTGGATGAGAGAGTGACACCTCATATCACTTTCCTTCTTATAACATTTGTTTTGTATTCGGATGTTCTTGCACCTGTTGCTTTTGTTTAATTCTATGGCCGCCCTTTCAAAGAAAAAGAGATTAGATAGATAGTTCCCGCATTCTAAAATAGTTATTGTTTAAGGTTATACACATCGTTTAAGAGTTCATTAATTAATATAGTAATTTGATTAAAACACTCTTATTTAATGTTGAGTTATATTAAAGAGAGAAAATGATAATTATTAGTTAAGTAGTTGGTGAGAATTGTGATAGGTGAAAATAAGAAATGGTAGGTGAGAGATGTAATATTTTTTTTACGGGCAACATGTAATATTACATGAAAATAAAGATAAAATAAAATATGATAAATAATCTTAAAAATTTAAAACAAGAAACATTTAAAAAAAAAGTAAAAATCTAAAACAACAACTATTTAAGAATGAGAGTAGTATTAGATTAGAAATTCTTTGCCCCGTAGCTCTTATGTATGGCGTAGCATAGTTAAAGCTTGGGGGCTCTTTCTGATGGTTTTTTCATGGAGGTGGGGGGCTGGGAACTCGTCATTCTTGTACGCGGATTAGTCAGGGCTTGTGCCTCTTTGCAACTTGGTGGATTTTGTCTACATTTCAGACACTCACTTGCAGGTGCGGGATGTTTGGCAGAATAACAACTGGGATTTTAGCTTGTTGTCTACTACTCTCACGTAGGCGTTGAAGTCTCAAGTGAGTAGCTTACCTAGGCCGCAACACACAGATGTTGAAGATTCATGGATTTGGAAAGGGAACGTCTAAGGCCTGTACATGGCAAGGTCTGCATATAATTCAACATTGTAATTATCGGTACCTAATCATCACAGTGTGGTGGATTTGGCGTTGGCGGAATAATGTCGTCTTCGGGGATGATACTTGGACTGGGGATTATGTCCTCCAAAGTATTGCATCCATGATTGCAGATTGTGAGGAATTCTTAGATTGCAGGGTCATTGCTGATCATGATCGCACTAGACAGATGCTATGGTCTCATCCTGGTGCTCAACGTGTGAAGCTTAATATAGATGGGTCATTCTGTAGTTCGACTAATTTAGTTGGAGTGGTAGGTCTCATCCAAAATGATGCCACTAATTGGGTTGTTGGTTTCTCAGGTTATTTCTCGGGTTGTAACCCTCTCTATGCGGAGCTCCTTGCACTTAAGCACAGTCATCTTCTTGCTTGGGACTTGGGGTTTCGTCGGGTCCCCTGTGAGAGTGATTCTCTAGATGCCATCCAATTGCTTGAAGCTCCAACGCCCTCTTCTCCCTTAGTTATGTTGTTGAATGAGATTCTCTCCATATCTTCGCGTCATTTGAGTGTCTCGTTCACGCATATTCGTCGAGATGTGAACTCTCGTACGCAGAGTACTCTCAGGATCTAGTCTAATTCTCCCGCGAGTTTGAGTCCGTTGCTTGCTTCGAATAAGCGTTGTTGCTTAGGTTTAGCGTAGTTTTTTTCCTTTTTAATTTTTTTTGTATAAAAAAAGATTAGATTGCATTGTTAGATAGATTAATTAGATTAGACCGATCAATAAGACTCGATGTGTTTTATTATCTTAATAAAATTTAAATTTATGCCCGGAAAATAGGTGAAATAAAAGAGAAGAGTGAAGTGTGAAGCGTCATTCCACACCTACTAATCTTCCTTTGTTGCCCAACTTAGAAGTCTTGGAATTCTGGCAAGTCTTTGGTCACGAAATAGACTGTGAAAATAGGAAACACGAAATTTCGAACATATCTTGGTTTTTTAATTTGGGAACACACAGAATAAATAAAATAGAACAAGAACAACAAGATAGATTCACAGAATCGTATCGTATCGTATCCAACACAAACATGTCTCGTTATACCTCCAATCCCTTTCATTCCGATTCCGATTCCGACTCAGTCAATTGCTTCGTCACCGATCTCTTCGAATCCCGCTCCTCCGACCGTCCTCGCCGTTGTTCCTGCCACGATTTCACCTTAAACCCCTTCTCCGGCGCCGTCTGCGATCTTCACCACCGCGAACACGGGTTCCAATTAGGGTTTGCGGGTGAATTCGAAACCCACAACAACGACGTAGGTGGTCAATCGGGCGGGCTTCGGGTTGTCGGGTTCGGTTCCGATTCCGATTCGAGTGGCGACGAGGGCGAGTTCGGTTCCGGGGGGAACAATGGTGATGAGAGGGTTGAAGGTGGGTTTGATGATTTCGATGTTCGATTGTGTTGGGATAGTCTCTGTTTGGAGGATCAGAGGAACCTCAATGAATGGGAGGAGGTGGAGGAGGGGAGCCGGGTGAATGAGAGAGAACAAAATTCAGCCTTGGTGATTGATGAGGTTGAGGTTGAGGTTGAGGTTGATGATCAATCAGTGGCGTCCGGGTTCGAAGAAGAAGAAGAAGAAGAAGAAGAAGAAGAGGAAGAGGCTCTGAGGTACCTGGAGTGGGAAATCCTCGTGGCTGTTAACAATTTGGAGATGGATGTTGCATTGCACCGAGAACTTGAGGATTTCGATGAAGATGATTCGTATTTGACGGTTCATGATAGTTTTATACCCACAACGGTGCAGGACGGTTTTATATCCACAGCTGATTACGATGTTCTCTTCGGACAGCTCCTGCAGAATGAAAGCGCTTTGAAAGGGAGCCCTCCGGCCGCCAAGAGTTTCGTGGAGAGTCTCCCCCTGGTGGAGCTCACGGAGGAGGAGTTGCGGGGGAAGGATGTGGCGTGCGCCATTTGCAAGGATGAGATCATGTTGGAGGAGAAGGTGAGGAGGCTCCCTTGCTCCCATTGTTACCACGGGGACTGCATTTTGCCGTGGTTGAGTATTCGCAACACCTGCCCGGTTTGTCGGTTTGAGTTGCCCACGGATGATCTTGATTATGAGCAGAGTAAGATCCACGGGGCCGCCCATGGTCTGATGGAGCTTGCAACACAGATGCAGTTTTGACCTGTTGATTCAGGTTATATAGCCCTGGTTTCTGTATATAGCAGTTTGCTTTGCCTCATGTCCAACTGATATGAGAACAAATCTTTTGTAAATTAGTTTTCATGTTGTGGTGGTTTTGGAATAAGTTTAACTATATAGCATGCCATAGATACACAAGAAATGGATGCCTATCAGTACTCGGTTTATATTAAAAAATTTAAAATGTACCTACCACAAGAAGGATCATGTTAAAGGTTTAGTATTTCTTTTTGTAAACTGTTGTTAGATTTATGAATCTATCTTTCTAAACCATGATGCACAGAATGTTGGTCATCTGTATATATCTACATAACTACATAAGTTCACCTCATGTTAACACTTCATCTCAAGAGCTACCTTTCTAAGGAAAACACCAGACGTTTATTAATGTTATTCCCTTGTTGAATGGTATTGTAATTTTTTGTAAGTTGGCATGTTTCTTATTCATTTATGTTTCTTTTATTTTTAATTGTTGTATAGAATTGTTATTCCATCCACATGTTTGCAGAAGTTTTGCCATTTTTTGTGTGTACCAGCTTAGTTCTTGACTTCATGGACAAACATGTTGTATGGAGATCAGTGTTATCAAATATCTGCCATGGCGGTTTCTCATGGCGGTTTTTTGGCTTTCCGCCATGGCTGATATCCCGCCATATGGCCGCCATTTCCGCTATATTCCGCCATTATTTGTCATGTATGGCGGGATTTTGGCTTTCCGCCATGACCCGCATCCGCAATTAACAACACTGATGGAGATATCGATAATATGGTATACAAATCATGCTAACCACAAATTTAGTCAATATCGTTTCTTTCTCCATCAGAAATCTGTAAGTAAAATCTGTAAGTAGGGTGTGGTATAAGTATTGGCAGGATGGAAATACCATGTTGGAATGTGGCTTCTGAAGCATCACTTACTCTTTTTGTCCTTGAATTATTTATCTTATCATCTCTCCCTTTTTTTCATGTGTGTTTTTTCTTTTGCACTTCTTTCTCTCTGTTCTGATGAGGAGAGACAGCTTGTTTTCCTTAAATAAACTATTCATCTTTGCATTGTAATATACATTTTATTTGAATTTGCATCCTATTGGTATTTTACTTATGCCAAATCTTTTGTACACTAGACATTTTAGTAATGTCAGGTTAACACTTAATATCTTTGTTATCCAATGATTTTGACATTGTTTATTCTTTTAACACTATTATCTTGTCTATCGGTCAGTTTACTGGACATCTAAAATTATTTCGTTAATCGACCTTAATCTTATTTGCTTGGAGTTGACTGCTCGGATTTATACCAGGCTTCTTATATTTTGCTTTTGTTGTACAGTTTAAGGACACAGTTGTGACTCTGTTATTTAGTATTGAGCATATATTTTGGATGTCCAGCTGCCCTAGAGGAAGAAATGCTTGGCTGATTGTTTTATTTATTATATAACCTGAAGGCTTTCAAAACAGTTGGCAAACTGTGAATAAAGTGTGATGCTTATTTTATAGTAAGTCTTGTTTAATGTCATTTTAATTAGGGTAGGAACCCTGACCCAAGTGTCAAACAACCATATAAGGCCTTTTGCATGTTTGGTTTTTTTGTTGGGATATCCCCAAACCATGGTTTTGGCTCACAAAAGGAATCCTAACACACACTTGGGCAGTAATTGATGGGGTGTTTCATTAACACAGTGGATATGTTATGTGCTCAAGTCCTTTTTCGTATGTCACTGCCTTTTGCTCTTCTTAATCACTGTTTTCCTAGTATTCTCAGCAATAGAGAGAATACTCTGCAGTTCTTATACACCTCTATTCTGGTCTCATGCATATTATCCCCATAGAACTTAGCATTGAGGTGCTGCTCATTGTTGTATATATTTTATTCAGTGTATGTCAGGTAATCAGGTTGTCAACATTCTTGTCAAGAGGGTTGCTTTTTATTATTTCAGTTTCAAACATTTTACATTGCAATTTAATTTCAAGTTTTCTTCCGATTTTCCATTGTGTTTTTCACATTATTGTAGTAGTGATGTTGATCCTTTAGAATAGGGAGGTAGGATTCATTCACCTCTGTCTTGTTATCCTTAATTCCTTTTTTGTCGACATTCTTTTTCCCCCTCCTTGTCCAATACTTTTCACATTGCCTCACCAGAACATGGGTTCCAGTGGTCCTTTTCAAGAGGAAGGTATTAGTCAATCAGCTCTGCCTTGTTTTCTTAAATTCCCATTTTTTTTTCATATACTTTTCTCATTGCCTCACTAAAACATGAGTTCTGTAGAAGATTTGACAGAGTTGATAGTACCACATTATTTTGTTTTTTTCAGTATGGACTATGGTTTGTTCAGTCTTTATGTGCTGGATAAGCTAGCAATTTTGTTTGATTACAATAATCTGCTTCCAGTTCTGGAAAGTTAAGAGTTTTCATTGTTAGGCTTGTTGTCCACATACCTTAGAGTCAGAGTAGTTCATATTTGGGACTCTCCGAGAACTATCTCTTTAAGCCCTGATATCAAATCTCTAAATATTTAATTTGAGCAACACTTGTTCTGTTATCTTAGTTTTCACTATCTATTCAAGTAAAGTGGCTAAAGAGCCCAAGGTTGTTTTATTTGTTTATTAAGTTTCCTTTTTTCATTGAAGTGTTCTCACTAGTATGACCAATGTTTTGCAGTAGAAAAGTGATTATTTGCTAGAACTGGAACCTATGAACATTTGACATGTATTTAAGACACTAGTCATGAAAGTGCCTTGTGAGCTGAAGTTTATATGACTTTTCTTTTTCCTGCATAAACTTCTGAAGTATAACATTGTTATGTGAAGGACAATTTACTAATACATGGGATCTAATGCCATTTCTTACTGTTTTTCCAGCGCAAATTAGATTAAGATTTATTCTTGATCAAAACATGACTGAATTAGCTTGAAAAGGTTTGCCCTGTTATGGTAGCATACATCCTGGTAAAGTTGGAATACTGTATTTAGTTTTAAGAATATAGGATAGTCAGAAAAAGCAGTGACGGATACAATGAAAGCATAATAGTTAGCTTTCTCTTTTGAAGGGAAGCCGGAAGCACATGATTGCTGCATTCTGAGTCTTGTTGTAGTTTAAATTTTAGGGAATAGGTGTAGAGGAGAAAAGAGAGAATATATGTTATAGATTTTGATTCATTCACCTCCCAATTTCTTTTTCATCTCATTTTGCCTCACCTTCTCTATAAATATATCATGTCTTACAAAAAAAACTTGTTTTTTTATTATATACCCATCCAATCCTCATTATAAACACGACCATTCAGAAAATATAGTTAATTAATGTAGTTGGTAAAATTAAATTTATCATCAATTTATATTAACTTTTCAGAGTTACTCTTAATCCAACATTTTTTTTTTAAATTTAATTTCATAATTAGTGCATTGGAGAGTGGAGAGAGTGTACAAAATTTTTTTGGTCAATGGGAGAGATTAGGGTTTTATTGTTGCATCTATGAGAAACATTAGTTGGAGAAGGAGTGAGTGTGTACAGTTAAATAACAATATTTTTGTCAAAATAATTAATATTATACAAAGTTCTAGTGGGTTCTTATAAAAAAAAAATTAAATTATACTTTTAATTTTATTCTTATAATACCGAACGGAGTAATTCTTAACATTTAGAATTACTAAAAATTACGACCAAACACGTATATCAATCGATATGAGATTGTTTTGGCTTCGGCAAATATTTCATGTTCGAGCTTTGATGTATTTCCATTAAATATTTGGTAGTTAGAGCTTCACAGCCCATGGTGGTTCTATCCGGCGGCTTCAACTGAATTGTCTCAAGTGAGGATACCTATGTTTTAAAAAAGAAAGTCTTCTAAAAAGTGATTAAATGTATTGTGGTCTAAACTATCCAAGTGCTTGTGTTATAATCTTTTAAAATTTAGTGTGCGTTTCCACTAAGAGTTTGTTTTGGTTGAGGAGAGATAAAGAGAAGAGAGATAGAGAGAGGATAGAAGATGAGTAAAGAGAAAGAGTTGAGAAATAGAGTATATTTATATATTGTTTGGTATGATAGAGATATATGAGAAAAAGAAGAGAAAGAATGAAGTGGAAGAGAGAGAAAAAGTTGATTTTTGGGTTAAAAAATATGGTTTAATACAACAAGAAACATTGTGGCGGTCAAAATTATAATAGTGGCGGTTTTAAAACCCCACTTTTGCTGACAGGATAGGAAAAAAAAAACAACTTGCCTCACTTTCTTCGCAATTTGCGAAGAGTGTGAAAAGTGGTCTACAAGTCCACTCAATCTCTCTTCTCTTCAATAAAAATGAGTGACCAAACAAGGGTGATCCTCTCCCCTCTCTCCTCTCTCCTAACGCTCTCTTCTCTCTTTCTTTCTACTTTTTTCTCCTTCTAACAAACAAGCCCATTTGTTAGGCAAGAGTAACAATAGAGAGAAAAATGTGTGAGAGAGCTTGAGTGGAGAGAGCCAAACTACCCTTGTTGGATTCATCTCGTAACACGCGCACGGAGAGAATCAGAGCTAGGCCTTACCAGTTTTAGTGGTCTCTTTGATTGCCGAGAATTAGAAGAAAGCTACTCCATATTTTTTTTACTTACATGTATACTCTTCATTTTTACCCATTCAATAATATGAATAATGAAAAGTAATAGGGATTCAAATGTCTTTTTGTAAAAAAAAAATATTTTATATACTTATTTCTCTTATCTTTTTATCATACCAAACAACTTTTAAAATTTACTCTATTTCTCACATATCTCTCTTTACTTATCTTCTATCTTCTCTTTTTCTCTCATCCACCAAACAAAGTATTAGTGATTCAATGGTTGAATAGTCATGTAATCACTCAATTGATTCAATGATTTAAATTAATAACCCTAGGTCAGAATGAGCTGGTGGTATGCCGATGTTTTGTGGTGTTTCTTTACCTTTTTGTTATGTTTGGATCTAGAGAAAAGAAAGACAAAGAAAATGAAAAAAAGAAAAAAGTGTGAGAGGAACCATTTAGCTAGTAAAGGGTAAAAAATAAAAATTGGTGTAAGGTCCATGTTAAACTTTTGTAAAACTTCTAATGAGACCAAGTTTTTTTAGTCCTTCCACACTCGTCCCTCCCTCTTTATAAGGATGAAAATGTTACTATTGCAACTATTCAATTTATTTTATGTGTTTAAATTTGATGTACTAACAGTGTAAAAGTTCTTTACACTATTATTTAATGATTGTATGTTACCTAAGACTAGTACTTATATTTCTTTTTTATTTTACTTAAATTAAATTTTTAACATCAAATGTGGTGGAAATCAATTAGACGTCTGTGTAAAGAAAATTTACACTGAAACATACATGAAAATTAGATTCTTATTTTATTATACTTAATATAACTTTTCACATATTGTCTGCTTTTTCTCAATCAAAATAACATGTAAAATCTTGGGGATCTGAAAGCTCAAGAGGTGGTGCGCCTGCTTAGGCTCGTGATGATGTGAGTTCCTATTGGGAATGGGAGGCGATTGATGAGGTTTGAACTTGGTTGTGTGGGATTGGAATGTTTCCTTTACGTATATTTTCCAGCAGAGAAATAATACTGTGGATTTTCTTGCGAGGCAAGCATCTCGAAAGAGAGCGTCTTGCCGTGTTTGGCGACAACCGCCATTTTTTTATCTTTGTGTCTTTGTATTTAGACGCTTCGGTTTAGTTTATTTTCTGATGTTTTAATGTTCCTCTTTAAAAAAAAAATTAACATGTAAAATCTACTTACTTTGTCCTTTGCTTTAATTTCCATTTCCTTTCAACTCATTGTTATCTTCTTGTTTTAATGTGAATTAACATTCAAAATGAGTATTTAGGTGTTATCTATTGGGTATTGGGTAGCATTCGAACGTGAAGATGTCTGCATTTTAAGAAAAAACAGAGAGAATGGGAAGAAAATGACACTGTCGAGACCAAAATATTAGTGCAAAAAAGTTCTCTACTTTATTAATCTTACTTATATAGTAGATTCAAAATCTTTTTGACCTATGCGTTTTTTTGGTATGGGTTAAAAATAGGGATGGAAAACTGACCTTACATATATACATACTTTTCAAACTCAATAATAGACTGGCACTTGCACGTGCACGTGCACATCTTTATTGTAAGAAATCATTGAAGTCAGAAATGGATCTATTGAAAGAAGTGCTTATGATACGAGGTTGAGAGATAGGATGTTGGATTTCGCACTCGATGAACAAGATTTTACACTATCCCACTTTTGCATTTCAAGATTTAGCCCTCAGAAATTTTACTTTCAGGATTTTAAATCCCGAAAAATTGTGCAGGTGATGCAAAAATTCTGATCTCTAATGTTTGAGCAAAAGCCCAAAATTGTGCTGGCTAAGGAAGGAAAAGAACCCTACTTTTTTTCTTTTTCCTCCTTCAATGCACTCTGTGATAAGATGGTCAAATTGATCATCTTCTGAGCTGAGATCATTAAAAGTGAAACAAGATATACAAATTAAAGCAAGAAAAGCTGAGATCATGTGATAAAGAGCAATAAAATGGAGGACATAAAAGGGGCCTGAGATCACTCTGCTAAACCTCTTGGCCATGAGGCCAATTTGCTAAATGATCAGTCAAAAAGAAGCAAATGCACGACCCAACTTTCTTAGCCTAGCTAGTAGTTTTATCAAGGAATCAAAGAAAAGTTCTCCAAAGACATACTTAAGGTTATGGTCAAGACTAAAAAAGAAAGTAAAGATCCTCCCTATGGAGAATATGTCTCACCATCTATCATTAATTATAATTGTAGAATTCTTATAGGTATGGGCTATTATCAATTGTGTTATAGACCGACTTATTATACTCAATTACACAACGTCTGACATTAGCTCATCCATTATAGGGTTCAACTAATGAGTGTGATTACTCCAAGAGATTAGGGATATCAAGAAATCTCGACTCTCATAAGTTATCCCATAATATCACAGTCTTCATTAAATAATAGAAATATCTCACTCCAACAAATTCATTATATATGGGTAAATCAAAGACGGCCTAGAGCGTCAAAGTCTTTGTCAAAGTCCCTATTGCAAGTAACCTCCCTCTGTTTTAGCCTGCCGGAGTACGAAGATCACCCAATGTGACCCAGATTGGCCAACAAGCCGAGCTAGACGAAACCAATTGCAATTAAAGTTTCACTAACTTAGGTAAAGAGGTAGAGTTAGAAGGGAAACACTATTTTTAAATGCAGGTTAAATTTCTACAATACATAATAGTTGGCAAACCACAATACTAACTCTTGTGAAGGTTTTTGATCATCCACAAAGTGAGAAGTTAATTTTTATTTTCTTCTATTTTTACTTTATGACGATTGAAATCCACCAAAAAATTAAATGTTACCAAAGGCTACGAATCGTATCACCTCTCTCTACTTCCTCCAATTAATATTTTCAAAATTCGCCCAATGTGATGCCCTAATTTAAAACATCACCCCATGTTTGTCCATATATGTCCGATATGAAAGTTTAACTTTTTACTGAGCTTTACATTAATGTTAATATCTTTTTGGGCCCTATGATTGGTGAACACAAGTGCCCTATTGCTGTCGCTTCTTACAGCAGTAAACCCTGGAATCTTGATGACTGTCTCAACCGTTATAGCTAATCCATACATGAAGTGAATGAAATTTCGCTATGTTTGATCTTCAAGTGGATTTACTTTACCATCCATTTTCTATATTTATTTATTTTTACCATAAATTGGAGTTACATCACTTACAAAACACGCAATAGACAGAGGGAGGAAAAAGAGAAACAAATAAAACAAAGTTGTCATTTTCATTAATGGAGAAGGAGGTATTTGATTCGTTAATTAGTGTCCCATTGGCAATGAAAATTAGAAATCTTGCTTTGTTTGTGGCTCTTTGAGAGTGGCTTTGGTTCAACAAGTAACGCTGCTTCCCTTCAAGTCCATATATAGGATAATTTTTAAGGCCAAGTGGGGACTAAGAATTATTATTACTTCAATCATCATAGGTTTGAATATGATACAGGGTCTCATGAGCAAGTGCCCCTTCTTTAGTTACACTTTTGTCTTATTCAAGGAGGCAAATATATTTCAAACCAACATATACTAGTATAGGATGCGTGTAGTTATTGGATACTCTTTAAATACTTGAAATATTAAATCTTGTAAATTGATCTTTTCAATTCTATGTAAAAAATGCAATAGGAACATTTAAAAGTTATATAAAACTTTCTACAAGCAAATTATTTGATAAAAAATTTCAATTATTGAATTAATAAATTCATTGGCAGTTAAAAAAAATTCAATGGCTATATAAATGTGTAAGTGGAACTATTACTTGCCACCAAATATGTAGATCAACTTGTTCTAGTTGATGCAAAAGTCTCGGGCTCGAGCCTGCAAATGCAAATGCATTAAATACTTGGTAATAAGAGTATTGTCGCTTTGTTGACGCGTGATTTTTACACATCCAAGCAAATGTATCAAAAGAGTAATTCGGGACTTGTATAAGGTCCTTTTAGTGTGAGGGCTTAAGTTTGAGGTTTACACCAATGAAAAAAGCGTTGAGTGTTATTTTGAAAGCGTTGTGTAATAGTAAAACTTGAAGGAAATACCAAATTATCCAATGATAACTCGGAAGACCTGGGTTCCTGTGAACCAAGATCGATGTGTTGAGTAAATGATTCAACACCTTGAAGATGTTGAGATTGAACAAAATAAAGAACTAACTAGAACTAAGTAAAAACTAAGAAAAGAAGTGAAATAAAGTACAATATGAATGAAAAGAAGAAAACTGAAAAGTGGTGGAAAGAGATCTTTTTGCATGAACTCTGTGGGGTCGTATGTCAAGTATGGTAGACGTAGCCTTTTAGAGTTAGTAGCTAAGATGTCCAACCATTTTCCAGTACTTCAAGGTCCTATTTATAGCATTTACATAATAACTGCAAGTCTGATCTTACAGACAGAAATAAAGCTAAAAAAAATTCCTAATCTAACCCGTTCATTCGACATAACCATGAAAAATTGGGCTTAAACACGCCGCCCATAGGCCGAGGATGAAGACCACTAAAAGAACCCGACACCACATTTTAACTTAAAACCTTACGGCTTGCATCGCCGTTCGCTTTACCACAACCATCGAATTTGATACCACTTGTTGGGGAGACAGGGGGAGCCCATGGGCCAAGGGCGAAGACCACATTTTAACCTAAAACCTTAAGGTGTTGGGTTTATGGGTCACGTCTCTTATAAAGTCTATACCTCACCCATGTTTAACCAATGTGGGACTCCAAATCCACACTCGAATTCTCAACACCTTAACTACAATTCAGCATTTTATCTTAGGGCTTTAGTCAAAACCTTGCATAACAATTTCTTGTTCGTCTTCGAATCAACCCAGCATCCTCACCAAAGTGGAATGACATACTCTTTGTTAGGGTATCAACGTAATGCGGAAGCACAGGATCGAGACAATTGAGAATTAAAGAGAAGTAAGTAAAATAGCAAGTAAATGAACACACAAGATTTACGTGAAATACCCCCCTCAATGTGAGAGGTAAAAACCACGGGCAATCACGAGCAAAATTTCACTATGTAAAAGAAAGAGTACAACATACCATCTTATAGTAATGAGGACAAAGTGTAATATTTTCTTTCAATATTTGCATCAAAATACTCTCTCAAATAAAACAAGAATCCTCACCAAAATTCACTCATGTGTATGTTGCCTAAGCCATTCATGTTGCTGCCATATTTACAGGCACCAATCCACAATGCTTAAGATGAAGGAACACAGCAATAAGTGGCGGTGGAGCATGCAAGAAGTAGGAGCTGTTATTCTATGAGAGAAACATGCAACAAAGCATGAGGTGCAATGCTTGGAGAGAATGCAGGTGCAATGCAAGGAGACCATCTTGTGTTACTTAGTCATAAAGCTTGTAGGTGAGTCAGAACTTAACAAACAAGGACTATAACGATGGCTTTAGATGTGGAAGAATGAGAGTCGTATAATTTAACACTCTTCTATTCGACTACATGGTTCTTCCCATAGTTGATTCCTCCTAGGACTTGGGGAATGACCTCTCTACCCTTCTCATTCTCAATAACGAGCTTTTTCTATATTTAACTAAATTCAAAATTTTGGTAGTAACACGCGGTCATTCTCCACTCGAATATGATTACCACATGGAAGATTTCCAAATACAACATCACACTCAACACAAACTTGCCCCTATTGAGGTCACCAGTCTGAGTGTTAACTGTGAACCTTCACCGAGCATGCTTAAGGTACCAATCAATGTAAAGTCCAATACGTTGTAAAGGAATCTTGATGTACAAGAAAAAAGAGACTTGTGTAGCCCACCAATACGCATATTTGACACCAATATCAATTTCGCTTGCAAAATAACAAAAACAAAAAAGATTGGTTATGTAAATTTATCCATCCTAAATGTTAGGCAAAGCAAAAGGCTAGTATCTTGGGACACCTTTGTTTTTCAGAGCCGTGTCACGACAAGAATTTGGGGTCAAGAGAGCACTGAGTTACCAACAATTTGGACGGGCTGATTGAAGGGAAAATGAGGCAGGGGAGGGGACAGAGTAAAACTGACATGAAAGAACATGACAGTGAAGCAAATCCTCAAGAGGGTGCATATCACAGCATATCAAGTACTAATAATTCTGTGTGATGATAGCTTTTTTATACTTCAATTTAGGATTCAAGTACGGGTGTGTCAATGTGTCATCCCGTGTCTGGAGTGAAAAGAAACAAGGATCACGCATGATGCTTCAATGGCTAATTGTGTTTTTGGCTAATGATGTCTTCACTAAGTGGTTATTTTCCTATCAAATTGAGTTTGTGGTTTTAGCAAGGTAGTAAAACTGTACTTTAAGTCTTTACCCACAATTGAAAGCTGATTTTCATGTTCTTAGACTTTTACTGCATTGTAGACTTAAAAAACTTTCTAACTTGTACTTTCTTTTTATGTTAGTTGGTTTCCTTACAAATTTGATACCAGTGTTGATTTACAAATAAATTTTAGATTAGTTAGTCGTTTGGTCAGTTGGAAACTAACATAACGATTTTATAATTAAGCCATTACTTGAGGAAGAGACTATGTTTCTCAATGCAGGTTTCTAAGACACTTCAAAAAGTTTTTAGTTATCGCTATTGAGAGGTTGTGACTTAGACATGACTATGAACTAACAGAACAGCTAGAGATGGATAAAGACTGAAAAACGGTAAAGAAGAAAGTAAAAACTGAAAAGCGGTAAAGAAAGTAAATGATGAAAAACTGTAAACAACTAAAAATGTAAATGGCAAAAAGACTGTAACGAAACGTAAAGTACTAGAAAGTAAGAGCAGGAAAGTAAAGGAAAGGTAAAAAAGGTAAAAATGCGGGAAATTTGTGTGTTTGATTGATTGATGAGTCGTGTGTTGTTTATAAATGATTATTCTTCTATTTATAGAGGCAAATTCGGCTAACTTTCGGCAGTTGATATCCACCTACCACCCCCTCATCCCATGTTTTCCAATCATTACACATGTTTACAAGTCAAGGGGAGTGTTGGTTTCCTATCTCTCCTAGTCAGCCTAGAGGCTTTGTTTAAGGCGTTCCCCCTTACTTCGGCTGCCTCAACCGCTTTCCCTAAATTAGTGGGATTGAGCCTAATATCACTTCGCATGTGGAAGTAGTCTAGAAGCCTTTTAGATATTTGTCATGGCGCCTCGAACTTCTGTACCTTACTCCATATCTTGTCCAGATACATCATTCCTCTAAATTAGTCTTTCCATTGTAGCGCTACAACGGCTAATCCTTGCCTTTCGGTTAATGCCCCCAATGGCTAGTTTGTTCCAACGGCTGGCAAGTCACTTCGGCTGCTTAACTAGCGGTTACGGATTTTTTATGTGCCAACAATTAGCAATAGTAATACAATTAGAAATATAATATAAAACTATTTATGTGATATTTACCAAACAATTTAATTTTTTAGGATAATTATTTCATGACATAGTATCAAAGTCTCTATGATCAAGCGGTCTAGAGTTAGATTCTTATTGCCCCATTCTCTTAATAAAAAATTTAAATTTCAGCACATAATAACTAAATTTGTGCATTACTCATGCTTCAAACTTAGGTGGGCGATTGCGTAAAACAGCGTATTAGATATATAATATAAAATCATTGCTTCATGATAGATAGCATGGCAGGTTTTCCATGAGATCATATGTAGATAGTTTTCCAAATTTTTTTTAATCAATTGAGACCGAGTACTTTCCTCTAAAATCTTAGAAAATATCTTCAATGCCTATTGTTTTAATTTGGTTGGATTATTTACTCATGTGTCCCATTTATGGGTAGACCAATTATAATTCAAATTAGTTCTAACTCTATCTAAAAATTAATTCAAAAATAAGGTTAATTTACTTTTTATAAAAATTATTTTGATCATATCTTTTCACAATGTGCAAATTTTTACACAGTTGGCTAGAGCAGACTGAGTGAACTAGCCTATGATTGTATTAATGGTAGTGGCACTTAGCCATTATAAAATGCAAATCAGGGCATAATTAACAATCTGCCACACAGGCATCAAGAGTTGGAACATTGTGATTGGATAATTAATAACAACTGTCCCTAACTCATTGGTGAAAACAGCAACAAGAAAATCTCACCTACATACATTTAACATGCACATTATTTATAATTTTTAACCACCACAAAAATTAATGACCACTAATATGTGTGTAAGATTTCGTTTATCTGACAATCGTTTTCCATGTTATTAACAATAACTTTGATAACGAATAACATTTTTGTGTTGCCTCCAATAGAAAATTGGGAATACTGTTTAGTACTGTAGGTGTATCATGTATGACCAATAATAATAATAATTCCCATTAAAAAAGAACCACTATCATTCTTATCCATAATATTGCTAGTGGCCTTAAGTACGTAAGCCAATATATCAATATTTATTGTACATGCAAGTAAAATCTGTCTCAAGCAAATAGCTAATTACTACTTGGTTTGATTGAGGAGAATGTGCTCTTTATCTTGAGCTAATAATACAGTACCTTTGTACATTCTAAAGTACATAAAGCATACAAAATGCAATATGCCTTTGAGAATTGAGATTCTTGATGAGAAAAAATGTCATGTCAAAAAACTTATGAGTGTGAAGAACTATCCAATATGAAAGATTCTCTGTCTCAATCTTCTTCCCCTGAATTTGTAAAATTGGTTTTGGTTGGTCTATAGCTAAACAATGTCGATCGATGCTAGTGTTATTTTGGTTGATGTAAACAAAACAAGTGAATTGATTGATGAAATGCATGCCTCCGTATATTTGATGAAATCTCAACCTTTCTTGTCACACACAAAAACAAGTGTGTGGGTTGTGATAGTGGGGTGCATGCACATAATTTCAACTGACATCTCCGACCCGTGCTTACTCCCCCTACCCCAAATTTTTATAAAGAGAAATGAAGACCCCACGAAACCTAAACCTAAAACAAGAGAAATAATTAAGAATTGATATATAAATGAGTAATGACAAAACTTCATAAAAGAATATCCATATGTGGCAATGGTTCGGTATGCATACAGATACAGGTGAAGAATTTGGTGTGGCTTTAGATATTCATTGAATGTAATATAAACCAGTTTTTAATTTCATTAGTAAGAAAAGTTATGTTAACTTTTTTGGAATTGATCGGTGAACATACACATTTGGGCTACACTTACGTGACACACGTATAAATGTTTGATTTTTAACATTCGTAAATTTTTGCGGCAGTTAAAAAACACTATTAATGTATGTGTAGAAAAGGTGTTGGCCCTAATTCATAGGTCTATCGATATGTATAAGAATTCTAACTTTTTTATTAGAATAAATCCAACAAGTCACTCGAGATTGAGTGTTATTTTTCGAGAAAGATAATTGCGGTGAAGAAGATGCAAAGATTCTGGTGGCGCTCCTCATTGGTGGTTGCTTCTTTGTCGTCGTGTTGGGCGTTCTATCAGTGTACATGCGAAAACACTCTGACGCCCAAGTTATTCACGTTATATGGTATGTGGGGATAAGACTTAAAAAAGAGAGTGTATTATGTCATGCTTTGTGTTGCCTTGTATAGGGTCAGCATTGGGGTATCCTAGGTTGGGTCCTTTTCATTCGGAGTCTGAGGTACGATGCTGACTACGACGAACCCTTCGATCCTCTAGCATGATGTGGCTGGTGCAATTGATCAAATGGTGGATATAAAGGGTTAAGTGTTGCTATAATTTTACCTAACGCATTGTTTGGTTCTAGGGTCGAGGATCGTTGACCTTGTGAAACTCAAATGGGACGATGTCGGGTGATGGTTTGATGTTCCATGATTTATTTGACGCATGCAATAGGTGGACAGGGTGCCCGTTGTCAGCCACTGTGTTGATCGCAGGTAGGGATCTAGGGTGCTGAGATGCTGCTGACAGGTTGTCATTATGGGCATATTTATGGTCGTCCCATGATGTTGCAAGGGTCGACCATTCACTAATGAAATCCTATCAAGTCAATCTTTACTGATCCTACTCAATCCTAATATCGACCACGTGCTCGGCCAAGGCCACCATACTAGGCTCTATGAGCACTATTGAAAATGCTTGATGTTGACATTTAATGCTTGACCGTGGGGTGTCGACATACCCCCATGTAATTGTCTGGAAATGTATCAAGCATGCTTGGCTATAGGTCCACTACCATGTCTGTCACGGTCGACAAGTGAACCAAAGCCGACTTCCAGAGCGGTAGTCTCCTAGCTCGTTGACCTTCACTAAGAATAACGATCAAGAGATATCTTAAAGTTGTCCTTTGATAACAACTAGGTATAATACTGGTATTCAGCCGGGACATTTTTATTTGAAATACTTACACTTATATAAACATATGACCAAATACACAAATTTTTTAGTATATTTGAATTTGTAACCTATTTTTTATAACGAAAATACCAAATGATGTTTTTTTTTAAAAAAAGAATGAAAATACTAAAAGAACATGCAGAGTCACTTAAACGAATGAACTTAATGAAAAATTACATTGATCTCTCATAAAATTTATCATTATTGCACATATCTCTTCTTTACAATAATAAAGGGAAGTTGAGTGTTATAAGGATAAATCTTAGAGAGATTAGTGTAATAATAATAAATCTCATAGGAGTTCGGTGCAATGTCCCAAATAAAATAAGACTAATTAATGTCAAATTAAATAATAGAAAGGAGTCCAATGCAATAATAATAAGCCTCAAAGTCAATGCAATTTGCATAAATTCAAATATGTAATTTATTTTCTATGTACCAAAAATTTATGTAATATTTAGACTTAACAAATTTTAATGTGATTAAATCATTAAAACAGTATGAAATTTGAATGTAACAAAAAAATCCAACTTTTAAAAATAATAACTTTAAAGGCTTAAATGACGTTTATTTTTAAAAAATTGATATAAAATATACGGTAGGGGAAATATTAGCAAGAATTGACAGGGATGGTTGAATTGACAGGGAGAGCAATAATACCAATACGAATAGGAATAGGGATTGGTGGAGTAGCATGGACCCCACAGGTGACATCTGTCGTGCGCCCGCGTTTTTCTCGTCTCCTCTGCCAACTTTTTTTAATCTGAAATTATCTAAAAAAAAAAGAATTACTCATTAAAATCAGCGCTGATATGTAAACGTATACTCGAGAAAAATGTTTTTATATGAGAAAACGATAATAAATCATAATTATAGATCTAATCATGAATGATCAAGATTAAAACAATTTAATAGTCACATGACTACTTAAAAATGTTATGTGACTTTTTAAAAAGTCATGTAACTATTAAGTTGTTTTAATCTTGACCATTAGTGATTAGATCTAACGATCGTGATTTATTCTTATTTTCTCATATAAAAGCATCTTTCTCATATGATACATCACATATATATATATATGTCACTATTTTAATCTTATTCTTGTCTTTAATTATCCGTCACTTTTACAATTTCAAGAGAGTATTAATTATGTTTTACCAATTCTACCCTTAATTTAATGGTAATAAGAAATTAAAAAGTTAAAATTAAGAAGAGAGATAAAGGGTATGTTAAGAAGTTAGGTGGTAACTTTAATAGAAACAAGAGCACTGATGCAATTCCTTAATATATGTGCAAAACCTTAAAGTTACAGTTATTAAGTAACGGAGGGAGTAAATAGTAGTTGACATTCTGACATTTGCGGTTTATGACACTTTGCAGAGTTTATGTTTTTGACCACCACAAACTACATGTGTCAACATGTCTTTTTTTTTTTGTGCAAGACAGTTTATCTTTCTATGATGGTTGTAATTATATTCGAGTTAGAAACATTCACATCATGATGAAACTAACTCTTCCAACAGAGTTTTTTCAATCGTGTAAATGTTTATTCTCATATTATGTTTTTAATATAAATTATATATAAATATCAAAATATTTTTCATTTTTGTACAACATATTTTCACTCTTTAGGTAGTTATAATTCTATATTTTACTCTTGAAAATATTTAAAAAATATAAATGTAGTAGAATTTCATTAGTAGAAATGTTTTTTAGAATTTTTAAATCAATAAACCATCTTTATATATTGTTATTCTTCTTCCTCAATCGAGAATAATCAAATCTCTTCATCTCCGATGGTGGTGCATAGTCTAAGACTTTTTTCGCACGACGAATCTGCGTTGACATGACGGGTTGTACTTGCAAAAGGCACTTCGACACTCATCAATTTCATGAGAGAACAAAGAGAGAATCTCAAAGTCTAAAAATAACTCAAAGTTTGTAGAATGAGTAATGCGCAAATAAATGAATGACAACACTTGTATTTATAAGCTCGGTAACTATCATATTTGTGTCTTGAAGTCTTTAAGAAGCCTTGTGGAAAGTCTTCCGATATCTTGGCTACCCTTGGGTAACCTTGCGATATGACACTAAATGTGTCAGAGTCGACCACTCAACTTTAGCTGGGACGGGATGTTTCTTTACTAAGTCATCTTGTCTGTCACTGTTGTACTTGCTTGGTTGCAAGATCTTTGAGCTGACTGAGATGTTATTGGACCTTATGGCATTTTTGCCTTTTGGAGTTTATGTGTGATTTTTTACTTAGCTAATGTTGGTAGTGCTGATAATCTTATATATTTTCCTTATTCTATTTTGGAGGATCATAATAATATGTTGTTCTGTCATCAAGTTCTTGTTGCGCTGGATTCTCTGTTGCAACAAGCTACTGCTTGGCATCAATCTTTGGTGGGTGCAAACCCACCAGTTCGGCCAGCATTGAGGGAGCTTCCATCTGTGTGGGTGCGGCCTCCTCATGGTGTGGTGAAGGTCAATTTGATGCCTCGTCTACACTTGTGATTCAGCTAGTGTTGGTTTTATTGCGCGGATTCCCATGGTGATGTTCTTGCCTCGGTGACTTCAGCTTCTCTCGCAGTCTTATCTCCTGTTCTTGCTGAGGTTATGTGCTTTGACTGGGCTCTTCTCTGTCTTCTGATCTTTGTTTCCGTCACATCTGTTTTGAGACTGATTACATGCTCCGCTATGAGTCTTGGAAGAGACATTTTGGCCTCCGAGGGATGCTCTTATTTGGCTTTTACTGTTCGTGATTGTCATGACTTAATTTCTTCTTTTGATTATGTTGATTTTTTATTTTTGGTAGATCTGGTAACTTTGTTCCAGATTTATTGGCTAAACTTTCTTTTAGTTTGGATGATTTTATTTGGATTGAGAAAGTTACTCAAAATTTTGTTTCTTTGATCCAGCTTGTTGTAATGGTCTCAGCACCTAATGGTCTCAGCACCCTTCTGCTTATTGCTTAGTGCTATTAAACCAGTTTAAAAAAAACTACAACATATACAACGTTATAGGTAATTAAGTTTTGTTATTGGAAAAGATAAAACTTAGATACAATTCTATACATTTTACACCTATCCAATTACAACAAATAAGTGGCCCACATACACTAAAACACTAGGTATAGTAAATGGTAAGTTTTGTCCCTTGCTTAATTGGTTAAAGATCAAACTAGCATTTGCGGCATCACAATAACAGGATAAGTAAAGAAAGGATCACAAACAAACAAGTTACCAAAACAAAATGATATTAGTATATTAGATAGCTGAAATGGCAAAGTCAATTTTATGAACTTTCGTTGTCCACTTGTTCATGCGGTTCATAGCATTTTTACAAAACCGAATCATAGTGAGTCCATGTACAATGCAGAGTACAAGTATAAAGTTCACTCACATTGTTTTGTCTACTACGGTTAAAGAAAAAATTAACAAAAACGATTCGTGTACATCACAAATACCAAGCACATGCAATTTGTGACGGTCAAAAACCGCTACAAGCTGCAGTGGCTCGAACTCAGGACCTATGTTTAAGTTGGAACAACTTTAGACCAGTTAATCTATGTGCTTTGTGAGAGTAAGATGATTTTAATAACACCTCTAAGTAAGTTCCCACAAGTTAGAAGAAACAAATAAAGCTAAAGAGAGGTTGAGATAAAGAACAACCGGAAGACAAGAATGAAAGATGAGTCAAAATCTGACTAATGATTTTGTTGACCATTCATTCCACTCAACCAACCAGACTAGCTCACACGCCAAGTGCAGTTGTTAACGAAATTTTTGGCTCTCATTCTTCTGAGGAATGCATTTGAGATTTTGGTTTAGTGGGAGATGCAATACAAAGTACCATTTCTCCACATTAATTTCCACCATGTCATAGAAAGTACCTTTTTCCACTCATTTGAGTGGTTAATAGTAACTTACCATCTATATGGGAAATGATATAAACCCAATTCCAGAAACTACATGCCAATTAGTAAGGAAAATTATCATAGTAGTCCTATAGAAATTAAATGAATGTAATGACATGGATCAGAAATGGTTGACACTGAAGATTATTTTATTTCATTTGAACAAAATGAATCACTTAAAAGCAATTAACCACAAAGAGTCGGTCAATTAACCACAAAGAGTCGGTTAAGTGAAGCATGACAGAGTTTTATTTCTTATTAAATAGCAGGTTCAAAGGTTCAAACTCTCACTTGTCCTCTTAAGATAAAGTAAATGTAAGTTTTCAATAAGTGTCAATTGAGTTTGACAGCTTTTTCCATCCTAAAGTGTGACACCATCCTCTCACCATAAATTTTTCTTACATAAAAAAGAAGCAATTGCAGTTTTCTTAGAAGACATTAGCCTATCCTAAAAAAATTGGCAATGGGGAACTGTTGAGCAATTCAAGAAGAGTTACTTTAATTTACAATAACATTCAGGGTCAGGTCATGACTCATGGCACCATTTTGTTGACTTGAAGGGCAATTCATTTGGAATAACCATTGAGAATATGCCACAAAAGATGAAATGTAATGTAATACCTATATAACTTTTTAGCATGCTAAAATAAACGCAGCAGCGTGATTCATTCAGCATGCGGAGCTGAATCTTCTATTTTACCCTGTGATGAGTTACTATTGAAGTCGTCATTACCATTGCTCAATAGACTTTGATTAGCACCAATTACCTAATTCTACTAAATAAAAACAAGTGATTGCTGATCAAATTCTTATTATTGTTTTTGGAGGTCCCAGTTGAAGTGGTTCTTGAGTCATCAAATAAAATTCTCAAGTTTTTGTCTCTCAGTTATAAATTTAGAAAGTTATGACTTTTGAAATGACCTTGTTGGAAATTTAAATGTGGGTGGTGATGGGGTTAAAGAAATTCCATTAAAGCTGTTAACAAAGTAATTACTGCAGAATTGGGACATTCACTAACTGATGCGGCAGTGATAATATTTGTTGTTTGGATTTGGATACCCTGCAGTTTTAAATTAAAGTCATAGCCACGATTATGATTGAAAGTATAGAAAAATATAAACAAATGTAGCTGATGCAATCACAATATAATTGACCTCTAAAATATCAATGTTACAATCACAACTGTAATTGATTTAAAATATGGCTTGGAAACCTGTAAAATTTTGATGTTAAAGGAAAAATGATTCTAGAAGAATAGCTTTTATGATAGAGAAAAGTGATTCTTGAACGTTTAAGTGCATATTTGGTCACACGTCTGTAATCCACATTAAACCTCAAAATCAGGTTAACACAAAAAGTAATTAGGTATAGCTCCTCTGCTAACGCGTTTTGGAGTGTGTGCTGAAGCAATTTGAAGATGTGGTGAGTAGCTTCTTTCTTGGATGTGCTTAAATTCCGTGTCCAAATCCAAACACACTAGAATTTTTCCTAGCATCCCTTCCCAACCTTTTTTCCCACCCATTTCCTAGTCATTTAAGTGAAGACTATCCAAAACAGATTAGCTTGGAAATAACACACTTAATAAAAGGTTATGATTCATTCACATATAATTTTTTCTCTCATTTCATTTCCACTCTCTTTCTCTTTCAATCTCTTACTTTTACTCCTATCACATTACTCATCATATCTCTCATTTATATATTTTTTCTTTATATATTTAAAGGTGAGAGTGTATTTTAAGTGTTAACAAAACTTTATTGCTTAATATAATAACAAAGGACTTTTGAATGTTCAAATTTTCTCCTGTGCTTGCTTTCTACAAAACAGTCTTCGATTAGAGCTATTATACTCCCCATGATATGAAATGCCCCTGTCTTTATTACATAAGCACATTTTTCTCCAAAATGATTATATCCACAAACACAAATCGCATTCACCCTTTAGGCCACTTGTATGCATCATTCACTATTCACACCTAAAAAACAAAACCTTCTATTATAAACCTCTTGTTTTGCACTAAATTTGAAATTGACAGTCTTATTTTACATTTTTGTAAGAGATTCATTCCACGATTTGAATGTACATTTGACCATAAAACTCATACACACGGAGACTCACACTATTCATTATTCACACATAATATGTGACATATATGGGATGTCGATACAACATAAGTGTAATGCTTTTTAGAATTTAAGCAAAGAGAGCACAAGTGCAAGCAACTAAACCCAAAACATAGACATGAACTGCACGAGGACATTCCATTAATGCTTAACAAAACCTCAACATTGTCATCAACTGTTTTACTCAGTGGGACCACTGGATCAATTTCCCCACTCTATATAACACCTACTCTTTCTTGCTCCTCCTCAAAACCAATTCAACTCTCAATCACTCTTCCTTTAAACCATGCAGGCCAGAGAGGTACCAGGACACAGTTATTTGCTCCCTTCAAACCCACCTCCTTATCCAACTAACTACACAATGATTCAGAACAACATTCCCACATTCCAATTCCAAAAATTCTCTAACCAATTGTGTGGTTTCCAGAACCCTTTTCAAGTTCCAGATTTTAGTCCTCAATCCTCATGTATCAGCAGCAATTCCACTTCTGATGAAGCAGATGAGCAGCAGCAAGGTCTCATCAACGAGAGGAAGCACAGGAGGATGATATCGAACCGAGAATCCGCGCGGCGATCGCGGATGAGGAAGCAGAGGCACCTTGATGAGCTCTGGTCACAGGTGGTTTGGCTCAGGAATGAGAATCACCAGCTTCTTGACAAGCTGAACCATGCCTCAGAGAGCCATGATCAAGTGGTTCAAGAGAATGCTCAGCTGAAAGAGGAAGCTTCGGAGCTTCGCCAAATGCTGAGAGACATGCAGATTCACAGCCCCTGCCCTTCCTTTGGCCCTCTTGAAGATGCCTCAGCCTTTCTCAGATCTGATTCTCCAAACCAATCTATCTCAAGTTCCATGGACCTTCTTGGTTAATTTGAAAACAAGGCCAAATTTTTCTCCGCCTGGTTTCACGATTTGCACAGAATTCAACACACGTTTACTCAGAAGTTAAGACTTTTCAGTTGAGCGATTCGAGAGCATTTCGCCGTGGAACCAAACATGTTTTTAGTCTTTTTCTACTATTGGTTTTTCTATCTATGTGGAAGTTAAAAGTAGCAGCCTTTCAGCTGTATTGTTGAAAGGTAAATGGCAATAACATGTTTTTTGAGTTTCATTATTTGAGCCTTTAGTTCATGAACTTTTGGCACTACCTATCTTGAAATGAACAATTAAAGAGGCTTAAGACTTATCCATAAACCTGCTAGGTTAATTGTCAAAAACGCCATCATGATTGATTCCTCTCTCCATAGAACAATATAGAATGCCTTCATGACCTCATATTCCAGCAATAACCAGAGCATTTTGGGCAGATAAAAGGAAGAAAAAGAGAAGATCATAAAATAAAGAAGATATGAATGCAACATAATCCTATATATGTATGATATGTATAAAATAATAGAAGTGATTATGTCAGGTGGAATTGGATTGGGGAGAGTTGGACAAGACACAGAGATAAAAGGGTGTCTGTAGTGGTCATTGGCTGATGATACAAAAGTTGCCATAAAAAGGAAAACATTTGACAGGCCACCCACTACAATTCTTATCACAAATTTTAAAACCTTTTTCTGAGCTACCTTGACTGCATATTATTGGAAAATAAGTGAAGCTTTGGTTTTGATAGGGATTCAACACAAGTTGTGTGTTTCCCAATGGTTACTGATGTACTTTTATCCTATAATATGTGTCTTGATGAAAATTGAAATTTTTATGTAGATATTAATGCAAATAGGAGAGTACAAAGTGCACGAAAATATCAGTTCACTCATAACATTCTTTTTATGTTGGGGTATCTTTTGGTCATTCCTTTTAAGGTCCTTCCATGTTACAAAATCTAAGAAAGCAGCGTCTGAAAGACTCACTATTTGATGTCTCACCCCCTTTCCCATTAATAATATTGTATCGGATGTTTCTAAAACTCATGTCGCGCCTTTTACTAATTAGCTTTAATAAAGTGCTCAGACGACATCTGAGATAGGGTAAATCTCTAACCCTTCCCCTCTTTCTCAAAGAAAGACGATCAAACAATTTTCAATTGAATGGTTGGTGAAGAACATTATGAAACTACACAAAGGATAAGAGATTCCAAAATTCAAGGGGGTAAGAGGGTAAAAACAATTCATACAGGTACCGTTTAGTAGGACAGGTGGAAATAGAACATAACAGAACACATGTGCTTTGTTCTGTATTTGTCATATTTTTAAGGTGGAACGGAAGATGAGGCTTTGGAACGAGACATTTTGGTTTTGTGGAAAATGGTGGAATGGAAGAAAACAAAACTAGATACTCTTTTAAAACCTTTACATGATAAAAAACGCCCCTAATTTATATTTAAAATCTTTTATATCCAAATAGTTTAAAATTAGTTTTTAAAGTGAAGATGACTTATTATATTTGTAGGCAAACATAAATAAATTTCTACTTTTCAAAAAAATCGCTTAAAATAAAATCAATTAATTTTTCAAAAGTAAAATCACTTTTTAAGCAATGACAAACGAGCCAATTAGAGTGCGTTTGCTTCAGTTTTTTTTTTTTTAAATCACTTTTTTAACTAAAAAGTCATTTTTCTAAAATTTTAAGATGTTCCTTTCAGCTTTATAAAAAGTTATTATTTAAAAAAAACTGAAAAAAAAATTATTTGGAAAAAGCTACTTTAGAATGCGTTTAATTCAGCTTTTTTTTAGAAAAAATCAGTTTTCTAAAGTTTTAAGATGTTTGTTTCAGCTTTTTAAAAAATAATTATTTAAAAAAGTTACTTTAATTAGTTTATTAGGAAAATCTACTATGATAGATAAGAGAAAAGATGAAAAAAAGTAATTTTAATTAGTGTGGCCAAACACAAATTAGTTTATGCTTTTTTCAAAAACTCTAAAAATAATCTCTCTTTTTTAGAGCTAATAATCGTTATTTTTAATATGAAATAAACGCGCTCAAAATAGCATAAAGAAATAATCAGATTTCGGCTTTTTTTCAAAAGCAAACACAAACACCTTAAAAAATATATAAGTGATGATTATTTTGAAAATAAGTGATTACATCACAAAATAAGCAATGACAAATGGGTTCTATATAATTGTTGGTTCACAAATAGATTTGGTCGATTAGGAAATAGATTCGGTCAATCTAAAAGACGTGTGATCGGCTGGAAAACCAACTATGATTCCCTAATCAAGTGATTGCTCGAGGAAGGGACTGTTCCTCAATATGGATTCCTAACATACTCTAAAAAGCTCTTAGTGCCTCGCTATTGAAGGATGTTTGAAATAAGACTTTGGTTATGGACTAAGGTCTACTCCTAAGGAATGTAAAAGGTTGAAAAGGGATAAAGAAAATAAAGGCTGAAAGCTGTAAATCTGCTGAAAGATAAATTGCAGAAAGCGATAAAGAATTTAAATGGCTGAAAAGGTAAAGTGTTGAAAAGTAAAATAAAGATAAAATGCGAGAAATTTGTAGATTTGATTGATTGATTGATTGATTGTGTGTTTGTACAAATGACAATTCCTCTATTTATAGAGGCAAATCAGCTCACTATCTAGCGGTTGGAAGGAACATGTGACACCCCACGTTCTCCAATCTTTACAAGTGTTTACAAAATTGTGGGGTATCATTGTTTCCTCTCTCCTAGTTAGCCTAGAGGCATTGTTTTATTCGTTCATTTGCATCGGCTAGCTCATAACCACTTTCTCCTATTTTTGCGGGGACGAGCCCACTAACTATATCTGCACGTGGAAAGCTTCTAGAAACATGATGATTTATTTTGCTTAAAGCCCAAGCTTATGCATTTTCCCTAAATCTTGTTCTTGTGAACCCGATTCGCTTTGGCCGATTACTTGTGCTACTCATCGACTGGACCCACTCAACTCGGCTACCATTCTGCTCGACTATGCTTCCCAACCAACTCGAGCGATCATTCAGCTTCTAACTAGCCGTTACGGGTTTTTAGGTGCCAACAATAATATTCAATTGAGTTCAATTTTTTATACTCAATTAAATATTGAACATGCAAGATTATATATATAATTAGAAATATCGGTAGTGTTTGACCCAACTTTTTTTTTGACTTTTAAGTTGCTTTTAAGATAAGTTGGGCCAAATACAATTTTGTATAAGCTCTTAAAAAATAACTTACTTTTTTTTTTACATAGAAAATGTTGAAAAGTAAATTTTAAGTAAAAAGTTAATTGAGGGAACTTTTTTCTAATAAGTTACTTTTTTCACTTCCCACCGTCCCGGCCACAACCGCCTCCGGTCACCACCACCGCCTCCAACCACCACCTCCTGCCACCACCGCCTCCGACCACCATCGCCACCGACCACCACCGCCGCCGCTCTTGCCACCACAACCTCCGGCCACCACCCTCGCCACCGACCACCACCGCCTCCAACCACCACAGCCGCTGCTCCGATCATATTCTTCGGCAGCACTCTCGCCAAAAGAAATCTTTCAGAAATATTTTATCAAATAACTTTTAACTTAAAAGTAATTTTTAAGTTAAAAAAATGAAAACCGGCAAACAGCTTTTGCCTTTTTTTTTTTTAAATCTTGTGGTGAGTTTACTTTTAAGTTAAAAAAAAGCTGGATCAAACACTACCATAGTTCTATTCTAAGTTTCTAACTACTTACAGTTATCAAATAAAACACACAGAATAATATATGTCACCAAACGCAATATTATATTGTAACAGAAAAAAAACGCAATATTATATGTCATCAATATTTTATTTTAATTGAAATAACACAATTCCTTTAATTAATATGATATTGAAGAAGGCATCAGTAACTTGCCAAAATTTAGGCACTAATCCTGTACGAGCTAGTAGGTTGGTTATAAAATATTAAAAATATAATATATAGAGAAAGCAAGCAGTGGAAAGAAATCTGAATGGCCTTGGCCTTAGTCTAGCCACAGTTAACCCACAAATAAATATATAAATATAAATATAAAGTCAGAAGGTAACATATGATCACCGACAATAATCGAGTTCCGATTTGAATATTTAATAGTGGCTACAAGATAACGAAATGAAATCAAATATAATCAAATAAAACTTCGATCCCCATTTGTTTTCTGTGTGGGAAAAAATAAAATTAGATAAAGAAGATGTTTGTGGTATTTGTATGTCTAACTAGAGTTTCTTACATCCCTCTTTCTTTTGTGAACTTTTCAAAAGATATGTTTTTTTGAGTTACCTGACTTTAATAAATAAATAAATAGAATTCAGATACTCTCATGAAAATTTCACATGATACACTCATTGCCCAAAGTGAAATTTTTGTGAATATCTCTCTTAATAAATATATATTAAATAGAGAGACTGGTTGAATACTTATAAAGAAATATAAATAAAATGTTTTGTGTGACATTGGGAAAGATAAAAATGTAATCACCACTCACTTTAATATTCTATTTTCAACATTCTATTATTTATTAGTTGAAATCCGTGTGAAATTCATTGCATTATGTGAGTCACATTTCCAATTTAATACAACCCGTGTGAATTTTAACTAATAAGTGAAAGAATATTAGAAATTAATATTTAGAAATCGGACCGATCAATGAACCGATTGAGACACCCTAAACCAATATAAATTTAGATTTGATTTTAGAAAAATTGATTCAATTTAAATTGTCTATGCCCTGATACCCTAAGCTAGGTTAGGATACGGTACCTTAGATGATTTGTACGAATAGCAAACTAACATATTGTGATTAAGTCAACAATTTTATATTTGCTTTAATTTTTTTTTCTAAATTTTGAAGGTTAATATTATTGTCATTAATTGTTAAATCTTTAAATAGTCCCTCACAAAGCAACCCTCCTTTTATATAGTTATAAACTCATATCCCCACTCGTCGTCTCTCTCTTTATCATTCCTCTCTTCTTTCCCCTATAGCCTTCCACTACAATGGCTACCGCCACCGATAAGTTCTTCGTTGTCGCCAGCTTGAACCATATCAAGTCTCACATTTTACTCAATCTCAAGCATTTCATTCTGATTTCAATCTCTTCGACCACTCTCTTGAACAAAAATTACTGAACATTTTCGCAAACTCTATCCCTGCGTGCTTCTCTCATTCAAAGCATCCTCCATTGCCAACTACCCAACCCATGCCCTATCCCCATGGAACACCATCACGTACCAGTGCTCCTGATGCGACGTCACTACAACCCCGCCTCTAGGTCATCTCTTTCAACTTCTCCTTCTCAGATGACCTCTCCTCACTCCCCTTCCTTTCCTACCTCTTGCTCGTCGATAACAAGTTCTTCGAGCCCACCCTTCCCTTGCTCTCTTTCCTCCTATTAAGTTAACTGATCCTTTTTATTTTCCGGAGTGTGGTGGAGTTGATTGTATTCACGTGAAACAAAACCAATGTAGTTGTTACATAAACAAACAGTCGCGTAGTATTAAACCCAAATTCATAGGTAATATAATAAATAATTTTTTCGAGGTTCAAACTTGTGTTTTCATTCTTACTAAATCTAACTTATCTACCGCTGAATAAATACATTTTTGATAAATTTAAAGCCAAACTGATTTAATACAGGAATAATAAAGCTAAAGAAATTAAATCAGCTTATTTTTTTCTATCAAAGTTGAACCAATTTAATCCAAAAACATAACCGATGAATGAATTAAGAAGGGAAAAGGAGCCCATAGTTGTTCTTGGATTGAGGCTTCATTCGAACATTAACTAGCCCACCTTTTCATTCTGTGCACTATCTGTCATCAACTGCACAACACTGCATTCATATTCATTCATTCATTTCGTTGCATTGATTGCATGCTCTTCTCTCAGTTCACCGCCATCTTGTCCCCATCCTCCTTTCACTCTCCTATCCATTTGGTTGCCAAAATTACCATGCCAATTCCACTTTCCAATTTTCAACTCAATTGATTGAAAATTACTAAAATACACGCACGAATCACTTTTTAGCTCAGATTCTTCTTCATTCTTGGATCTGACACTAACTTCTCCTCACAATTGGCGAATCACCAGTTTTTTGGTGCTAAGTTCTAGATCCAATGGCGGTTGCTGCGAGAGGAGGCCGAGGTGGATCTAGCTTCCGTGGCTTCTTCTCGTTCCGGATCTTCATCTCTGCTATGTTTTCTCTCCTTTTCATAGCCACCCTTTCAGTACTCTTCTCCACAAATCCCTCCACCCCAAACGATGACTCTGTAAGTTCCTCTGTTTTTGTGCTTTTTTGTGTGTGTTCTGTTCCAAAGTTTTGATTTTTATTCAATCCCATTTTCAAGTTAGTAAATTGGCAACGACCCATTATTGTAGATTCAGTTTGAAGCATAACCCACATGATTATTTGATAAATTGAACGAACCCCATGTAACGGTTTAGGTATTTTTTTGTCACAGGATCTTCCCACCACTGGTAATGCATACGTGCATCGAACATTTTTGGCATTGAAATCTGACCCGCTTAGGACCCGGGTGGATTTGATACACCAGCAAGCTAAAGACCACATAACACTAGTGAATGCTTATGCTGCTTATGCTAGGAAGCTCAAGCTTGATATTTCTAGGCAGTTGAAGATGTTTGATGAATTGGCTCACAATTTTTCGGACATTTCTTTGAAGCCAACCTATCGAGCATCGTTGTTTGAGTCGGACGGTCCGATTGATGAGGATACGCTGAGGCAGTTTGAGAAGGAGGTTAAGGATAGGGTGAAGATTGCAAGGATGATGATTGTTGAGGCAAAAGAGAATTATGATAATCAGTTGAAGATTCAGAAGTTGAAGGATACCATATTTGCTGTTCATGAGTCGCTTGCGAAGGCAAAGAAGAATGGAGCACTGGCTAGCTTGATTTCTGCCAAATCAATTCCTAAGAGCTTGCATTGTTTGGCAATGAGGCTAATGGGTGAGAAGATTTCAAATCCGGAGAAATATAGGGACCAGGGACCTAGGCCTGAGTTTGAGGATCCCAATTTGTATCATTATGCAATATTCTCGGATAATGTGATTGCTGTATCTGTGGTGGTGAGATCTGTGGTGAAGAATGCAGTAGAGCCATGGAAGCATGTTTTTCATATAGTTACAAACAGGATGAATGTTGCAGCAATGAAGGTTTGGTTTAAGATCAGGCCAGTTGAAGGGGGCGCGTTTTTAGAGATAAAGTCAGTAGAAGAATTCACGTTCTTAAATTCATCATATGTACCAGTACTGAGGCAACTTGAGTCAGCAAAAATCCATCAGCGTTACTTTGAGAATCCAGCTGAAAATGCTACAAATGATGCACATGACATGAAATTTAAAAATGCCAAGTACCTGTCCATGTTGGATCACCTTCGGTTTTATTTGCCAGAGATGTACCCTAATTTGCATCAGATCTTACTTTTGGATGATGATGTTGTGGTTCAAAAAGACCTGACAGGTTTGTGGAAGATTGATTTGGATGGGAAGGTGAATGGTGCTGTTGAGATCTGTTTTGGCTCTTTCCACCGGTATGCCCAGTACTTGAATTTCTCTCATCCTTTAATCAAGGAGAGCTTCAATGCGAAAACCTGTGCTTGGGCCTATGGTATGAATATATTTGATCTTGATGCTTGGAGGCGTGAAAAATGCACAGATAATTACCATTACTGGCAGAACAAGGTAAATTTCTTCGGCTCTACTTATAACATGAAACTCTTGCTTCTTTATTTGCTAATAGTATCATACTGGTATACTATGTCAATTGCCTTATTTAAAGCTATTATTTTGCTAAAACAATTGCCTGAATAATACTCCATGAAGCACCGACACGAACACCAGACACGACACAACACAAAAACTGCGATACGGCTATCATCCAAAAAGTAGGACACCGGGACACCGCTTATATATATATATATATATAATATATATATATATATATAATAAAAAATAAAAAATCATAAATATGACAAACCTAATTTGAATTGAGGTGTGGGTGTGTGTGTCCACCTTCTCAAAACCGAGGCAATCAATCTTTTTATAAAGAAAACACAAAACAACTCCCTATGCCCTATGCCAATGAGCTTCAAGAATAAAAACTAAGAGACTCATTTTATAGAATAAGCACTTTCTGTCAAAAGGAAAGACCTAGTCTATCTAACGACTTCGCCTCCTTCTTGATCATCATCATGGAAAAAAATAGGCTCCAGCTCTGGTTCATCAAATGATAAATTAGCAACTTGAATTTAAATTTCATCAAGTGATCCAAACTCATCTCCTGCTATATCCCATGGGTTAATTTAAAATATAAAAGATATTTTATTGTTTGACTTAAAAAAGTTAATATCAATGTCCCACAAGTGTCTAACCAAGAAGAGGCGTCGGCTTCAAGTGCCCCACAAGTGTCTAGCCAACTAGAGATGTCGGCTTCAAGTATCCGAGCCGAAGAAAAAAAAAAAGTGCTCAGACACCGCAAAAAGGTTTCTGACATGTGTCGTACGGGTGTCATATGAGTGTCGTGTTGTGTCGGTGTCCAACACCGGGACACCCCTTCACAGAGATAATACTTAATTTGTTCCTTTGTACAATTGGTAAATGGATTAATGTAAAGCTGAACTCACTAATTCTTGTTTTGTTTGTATTGATTATGTTATCAGAATGAGGACCAAACTTTATGGAAATCGGGGACACTTTCACCTGGTTTGGTCACCTTCTACTCCACAACCAAGTCATTGGACAAATCATGGCATGTGCTTGGATTAGGATACAATCCCAGTATTAGCTTGGATGAGATCAACAATGCTGCAGTCATTCATTACAATGGAAACATGAAACCTTGGCTTGATATTGCTTTGAATCAATACAAAAATCTCTGGACCAAATATGTGGACAATGATATGGAGTTTGTTCAGATGTGCAATTTTGGCTTGTAGTTGATATTAACACACTGCTGTTATAGTCATTAGCTTGAGATGACATGTCCATTGCGATTTACCATATCCTTTTAGTGTAGGGCATCTCAAGTTAAATGTTGCGTGTCACATATAAGTTTTGTATTGTCATCACATTTCTTCTAAACTGGGAGTGCCATCTGAGAATTTCATTGTTGATAATTTTCAGATGCTAGACAATAATTTTGACATACTGAATTTGGAAATGTACACGAAGTAGTTTTTTGTATTTTTCTCCTTTTCTAGTTTGGAGCATATGTATAACTTATTCCATTTCTAATGGTATTTCATGTCTCTAATAAATGAGAAGGCACTACTATTTAATTATTTATTTAATACACCTCGTACATGCTATTTTGAATATGTTTCTGGGCATGCCCTTATGATAAGGAAAGGCCTTGTGGAAGCGTACATTGTCTGCAGGGATTTGTGCATCTGGTTGATGCATAAATACATTTCCAACCAGGGTTTTCATTCCCAACTTTGGAGATATGTAGTTTTTGTGGCTTAGTTTTCTGCGGAAGGTTTTGTTTTGATGGAATATGACATTCATGAATGGATGAATAGTTCATTTTTCAGGAGTATTTATTAGATGGTTCTGTAGAGGGATTGAAGGGTTCTTTTAAATTGGTATCTAACATTTTTTTTGTTTTTTTTGTTAATCTACTTCTGGTTTGATGTATTTGTAGGAATCTCTTTTTTCTGTAATATATTCTTCTTACAGTGAACATGGTATCATGTCTTATTTTGTTTGAATGTAAATGCTGTCAATGCAGTTTTACATCCAAAAGTTGAACACAGCTTCTTTGTATACCATGCATAAGTGATTCAATAGGGAACTTTCTTGAAGGAGACAGCAGTCTCAACTTTCAAGTGATGAACATTGAACACAGCTTCTTTTTATACCATGCATATGTTGGTAAGTTGAAATTATGATTGGTTTTGCCACTTATGTGGGCTTGTCATCCCCTGTGAATTGTGACTGTATATGGAGACTGTACCAATGTTCTTTGGCATTGCCTCTTTGATGTCTTCACTTTCAGTTAATAGCTGAGAATCATGCTTTCTATGGAGCAAATAAGGATCATCATTCCCACAGAAAACAGAACCAGAACCAGAACCAATAATGAATGCCCTATTCCAACTAGCTGATGATGCTCTGTATACTGCCCTTGTCTTTCTTTAAATTTCCTCTCTTCAATGAGTAATATTGGTGCTATGCAGTGACATGAAATGAGGTGGATATTGTGGAACTTACAGTAAGATACACATTTTGATATATGAAAGTACCATTTTGGGATTGAGGTTGATTCCATTTCGTACCAGATGTCGAAACTACAGAATTAACAGAATCTAATAAGAGATGAGCACTGAGATTTTCTTTCCTTTTCTTTTTCCATGACAATGTTTAGAATGAGAGCCTTAGCGCAATGGTTATAGTTGTTCCTGTTTGACTAGGTCTGAGTTATTGTTTTGCTGAAATCAGCAGCTTCATGTTTGTTGCCTAGTTTCTGGTTTACAAACAATATGTAGTGTGATTTTTGGTTTAGAAGTTCAAATGCATAAAGCAGCTGTTTCTCTACCCAAATATGGAAGATGCATAAAGTATGATGGATGTTTTTATCCTTATGGACCAACTTCATTTCACATTTCCTCATTCCCCAAAGATTCTGAGGCACTTTCCTACTTTTTTTCTCCCCCAGCAAGCCAACATCCTTGTTTTGTTTTAAGGATGAAGGGAATGAAAGGGAAATCAAAGGTAGATTTAGACTTAAGACTTTCTCAATAATACTTGACAACATTTATGCCAATAATATCAAACTTGATTGACTATTATGTTAATTCATATCCATGTTTTTGCTCTGATTTATTTCCTTGGCTATGATTCCATTCTCAATAATACTTCTCTTTTTTGTGATGATAAAAAGGAATAATGTTTATTTGATTTATGACAACATTTATATTATTTGCTCTGAACTATTTTGATGACAATGTTTTAAATTTTCGGCTATGATATTGTTTTTTGCTTTGACAAATTTTTATGACATTAATATAGAGTATAGCATATTAGAAAACAATACACTAAGAAAACTCAACACGCCATTTATTTACCCAAAACTTTGATACATTGGCTTTACGTGTGATATTTCTTATAAAGTTTTTATCTCTCTGACTCTTAACCAATGTGAGATTCTTAACTCATTCTCAACCGTATTTTCTGTTTAATTGAAACTCAACCTTGCAAAAACAATTGACATGCAATATCCCGCGTGAAGCTCGCATGCACATCTCTATGTCATCTCACATGCCATGTTATGAAAGTTAAAGGTTTTTTTTTCCATTTTATCTGAGGACTGGAATTGCTTTTTGTGAAATTAAAGTCATGTCATCTAACATGCGAGGTTGGTATTACAAATGCTACATCACCCAATTCATCAGCATAAATAGTGATGGGTTAATGCCACGGCCAACATAAATAATTTTTCATGAATGGGGATTTTAATTATTATTTTGCTCAGTCCAATTTCTAATATTATTTTCAGAAAAAAAGTCTAATAAGACACACCATTAAATCATCAATGACAGTTGTGTTGGTACAACTAAACAGAAGTTTCAAATTAAACTTAACTTTCATCCCCTCCTGATAGGTTAAGGGTTCGAACCCCTTTTGTCGTGACACACGTCATTATCATTCATTATGCTTTCTATTAAAAAAAGACCGGTGAGAACACTAAGAGCTTTTTTGATTTGAGCATCTCCTCCACCCACCTACCCGAATGGTTGGGTTGACAAGTTTGACCCGCTTAAATGAATAGAAAGTGGTTCTTTATTTACTCTGTCCAAAAAGGTTGGTTGGTGGCTGCGGTTGGCGGCGTGTGTGTCCAATACCAAATTGTAGCGTTCACTGTACTAAACTTGTATATATAATAATTCTGTATTTGCTCCTTTTATATCCACACTACATTTTCTGGGATACCCAGATCTCAATTTTCTGCAATTCCAGGTTTGCCTTTTCAAAGCTTGGTTCTTTTTCTCTACATGACTCAGTATTGCGTTTCTAGTATATGTCATGTGATAATTCATAATTCAACTCATTTTGCTTGCTCAGAAACTCTACCTGCATATTTTACTGTTGTTTTTCGTTATCGAAATCAACTGGACAGTGAATTTTGTTGCTGATCTGGGTTTCTTTTCTGATTTCTTACTCATTAATGGCCTTGATGATTGGATCAGTTTGTTGGGCCATGGTCTTGCTAGTACTTGTTTGAATGCAATGGACGGAGTTCTTCTTGTAACGATCAATTTGTTAGATTACACAATATAGTAGTAGTATTTGATTTTAAAATAAAAGAACAAAATAATGGAATTGTGGTTGTAGATGAAAAACTAGATGTGCTTCATTGCAATTAGGAGATTGGATTGTTGTATTTTATTTTGACATTTTGCCGGCTTTGAATCCTTATCTACTAGTAGGTGAAGGAATTCCAGTGTTTCTACTTTCTACTTTATATCTCAGGGCATTTGGAAATCTCACTTTCTGTGGGAAAAGTCTAGTGATCAATTAGAATACCTTTTTATCTCTGAGTCTTAGAATTAGAGGACTTATCTATACCCCATGTTTTTATTCTTGGAATATGTTCTTGTATATGTAAGCCCTAGTGTAGTTTATGGAGGGTCTGATTCATGGCCTGATGTTGCCCCCAATCAAGTTCCAATTGTCTTCATTTGCTGTAGTTCACAGCTATTGTTTTCCTTCAGAAATTAGAACTTCATGCCTATTTTTTTATTTTATACTGTTTTTTTTTACATTTGAATTCTTGAACATGAACAGGAAATAAATCATGGCGCAACCTACAAACCCTACAAGAATTGGCCTTGCTGGATTGGCTGTAATGGGCCAGAACCTTGCTCTCAACATTGCTGACAAAGGCTTTCCCATTTCTGTTTATAACCGAACCACATCCAAGGTCGATGAGACTGTCGAACGAGCAAAAAAAGAAGGAAATCTTCCTGTGTATGGCTACCATGACCCTGAATCTTTTGTCCAATCCATTCAAAAACCCAGGGTCATCATAATGCTTGTTAAGGCTGGGTCACCAGTTGACCAGACCATTAAGACCCTCTCTGCATACTTGGAGAAAGGTGATTGTATAATTGATGGAGGTAATGAGTGGTATGAGAACACCGAGAGAAGAGAGAAAGCTATGGCTGAATTGGGCTTGCTCTATCTTGGGATGGGAGTTTCAGGTGGCGAGGAGGGTGCTCGACACGGTCCCTCTTTGATGCCCGGAGGTTCATTTGAGGCTTACAAAAACATAGAAGACATTCTTCTCAAGGTGGCAGCTCAAGTCCCTGACAGTGGTCCCTGTGTGACTTATATTGGTGAAGGTGGATCTGGTAACTTTGTGAAGATGATTCACAATGGTATTGAATATGGTGACATGCAACTGATTGCAGAGGCTTATGATGTGCTGAAATCAGTTGGGAAGTTGTCAAATGAGGAACTGCAAAGTGTCTTCTCAGAATGGAACAAGGGAGAACTTCTGAGTTTCCTGATTGAAATCACTGCAGATATATTTGGAATTAAGGATGATAAGGGAGATGGACATCTGGTTGACAAGGTTCTCGACAAAACCGGCATGAAGGGTACTGGTAAGTGGACTGTCCAGCAAGCTGCTGAATTATCAGTTGCTGCTCCAACTATTGAAGCTTCTCTGGATGGTAGATTCCTTAGTGGATTGAAGGAGGAAAGAGTTGAAGCTGCAAAGGTCTTCAAATCAGGTGGCTTCGATGAGATCTTGACGGATCAACCTGTGGACAAGAAGAAGTTGATTGATGATGTTAGGAAGGCTCTTTACGCAGCAAAGATCTGCAGTTATGCACAGGGAATGAATCTGATCCGCGCAAAGAGTATTGAAAAGGGTTGGGATCTGAAGTTGGGTGAACTTGCTAGGATTTGGAAAGGGGGTTGCATCATAAGAGCAATATTCTTGGACAGAATCAAGAAGGCATATGACAGAAACCCTGATCTGGCAAACCTTCTTGTGGATCCAGAATTCGCCAAGGAGATAATCGATCGCCAATCTGCTTGGAGAAGAGTTGTGTGCCTTGCTATTAATTCTGGTATCAGCACCCCAGGTATGTCTGCTAGTCTTGCTTATTTTGACACATACCGAAGGGATAGATTGCCAGCTAACTTGGTTCAAGCTCAACGAGACTACTTTGGTGCTCATACATATGAAAGGATTGATATGGAGGGCTCTTTCCACACTGAATGGTTCAAGCTTGCTAAACAGTCAAGAATTTAGATTGCTGGTATTCAAACCAATGAGAACTCCTAATAAATGTAATGTTTTCTGCTCTGAACTGTATGCTGAGTTGAGCTTACATTACAGCAATGTCGTGAAGTTTAATTTTATCCATGTCCATCCTAATTGATTGGTTTTTGTTTTCTCAACTATTTTGATGTATCTTTGCTGATCCTTCTGGTTATTTGTGTTGAAATACAAAATTGTCCCAGTTCATGGTGCCCTCTAAGTTTTATACTGTTTGATAAAATAATGCATTGTATCATGGATACAAATGGTCTTATGAGCTTACTTCAGGAGGTTAATTTTGTTTTTTATTTGATGCTTTAATTTCTCCTCTAATAATGATAATTTCACAGTACTTTTATTTCTATGTAGCTCACTCCACATCAGACAAATCAAAATCTGCTACCATGCACAGGATCGGCTCTTTTTTTCCACTCTCATTTCCTCCACTTTAGTGAATCATAAAGCTTCTAATATGGATGGATGGTT